>MKYO02026493.1:7471-32274 GCA_002013955.2 Citrus medica
ACCAAACCCAAAACCCTAAAACCCTAAACCCTAAACCCCTAAACCCTAAACCCTAAACCCTAAACCCTAAACCCTAAACCCTAAAATCCTAAACCCTAAAATCCTAAACCCTAAATCCTAAACCCTAAACCCTAAACCCTAAACCCCTAAACCCCGAACCCTCGAACCCTGAACCCTGAACCCTGAACCCTGAACCCAAAACCCAAAACCCCAAAACCCTAAAACCAAAACTGAAAACCCAAAACCCAAAACCTTAAACCCTGACTCCTAAACCCTAAATCCCAGTCGATCCCTTATGTGAGACGATAGGATCTCTTCCTATTTCCTATTTACTTATGTATTTCATTCTCTCTAGGAGGTTTTGGCTCTTGTCCCCCTCCTGTGTATCTATTCGCTTTCGGTTTTATTTGACAGGTAGGGGTCCCGCCTAACCCCCACCATTTCTTTGGTGGTTTAAAAAAAACTCCTAAACCCTAAACTTTAAACCCTTAACCCTTAACCCTAAACCTCGAACCCCAAAACCCCAAAACCCTAAACCCTAAAATCCTAAAACCCTAAAACCCTAAACCATATACCCTAAACACCCTAAACCCCTAAACCCTAAACCCTAAACCCCTAAACCCCTAAAACCCTAAACCCTAATCCCTAAAATCCTAAACCCCTAAATCCTAAACCCTAAACCCCTAAACCCCTAAATCCCTAAAACCCTAAACCCTAAACATCCTAAACCCTAAAACCCTAAACCCTTACTGTAAAATTATGCTTATTGTCTCATAAAGACCATGTAAATCCTCATTAAATCCTCGAAATCAACTTTTGTTTTAATCTCTCACCAATGTTAATGTGCATTCAAAAAAATCAACTCAAAATTCAACTTCAACTCCTTTAACTGCAAATATGCCTTAAAAAAGCTATAGAATCATGTGTGATAGCCTTTGGTTCTAGGCCTAAATGGCATAAAGCCTCACTTAAGCCTTTTGAATCTACTCTTATTTGATCATGTGATCTTGTCTCATCATTTTGATGTACGTACAAAAAATAGTGCAAAGTCCAACCCCCAGATTCTTCAATGATGAATATGCCCGTGAAAAGACCTAGAACGTGTGCTATAACATTTTAGCCCAAATGGTCATAGAACCTTATAGGGCCTTAGGTCGACGGTTATTTGATCCACGGTCTCATCTCACTTGTTTTTATGCCTTCCAAAAGAGTTTTGCATGAATCCAACAAGCTTTCAAGAGTTTTTTCAAAAGTTATTGTAAAATTACTCATGTAGTCTTGTAAAGACATCATAAAACCTCAACTATGTGGCGCCTTATAGGAATATAGGCATAGTGCCTACCTTTGATGCCTCATCACAGACACCAACGGTACCAAAGTATTGGTCTAGCCTAAAAAGTAAGTTGTCCAAAATAATGACATTCCGAGTGCGGTCATAAGTATTAGGCTTTGGCACGTCAATGAGACGCACATCACTCAAGCTTGTGAAAGCCAGGCTAGATGTGAGTGTGTGCTTGTACCCAGCCTAATCCGAGCGGACTTCCTCCACTTCTATATAGATCACTTGTAACTCCTCTTACACGAAGCTATAGAGTTTAAGTAACTCATCATAAAATGATTGAAACTCCCTAGGAGGGTGTTGGCTTGGTCTTAAAAGAGCTCCTCAATGTCTACTATAAATTCAACATACTCTCTCATAAGACCATTGACCATTTCCTCCAAACTTTTAAGGGTTTCCTGTGCAGTGAACATGAAAGTTTCAAACGTGGCAGTACGAGGCTCCAAGGCTTTGATAGAAGGGACCTTGGACTTGCTGCGTGACTTTGCTTCCATACTTCCCTCCTCGCGACTATAAGTTGGCTCTAGTGGCTCCACACTAATAACATCCTTTTATAATGTGCTAGAAGTCTAAGAGTTGGCCATTTCTCTAATGTGAGCTAGATTACATAGGTACAAACCTTAGCTATGCTACCACTTTTCACCGAATTAGTGTTTTCGTATTAACTCGTACGACATTTAGATAACATCTAGGAAAAAATTGAACTTCTCAAACTAGCTAAGCAATGATGACTATAGAAAAGCTAGAGAGAAGAGAGAGCAACATAGCTAAAGAGAATTTTATGACTCAAAAGGGATAATACAAAAGAGCTTTATGATTATGTTTGAGTTGCTTGTACTTGGTGTGTGGTGGTGTGAAAAATGGCAAGTGTCATACCCTATTCATACGGTGCCTTGCCTATTCTAAAGTTTTCCATGGAACTTTCGAAACTTGCCAAAATATCTCGACAAGCTTCTACATGTGTAGAAAATTTTAGATAGGTACAAGTTATTAAGATGTTCTAGGGTGTACTGAGAAATTCTAAAATCGGGCGCCAGTTAGCACAATTGACTCTGATTTCGACTACTAAACTTGAAAATTTAGGCTGCTCATTACTCAACGCACCTAGGCTTGCCTCTTAACATATCTCGAGTTACCAATTCAACCTCCTCTATTGGAAAATTTGAGCAGCCCGTGATAATGTGAATGTGGTCTTTTCCTGGTCCTTTAAGGCTAGAGGAATTGATAATAGCCTCAATAGCCATCAAGAATGTAGTAAAAGAGGTATTCTGCTGGAGGATTTAGTCTAAAAGTGGAAGAGGAAAATGGTCTTTTCTTGTGGTATCATTTAATTTTCTATAATCAATGCATATGCGCCAATTAGATAGGACTTGTGCTAAGATATACTCATTTTTTCGAGTTTTCACAATAGTTGTTCCAAATGGTACTATTGTGTTGAACTTACCTATTTATTATCAGAGATAGGATATATATTCTTATATCTAGTAGTTTAAGGACCTAGGTCTTTACCCCTTCTTGCATATAAGGGTTTAGGCTTCTTTGCGGTTAATGAGTTGTTTTGGTATTTTCTTCTAAACCCTAAACCCTAAAACCCTAAACCCTAAAAACCCTAAAACCCTAAAAACCCTAAACCCTAAACCCTAAACCCTAAACCCTAAACCCTAAACCCTAAACCCTAAACCCTAAAATCAAAACTGAAAACCCAAAACCCTAAACCATCACTATCTTCATCTTCTTTGTCACGAGGTCATTTACACACATTGAATACATTGAGTTCCAATGTCATTTGTTGAAAGATAGTTTCATTACTCAATTCTTGCAATTAATCAAAGCATTAGTAGTGGCTAGAAATGATCGACTAATATGATAGGTATTGTGTAAATTTTATTGTACTCGAAAGCGCACGAATTTATTATATTATAGATTTGTGGTGAAGAGTGTCAATCCTACGAATATGCACATGGTTAATTTTCTAAGTGTGTATATGAGTTGGTTGCAAGTGATTTTTTTCTTTTTTTATTTTAAAATAAAATGGCAGAAATGAATTAAAGATTAAAATAATGCAAATGAACGCTTGAGTCTCTGTATTCACACTCAACATTTCACAATTAGCTTAATATTTCCTTTTTAGTTCCAATTAATTCATGAGGAGGATATTTCAACTTCTCAAAATCCTCACTCTAATAAATATGGTATCAAGCGCTTAATGTGCCAGAGGGTAATGAGCTCCAATAAGTGTGGTTTCAAGAACACAATATGCCAGGCGATAATAATCCTTTTTTTGACAACATGGCAAAACCGTCCATTAAATAGCTTAGATACACTCTCTGTCGATACTAAGTCAAGAAGACCTATAAAATATTATAGGGCAGTTTATCTCAAATAAATATAGTACTAAGTGGCCAATGTGCCAGACAATCACTAGGGCGCCGGTATACCATGTAAAATCTAGACAAGATATATTATCTGTCGACAATGAGACAAAACAACCATATAAGTCAAAGAGAAAAAAAATAAACTTACCTAATTAAGCCCATGGATCATGGTGAGGCTTCACCCTCAACCCAAGCTTGAAATTAAATAAACCACTTATATTTGAACCAGGGGTAAATTAGTAATTTTATTAAAATATGTATAAAATGCAAAATGAAGCTCAAAAGTAAATCAATGGGTGTCAAATTAGGAGGAAAGCCCTCTATTTATAGATAGAATGGATAAATCATGGCTATCAGATGAAAACAACTCAAACGCTTAGGAATACGCCACGTGGCAAGTTTTGATTGGCCGGGACACATCATCAGTCAACACCACATCAGCATTTTGATCCAATAAGATGCGGCCACATCATCAGTCAACGCTACATCATTATTTCGGTCCAATAGCATCCTGCCACATCATCTGCTAACACAACATCATCAGTCAATGCCACATCATTAGTCCAATAAGATGTTGACACGTCATCGGTCAATGACATATGATCGTACCATGTATGTAAATAGTATTGTAATTGTGAATAGTACCATATACGTGAACAGTACGATATATATTTTTATACTCCTCGTAAGGTTTTCGATCAGTCTGAGTTCAAAAATGCCATATGTTTTGTTGTTCGACTTCTCGTTAATCATAAAATGGCCAAAATATCCCTAAAATACAGAAAAAAAAAACTTAAATTATAATAAAACACAGATAATAAAGGCTTAGAGGATTTAAACACATAAAAGTGGAAATGTTAGTGAGACTTTGAGCATAAAATGACAATTTTACCTTGTATAAATATGCATTCTCTAGTCTTCAATAATTGGAATATTTTTGCATTTATTAGCAAATGGTTTAGTTTCCAAAACAACAAAATCCAGAAGACATATGAATTTATCGACTTGGGCAAATACATTGTCAATTATCCCTTTCAGTGTCTTAATCAACCTAATAGTAAGTCAAATAATACTAGAGGTCGGTTTTAACTTACCAAGATTAGGTTTCGGTACACTAATTAAGGAAGGAAACTAACATTAGTACTAAGATCAAGTAAAGCATGTTTAATTATATGATTTCTAATAATGCAAGAATTAGTTAGACAACCAAGATCCTTGTATTTTAAAGCATTATCAGTTGAGAGAATAGAACTTACCAGTTATGCTAGAAAACCTTTCTTTTACACATTATTGTCGCAGGCTGCTCATTTTTTTCCCCAAAAGAGGCTAAATTAGTGCCATTGATGTGCTTAGAAACGAGCCAAGTACGTTAAGTAATGGCTCGCTCGAGTCTCCAAGTCTGAGATCCCAAATCCAAGCCTTAGTGTGCTAGCTTGGCCCAATTCTGGAATGTTCTAGCACACTCTAGCACTTGTACATATCTAGAATCTTCCACACTCGTCTACGCTTGTAAAATATCTAGATATCTAGGCAACTTGTACAACTTGAACGGAACTCTTTAGACCTAGGTTGGTATAGAAATAGGCTTTGGCACTTGCCATTTTGGCATCAAAATCTCAAGCAACTCAAGCACTCTTGTAGAAAGCTTTCTTATATTTTTCTATTTTGAGTATTAAAATTATCTTTGGCCTTATTGCTCTTTATTCTCTCTAGTATTCTTGCAAGCATCTTGCTTGGCTCGCTTGAGAAGTTCTGTAGACTTACTTAGCAACTTTTGTACGAGAAGTTGTCCAAATGCTGCACATGTTGCTATGCAAAATACTTATCTCGTGACAAGTGGCATTAGAGCTAAGGTTTGCACCCATGCAATCTAACTCACGAGCAACAACCAATCCTTCTACTCCTAGCACATCAAAAGAAGACGTTGGCGGTGTGGAGCCACTGAAGCCAACTCGTCGCCGTAAGGAGGGACACACAGAGGCAAAGTCCTACATGAAATACTAACTAAGCAACCCAAGAGGGGGTGAATTGGGTTTTTAAAATTTAAGCTAAACAAACCACACAACAATTTAATCTAATGCCTTAATGGAATAAAAAACAATAAATTCAATAAAGCACAATAATAAGAGAGTAAGGGAAGAGAAAACAAACACAATGATTTTTACATGTTTCAGCAATCCTCGCTTACGTCCATGCCTCCAAGCTCACCTGATTTGAGGATTTCACTATCCAAGCCTCCCAAGACTTCAAGTTCTTTACAATTGACTTCCAATGTGTCAATGGACCTTTACAATCAAGAGATTATCTCCACAATCTCTTCACCCCAAGTGTTTCGTATACTTGTACACTCACAATTTGATGAGAAATGAAAATTACAACAAACAACCTTTTTTAGAGTGGATATACAAATGATAGCTCAATGAAGATTTAATCTATAATGATTTGTGAAATTGAAGCTCAATATATGTTGTGTGCACTTGTTTATACTTGCAAAGATTCCCAAAAATAAATTGGATTTTAGTTTATATAGTTTAAGCCCAAAAACTAGCAATTATAAGCTTTTTTATGATAACCAACTTGCCACTTTGTGAATCCGGTTAGCCACTTTTATGTTACCGTTACAGTAAATATTTGAATTTTAGAACATCCGGCATGATGCTTTCGAAATCCAGTTAGCCGCTTTCATTCCAGTAAGCTACTGCCTAAAATCCGGTCTACTGCTTATCAAATTCGGTTAGCCGCTTGCTACAATGACTGGGGCAGTGAACTATTTTCTAAAATTACCTGTTTTAACCTAAAACTTTATAAAATTACTCTACGGCCTAAAAAGTCATAAAACTTTGCACAAATGTCCAATTTCAGAATTTCTAAATAATACTTGTTATTCCCAAAACTTTCTAAAATTATGATATTGCCCAAAATATTATGAAACTTTTCAAATAAGTTCTTCTCCAGAATTCCAAGCAATACTTGTTGATTTCAAAGTTTTCAAAACTCTTTTAATTAGATTATAAACTTGAAAAACAACTAATTTCATAAAATCATTTTTATTAAATATAAAACCTTTATAATGTGAAAATAATGATTTAGTTCAAATGTATAAAAATAATTTGAGCTTTTAAAAAGCTTAATCATTCTTAATTTTATTTGTTATCATCAAAATCAACATTATGGATACATAAATGTTAATAATCTACCCATTTTTTATGATGACAAACTTTTCATGTATTTAAAGAATTATTGCACAAATTGCTCCCCCTAAATGTAAGCTCCCCTTACAATTTGAGGTTAAAAGATTAATCATTCTTAATCTTGTTTGTTATCATTAAAATCAACATTATGGAAACATATATGTTAACACCACGGAAAGTCCAAGGCCGCTTCCGTTGACGCCTTCAAGTCTCGAGGGTGAGTATGTCAATTTTACAGTAGCCACTAAGGCCCTCATCCAAGATAAAGCGAACAACCTCCGAGAAGAGTTTCGAGCATTTCACGACGAGTTGTTTAATCTCTGTAGCTTCGTGCAAGATGAGCTACGAGCGATCCGTGCAGAGGTAGATGCTCTGCTCTGATTGTGCTATGCATAAGTGCTAACTCACATCTAGCCTGACATCTACAAGCTTAAGTAAAGTACGACGTATTGATGTGGCAAAGCCCAACACCTACAATGGTGCATGCAATGCCACTATCATGGACAACTTTCTTTTCAGACTAAAGCAATACTTCGATGATGTTGGCCTCCCGATGAGGAATCAAAGGTAGGCATTGTGCCTAAATTTCTACAAGGCATTGCACAACTATGATGGTTGTAGAAGCATGGTAAAATGGGCAAAGGCGTCTGCGCCATCAACTCATGGACAAATTTTCAACATGAGCTACAAAAGTACTTTGCCCCAAGCAACACAAAAAAGGAAGTGCGAGTGCGTCTTCGCCAGTTCAAGCAAATGGACAGCGTTTGTGACTACATCAACCAGTTCACTATCTTTATGCTTGAGAACATCAACATGTTTGACAATGACTCTCTCTTCTACTTCCAAGATGGCCTTAAGAATTGGGCCAAGACATAACTTGATAGGAATGGCATACAATCTCTCGATGACGCCATTGCCATTATAGAATAATTTGCCAACCACTCCACCCAACCCAAGGACAAGAGGCCTAATCAAGGCAGAGGTGGGGAAGAAGGCCGGAAGGACAAAGGCTACAATCATAAAAACTAGGGGTAGAAAAAGTCTCCTAGTGGCTAGAGCGGGCAAAGTAAACCTGATGGAAAGAAAGATGTACCCAAGCCTTGTAGCCTATACTTCATATATAACAACCCAGGTTGGGTACACTACTGTCCGGGGAATAAGTCACTCAATGCCCTCACCATACAGTTCAGGGGCCATTCCACACCGTCATCGAAATGAACCCCAGCCTAGTATGGATTCCCTTCAATGCCTCGGCGCACTCAAGAGCCCTCGTCTGTACCTACGAAGAAAGGGCTCAGACATGTGCATGCGACCATCAACCGCTAAGCCATTCGTGTGCTGCTAGACACTGGGGTGACATACAACTTAATTTCGGAAGATGAGGCCAAACGCTTAGGCCTTAAAGTGACCAAGAAATGAGGCATCATAAGGGCAGTAAACTTACCCACCAAGCCCACTAGGGGCACTGCACAAGGTCTGCATGTAACGGTCGGGACATAGAGTGGAGAGCTCCACTTCTCTATCGTGCCCATAGATGACTTTAAGATGGTCCTTGGCATGGAATTCTTTAACCAAGTCCATGCTTTCCCACAACCAGCCACCAACTTCCTAAGCATCATCGACAAGGGTAAAGCATGCATTGTTCCAGTCGAGTATGCTAAATCCATGAAGAAAACACTCTCAGCCATGCAATTCAACAAGGCTTTCTGGAATGACCCAAGCTTCTTGTCTCTATCCTGGAGCTTAACAAGACAGAAAATTGTGAAAATACACCAAGTAAAGTCCCGCCATTTATACAAGAAGTTCTTGAAGATTCAAAGATGTCATGCCTCCGAAACTTCTGAAGAAGCTCCTACCTTGATGAGAGATGGATTATGAGATCGAGCTAGAGCAAGGTGCTCTACCAGCAACCTTAACGCCCTACCGCATGGCACTACCCAAACTTGAGGAGTTACGAAAATAACTAAAGGACTTACTGGATACGGACTACATCTGCCCATCTAAGGATCAATTCACTCCACCAGCCTTTTTCCAAAAGAAGAATAATGAATTGCTATACATTTGTATCGACTATAGAGCATTCAACAAGATTACTATTAAAAGCAAACATTAGATATTGTTGATAGCAAATCTCTTCGACCAACTTGGCAAAACGTGGTACTATACCAAATTCGACTTGCAGTTTGGGCACTGCCAAGTTCAGATCACTGAAGGAGATCAACTGAAGACTACATGCGTAACCAAGTACAAATCCTTCGAATTCCTTGTCATACCATTTGGCCTTACTAATGCATGGGCCATGTTTTACACTCTTATAAATAAGGTTCTCTAATGCTTCTTTGACCACTTTATCATCGTGTACTTGTACGACATCGTGGTGTATAGTACCACCCTCGAGGAACATGCCCAATATTTGTGACAAGTCCTCCAAGTACTAGGAGAGAACGAACTTTATCTCAAGATGGAGAAATAATCTTTTGCACAATGAGAGCTATAGTTTCTCGACCATAAAATAGCGGACGAGAAACTAATAATGGAGAACTCAAAAGTGCAGGCCATCCTCAAGTGGGAACTTCCCACTAAAGTACCTAAGCTTTGATCATTCCTTGGATTGGTGAACTACTACAGCTGATTTATCAAAGGCTATTCGGCGAAAGCGGCACCCTTAATCGACCTACTCAAGAAGAACCGAACATTGTATTGATCTGAAGAATGCCAGCATGTATTCGAGGACTTGAAGAAGGTAATCTCTAAGGACACCATCTTTGTTCTTTCATACCACACCATGCCATTTGAAGTCCAAACGGATGCCTCCAACTTCACCATTAGTAGAGTCTTCATACAAGAAAACCACCCTATAATGTTCGAGAGTTGAAACCTAAATATCATGGAACACCGTTACACGGTGTTAGAAAAGAAAATGACCGCCATTATTCATTGGCTATAGATGTGGCGACATTACTTGCTTGGCTCACACTTCGTGCCATAAGCTACTTTTAAACGACAAAGAAGCAGAGCCTTAAGTAGCCAAGATGGCAAGACTACTTTGCAGAATTCAACTATCAGCTTGAGTATAAGCCCAGAAAGCCAACGTCATTGCAGATGAATTAGTCAAAGTCCGACCTTGTCTCATAGATCAATGAAGGCCTCTAACAAGACCCACTCTCAAAAGACTTGTTAGGGAAAGTTCTCAAAGAAAAGATAAAGTGATTTTGACAAAAAAAAATAGATCCTCCTCACCAAAGGAGATAGGTTGTTCGTGCCTATGTGCGAAAACTTGTAAAGAGAAGTAATTAAGGAGTACCATGATTTGAAGTAGGCTGGCCACCTCATAGTTGAGCACATGACCGTACTAGTTTAAGCCTTATACTTTTGGCTACACATGTGGGACGACATCGAGACCTATGTGCGAACTTGTCTTGTATGCCAACAAGGCAAAATAGATCACTAACTGCCTACAGGATTGTTGGAGCCCCTATTACTAGCATTAAGGCCATGGGAAAGTGTATCAATGGACTTCATTACAACATTGTCTAAGTTCGAAAGGGTGTAGAAGCATCATGGTTATTGTCGACCACTTCAGCAAGTACGTAATATTCACTGCCACAAATGCCGATTGTAAAGTAGATGAAACTATATGTCTTTTCATCAAGCACATCAGAATATATGGGAAGTTCTAAAGTGCATCGTGAGCGATCGAGACTTACAAGTCACTGAACACTTTTAGATGGAGCTCTTCAAGTTATTGGGAACCAACCTCAAGTTCTCGACAAACTGATGGATAGACAAAGCGCACAACAACTTACTCATGATTATTTGAGGTATTACGTGAGTGCTCATAAGTGAGATTGGGTAATGTTGCTGGATGTTTCGAGATCAGCACGGGATTCTAGCCTTGACATCCAATGCCATAGCCTCAACTCATAGAGGAAAATGCCCTATGGCTCACAAGCTTGCCTACGAGTGGCACGAGGAAATAGATATCACGCGAGCATATCTCAACAAAGCCGTACGAAAGATAAAAATGGGCTGACATAAAGAGATGTCACATCGAGTACAAAGAACGTAATCGAGTCATGATCAAGCTCATATGCCAATAGTTCAAAACTTTGCGGGCAGTGCCTAAATGGTTAGTGAGGTGTTACAAAAGGCCTTAACGAGTTGTAAGACGTGTGGGAAACGTCTCGTACCAACACCAACTTCTATCAAGACTCAAGATTCATCCAGTCTTCCGCGTGAATCTACTCAAGCCATACCATAGGGGTGCAAAAGACCCAAGCTGTGGTAGGTCAAGATGTGCCCTAACAATTGTTGTCACCTCCTCCACTAAGGATGTAAAGTACATCACTGCCAATTGAGTAATCTGAAGACGAGGTGCACGAGCTTCCAACAAGTACTTAGTGAAGTGGAGAAGCCTCTGAGAGTGCGAAGCCATATCCGAACGTGAAAAAGACTAATGGCAATTCAGGGAGCATATCCAATGGTTCAAGCATGAGAGCGCAATGAGAACTTCGCAAGCATAGGTGAGGGAGAATGTCGCAAGCCACTCAAATTTTTCCCCAAAAGAGGCTAAATTAGTGACACTAGGTGCACTAAGAAGCGAGCGAAAGTGCATTAAGCAATGGCCCGCTCCAGCTTCCAAGTCCAAGAGCCCAAATCCAAGCTTAGGTGTGCTAGCTTAGCCCAATTCTAAAATGTTCCAACACACTCTAGCACTTGTACATATCTAAAATCCTACATACTCATCTACATTTGTAAAATATCTATATATTTAGGCAACTTGCACGGAACTCTTTAGTCTTAGGCAATCAACTCTATAATAAGCCTTGGCACTTGCCATTTTGGCATCCGAATCTCAAGCACTCTTGTAAAAAGGTATCTTTTATTTTTCTCTTCTGAGAAATAAAATTTTCTTTGGCCGCATTACTCTCTTTTCTGTCTAGCATTCTTGCAAGCATCCTTTTCTTTGCTAGCTTGATCTCTAGACTTACTTAGCAACTTTTGCGCTAAAAGTTATCTAAGTGCTACACGGGTTGCTATGTAAAATACCCAACTCATGACATTATGTTTCCTTTTTACAGTGCATAAATCTTTTAAAAATTTAGCATAAGATGGTATATGTTTAATCACATCTAGCAAAGCAATGTTGATCTTTACCAGTTTGAAAACTTTATAAATCTTAGGATTTTGGTTTGATTTCTTTGGCTTGATTAGTGCTTGAGGAATTGAGGGTACAAGAAAAGAGTTGGTTATCTCTTCATAGGTTAAAGGTTCATAAAACTCTTCCTTACTATCTGAAATTGACTCCTTACTAATTTTACAAGGATCAAAAATACGTTTTTTAACAACTTTACCACCACGAAAGGTTATAATCAATTTGACTTAGCTTATGTGTTGGTTTTCTGTACTACACATTTGAGGATGTTGTCGACTCTTGGGATTTTGTTGTGATTGAGAAGGAAACTTACCTTTATCCTGAACGATAAGAGCTGACGATCATTTTAAAGATATTGTTTGTCAAATTGGCCAGATTTGCATGCTTTGGTTATTGATAGACTCTTGTTTTTTTATGAATGAATGCAATGTATCTTTAAGATTTTTTTTTTGTAGTGAGACATAAGGTAGATAACTCTGGGAGTTTTGAAAATTTTGATGTAAAGGAGGTGGTTGTGAAGGTTGTGTATAATTATCATTTTTCTAGCTAAAATGTGGACGGTTTCTCTAAATAGAGATATAGGTTTATGAGTATAGATTAGGAATTGGCCTTTTAAAATTGTCTATCAAATTCATTTTTTCATGCAAACATTTTTCAGAACCGGAAAATTCGAATAGTCCTACGTAGAATGGTCAATGTAACTACAAACACTAGATAAAATATCTTAAACAGTTTGAGCATGATCAATCTTTTTCGACTCTAATGCTTCAGTTGAAGATCATGATCTTCCCTAAGGTTGTACATGCTTTTAATATATGGAGATGATTGGGATTTACTTGATGACCCATTAGAATCAATTGTGCTCTAATGTTGTGCATTCTCTGCTATTTAGTTAAGATAATCTAATGCAACTTCAAGACCATTGTCTCTAAACGCACCATTATGCATCATTTCAACATGTCTACTTTTAGATGATAGTCCCACATGGAAAAATGACACTAACCTCCATGTTTTAAAAGTTAAAAACATGGTGTGAATAAATGTTAAGTAACTCCTTATACCTATCCTAACATTCGTAAAAGTCTCTCCTAGTTTTTCAGTGGTGATTTACCTTTTTAAAGAATTCATTTGGTGGGGTTGAAAAGACTTTTTAAAAAAATTGTGTTTGTATTTCATCTCAGATTATGATGGATCCTGACCTAAAGTTTTGTATCCATGTTTTAGCTTTTTCCTTTAGTGAAAAAGGGAGAAAATTAAAGTCTTGATTATATTCATGCTACAATTTTGATTAGCACAAATGTTATACACTTCCTCAAAATCTCCTAAATGCAAATATGGCTTTCCAGACTTAAAATCATGAAAAATAGATAGAATCAAAATGATACCAGGTTTGAAATTAAAACTTGATGTGTTAGGAGGAAAACTATTCATAATGGTGCTCATGTTTTAGTAGGATGCATGAAATCTCTAAGTATATTAGGTTGATTATGAAGATTTTGTATACTTGGTTATCTCTTTTCTCTGAAAAGTTATCAGCTTTGTTAATCTACCACTATTTGTACGAGAGCAACGTCTCATACAATGTTAATGTGTGTTTTAAGTTAAAACGATGATGTAGAACCAAATGAGTAATGCATGAAATACAAAATGAAAATTGCACAAAATAAAAAAATAAAATTCAATAAGCAAGACATACATACATACATACATACATATATGTATATATAAGAATTAAAAATACTAATAATAAATTAATACAAAATAAAAATAAACTAAAAATTAATTAACTAAAAATAATAGGCAGTTACACTAGCCATATAAACAAATTAATTAAACATCCCAACATATTAACAATTGAGACGATATCATAGAACCAGCCGCTAATAATAATAAAGCATAAAATAAAATAAAAATACTTACCTCAAGGGATGAAACTCTTCTTTTTTTTTCTTTATGGAACTCTTCCTTTTTTCTTTAACTTTTAAAAATTATTGGCCAATTAAATAATCAATTTGAATTTCAAGTCACTTTATGGAACTCTTCCTTTTTTCTTTAACAACTTTTAAAAATTATTGGCCAATTAAATAATCAATTTGAATTTCAAGTCTTAATGGTAATTTTAAAAGTCCAAAGTCCAAAGTCCATACTTATTTAGTCTACAAAGTTCAAAAATCAAAGTTCATTTAGCCCTCAAGGTCTAAAGGTCCAAAAACAAGCCATAATTCAACGATCCAAGTTCCAATCCGGTTCAAGGAATGTTTTACAAGAATTTCTAAGGCAAAATGAAGTTTTCTTACAAGCTTTATGATAATATAGTGATTTCAGGAGAAAAAAAGGGAGCTAACTGAGATCTTATGAAAATAATAATAAAATGATAAAGATAGAAATGAATGGCAAAATAAAGAAAAATAGCATCAAATTTAGAAAATTCATTGACAACGACGCCAAAAATTTGACACGACTTCAAAAATGTTGATTAGTCCCAAGTATAAAAGTACTTAGTTGTAGTAAACGTGATGAGTCTGAGTTTGAGCCACAGGGAGTCCATAAATCTAATAGTCACTTATTAAACAAAAATTAATTATAAAAAAAGAAACTAATAGAGACCAATTTAAAAAAAATGTCAAGGTTACGGGATTCATTCTTGGTTTTGAAATTATGGATATCATACTTTCTCTTATTTATATTTTGCATTTTTTTACCAATAATTATTATGCCATTTAATTTTTAATTAACCATTTATATGGATAAATATGAGAGAGTACCTAATGTGACACAGTTATATAAGAGTATCAATTTGTCAAAATTTCATATAGATCCAAAGAGATCTAGATCTATAAATTAATATGACATAAAAGTAAACATATAACAAATAAAATAAACTTAAAACTCACTTGAGAGAGTAATTAATTCTATTATTTGAATCTTTGAGTTTTACCTTTCACCTTAGCTTAGAAAATTTAGCCACTCATGTTTAAAAAAAAAATAGTCATTTTAGTTGATAAGCTTTGCGAAGTATAATACAAAATCAACAACAAAAGGAAAGAAAAGAGATTTTCCCCTAAAATTCATTCTAGATTTACACCCAAAATGCTCACGCCTAAAATCTACCAAACAATTCTCTCTCCTTTTTTTCTTTTTCCTAAAATCTAGCACACCCTCAATTACAAGAGCTCTTGCTTGAGTGATCAAGTGTTGGTATTTACATAATATTTTGGTGAGTTTAAATCACAACCTTACAATGTGATACAATAATATAATCCAAGCCTCTTAAATTCAAATTATTGTGGATAGTTGGATTAAAAAAATCAATATCTAAATTTAAAGTCAAAGTCTAATCCTCCTTTTGCTCATTTGTCAAAGTAGTTGAACTACCAAATTTGACGTATTAAATCTTGTACAGCATAGTGCATTTGAGCTCCGACACATGACACAATCTTAACCATTCAACAATAATGCCGGATCAAAGGGCTAACAAATCTCCAGCGGCTTCTGAGTTTTTGTAATCCAATTTCACGTCTTTTTTTGGGTCCAAGTATCATGATTTTGGAATTACCTACAAAAAACTAAAAATTATACTTAAAAAGAAACAAAAATAAATAATTCATAAAATTGGTTAGAGATTCATAAATGTAATGAAATTGTTAGTGTTATCAATACTGTGGTAAAAAATAATAATTTTAACCTTCATGTATATTTTCTAGAGTTAATCAAAATTTACATGCAAAAAAAAATTGCATGGAACATACAACAATGAAAGTAAAATATGCAAAGGTGGACATTAAACATGAGTACAACATAAATGTGCAATGCAGCACAAGAAATGTATGACATACGATGTTAAACATGCGACGAGAATATCAAACATGAAACAAGCGAGAAAAGAAATATTTGAGGGTATCTAAAATAATAAAGTTGAGACAAGTAACAACATACATAAAAATTTTGTTGTTAAATATGAGACATCGCATATAAAATAAGAAATAAATTTATATATTTTATTATATAAATTTTTTTTCTCTTCATTTTTATAAGAATATATTTTTCTTTATTTTACATTCATTTATATTTTTTTACTATTAATATTATTTTTTAACAATTTTTAATTTAAAATTAAAAAAAGCAACCAATTAACAAATTGATTACACCAAGTCTTTGGCTACCAATAACTCCACTCAACTAAATAAGAAGTTGGTGATTTTATATCCACTTGTCAAATTTTGTAAACCCACCATAATCCGAAGAAATAATTACAGATATTCAAAAAAAAAGTTTTAAAAATAAATACCTAAAGTATCATATATAAGAGCTCATATTTTTCTAGCAATTTAATTATTTTATATTATTAGAGTAAAATAATTGGATAAAATATATTTTAAAATAATCCTAATGGTAAAAAATGCCTAAAGAAAAAATAATAATAATAATTTAATTAATTAATTATAAAAAAATTTCGTTGACCTTTGCATTTAAAAAAATAATTATTTATTATAATTATTTTCTCAAAATACATTGGATTTACAAAAATAAATGGCCAAACCCGAAAACCAACCGGGCCGTCTCGGATATAAATTTTCGGTCCCACCATCCTTCGTCCCGCTCTATCTATTGCTTCTAGAATGTAGATAGTAGATACATATATGTTATGGCCAATACTATGTTACATTTTAAGTATTATATACACTCTATAAATCACCTCATAAATTATATAGGCTTATAATATATGTGGTTGTTGTGGAGTGAGTACGTTACATGAACGGCTCCCATATGTTATTATATTGGGAAATTTTCACTTGTCCTCTATTGTTCTGTAAAAGGTTGGAAATTGGAAATGGAAGAGGCACAGACCGGAGAGAATCTACAGAGAAGGAAGAAGAAAAGTAAGAAGAAGAAGAAGAAAGTTGAAGAAGAAGGATTTGCAGCAGTATCGGATTCGGAGGGTTTGGAAATCCATAAGAAGAAGAAGAGAAAACATAGCTGTGTCTCTACTGAAGAAATACAAGTCCGACGCTCTCCGTATTTTCAGAAGATACCCGAAGAAAAGCAGCAGCAGAAGAAGAAGAACAAGAAGAAACCCTTAATTTCTGTGCCGCCAGAGGTGGGTAAGAGCAATGAAATTCTGCTGGATAAAGACAAGGAAAAGGAACCCTTATTAATTTCTGTGAAACCAGAGGAAGAGGAAGATCAAAAGAAGAAACCCAGAACCCAGTTGTTTGTAAAGATTGAAGAAGCGCTTTCCAGATACGCCCACAAGCATCATTGTCAGACTCTTAGGAGAAAGATTGGTTTCTGTCCCTTGAAAAAGCAATCACTATGGTACAATGCTGAAAAAAAGGCTTCCCCATACTTTCAGAAACGAAGTACAGAAAATGATGAAAGAAAGAATCATGATATTACTACTAGTAATACAATGGCGCGGCCGCATCATGTACAAGTTCCAAAGGTTAAGGTTTCTCCTTACTTTCAGAGGCAAAAAGCAGGAAATGTCGAAAGAAAGAATCATGATACTAGTACAATGGCACAAGTTCGAAAGGTTTCCCCTTACTTTCAAGATCAAAACTCAACAACACCAGCAGCAGCCACTGTGCAAGTACATAATCAACAACAAGAAGAAAAAGAGAAAGATATTGCAGTGAAGAAGAAAAGGAGTAGAAGTGTTACTCTAACTGCGGCTCAGAAGCGAGATGAGGCTTACGAAAGAAAGCGTCCAGATAACACTTGGAATCCTCCGTGCTCCCCAATATTGCTTCTCCAACACGAACATGTTCATGACCCTTGGAGGGTTATAGTTATTTGTATGCTTCTCAACAGAACTACTGGTTTGCAGGTATGTCACCTCATTGATATGCATTCATGTGAACATACTATATGATATTACCAATGAAGTGATTGTTATGGCAACTCAATAGCAATGAAGTGATTGGTATGGTAACTCAGCTTAATTAAATATGAAGCCTTCAGTTGTAATTTATTTTTGATGTATTTGAGATGAGATAATAAGTCTTGGCTTTCCATTGTAAAAGCTAGTACAGGGATTAAATATTTAATTAATTATTGCTCAGAAGTTGGATTTAAGCTATAAAAATGGACTATTTGACTGTTTCTGACAGAGCAAGTGGTTATCTAATACTCTGATTCAATCATCAATAATAAAGGAGCATCAACCATTTTCACATTATATCTTCAATTCTGAGATTATTTTTTATCTCATTCTTGAATTTTGGCTTTATGATTTCTTCATGTTCGGCATTTTGTGTCTTCTTTTCTTTGAACTATATTTGCTTGGGAAGGTCCATATGGTTTCATGTGTTTAACATAATTTAGTCATTGTGAAAGGTTCTTGAGTATGGTATCCATGAACTTAGCAGTGTTTCAACGAATTCTGGATCAAAATTTTGAATTGCTTCACTTTCTGGAGAAGTGATTGAATAATTTTTATGATATGTTTTTTACTCATCTTCTCAAGAGGCACTTTTGATATTTTCTGTTGTAGCAGTAACCATTAGTGTTGAGTAAATTTTCTGGTTAGTAGTGAATTTGCTGCATAATGTTATTCGTTTCGAGTCCTCTGGTACATTTTCCTCTCATTTCTTTGAACTATAAATTGCAAGATGTAGTCAAGTTGCAGGTTTTTATTTCTTATCTTTGTCAGTTTTTGCATGCCCTCAGGTACAAGGTCACAACTCAATAGTGGTACAAAGCTACTCTAGACCTAGATTGTGTGGCTGCAGTTATTGAATTCTCTGGTTATTAGTTTTGAGTTGCTGTTAATTCTTTACGATTCATGTCTTCTAGATAATTTGCATCTGATTTGCTTAAAATATATCTGGCAAAGGTGAAGTTAATGTGTCACTTTGTCCTCTTGTTAGTCAATATTTCAATGTCTTCTAGTACATTATCACAAATTTAAAGAGTGGTACATACAACTCTATGTTAGATTGCATAGTTGTACTTCATTGTTACTGGTTGCATGATTTATTGGTTTATTACCCTGGAGAGTGTCACTTAATGTATTTAGGACATAATATGTCATATAATGTCAAGAGTCCTAAATAGCCAGTGTCACCCAATCCCCGTTATGAAGTGATTCCTTATTCCATCTTCATAATGTTTAAGTATGTTATTCCATGAATCAAATTATGAGCTTTTCTATTTTGAGCATTGATTGGCTTTATGGTTTGGTCAATTTATTCATATTGCAATTTTTTTTTTCTTTTTGGAGCACAACAGCTTCACATTCCAGTGATTAGAAGGCAGGAGTCATTGTATAATGGAACCCACCTCACAGTGAATAGAAAAAGGACACCCATTTTTGTCTTTAAGTTTGTTGGTCATTTGATAGTTTATTCAAGAGTTTATTGCTTTCCAAATCTGACCTGATTTGTTTTTTACTCCTCAGTTGCCTTAGAGGATTATTTTTATTTCAAATGTCAAGGAACACTTATTGTTCCTATGCCACATGACTGGTAGATGATATTTACATGAATTGATTGAAAATTTTTTCAAATATTACTGTCAGTTTTATTTTACAGCTATTCATTTTCGGAACATTGATTTTAAAGAATGTTACCAGAGACAGTCTTGGATATGTAAAATGCCAATCAATTTCAAAACCATGATCTAGGAAGCAATAAACAGATGCACCCTTATGTCTGTACTTACCAGAGACCTTTTTTTGGATATGTAAAATGCCAATCAATTTTGAAACCATGATTTAGGAAACAATAAACAGATGCACCATTATGTTTGTACTTACTGATGCTGGTTACCCTTTTTTCTGTTGGGGGGGAGGGGGAGGGGGAGGAATGTGTGATGCTGCCAAAAAGCTCATGGAAAAATAAGGGTCTTCTTTTATGTATTTGTTTATTTCCTTTCCTTCTTGGTTTTTCCCAATCAACTGGTCATGATTGATTTGTGGTTTGAGCAAAAGCATAAAACTTCCTATTCCTTGTAAATATGCTGTGGATGAGGTGGCTCTGTTAAGAGACAAGGAAGTGTGATCACTCTCCCACAACAACTGTTTAGGCATGCTGTCGTGCTACTTCTTATAATGTTAGTTTTTGTATGGAATGCGAGTTAAAATGTATGGGGAATACATATATTGTTGGACTGGTCCATTGATGAAATGTAGGTTCTCAGACGTACAAATTTTATGCTTTCTACAAAACTGTTGCTGCACGTAAAGTTATTTTTACTTTTCCTGTTTGGTTTTGGTGTTTCAAATAATTATATGCTACTTTATCAAACCAAAAGGAGGAGTTTTTATTTATGGCACAAATATATTCAATATGCCTAAAGGAGATTGCCATCTTATTGAAGGCGGGAAGAGTCATATCTGACCTCTTCACACTGTGCCCTGATGCGATGACTGCTACTGAGGTTGATTCGGAGGAGATAGAAAAGATTATAAGCACTCTAGGTTTACAAAAGAAAAGGGCACCGATGATAAAACGCTTCTCACAGGAGTATTTGGGGGAGAGCTGGACACATGTAACTCAACTTCATGGCGTTGGGAAGTAAGTTGACTCTCTTTTTTTTTTTTTTTTTTTTTGGTGTCTGTCAACATTTATAGATCCTGTGGTTATATTCCACTAACTAAAGTTGACACTCATGGGAACTGATGATTTTCTTTAACTTTAAATTTGGCCAGATATGCAGCTGATGCATACGCAATATTTTGTACGGGGAAGTGGGATCGGGTGAGGCCTACTGATCACATGCTTAATTACTATTGGGAATTTCTTGTTAGTACTAAAGGGAACTTGTGATGGTGGTTTCTTTTTGTGAATTTTGATTAACTTAAGGGAAACGGATAATAGAGGATAAACAGTCTCTTTGGGCGGGATGTTTCCTTCAGAAATTGATTATAAGTGGGTTGGATGTTGGATTACAAGTTTTAAGCTATAATGATCGATGTAAGTACAAAGCAGGCTAGCTAGATTTCTTTAGATCATTTTGAGCTGTTCAAGTGAAAAACTCCAGAGCTTATTATGAGAAATAGAGATTTTGTTATCAACTATTTGGTACTGGTTTAACAACATCCCTAATTATTGTTATTTACTTTTATGCATTTCCTAGTAAGAATACAAAAAGTCCTTCCTCTAAAATGTGATACAAGCTCATGGAACAGTCATATTATAATCAAGGCAGCTTTTTCTCATTTTATTTAAAACGAAGCCAACTTTTTTCACTAAATTTAAAAGATTAAGGGAGACTAAGAGAAGAAAACACTAAGAGAGGATCCTACTTGGCATCACTCTAATGGAAGTATCCTTGATTTCTTCAAGTTGAGCTCCAATTTCACGATTTTAATTTCAGTCCGTCTCTTCTCCAAATCAGCCTTGTGTGATTTTCACTCAATTCAATCAACTCTTCAATCTTATCGTCATTCAACCCTCGCAAGTAATTGTTTCGAAATTGCAACATTTCTTCCACACACAAAGATTGCTTCTTCTTGTATTGGTTCTTGATAGCTCACTAGAAGAAAAAGCATTCTTGATTTCATTAGCCATAATAAATAGAACAAAAAATATGAGGTTGCTGAAAAAATAATCTTGCCCATAATAAAATTCCAAATAATCTTGGCCAAACTTCCAACTTTTTTTCATCAAATTCTAACAAGAATAGGACAACAACTAATAATCTAACAAGCATTCTTGATTTCAAGCTCACTTGCTACTTTTGATCATTGCATTTAACATAATTTGGGATTGAAATTTAACCAATTCTGCCCTCTTGACGCTGAGTTTCAATTCTAAAATCTGAATCTCATCCCACATTCTCTTAAACTCAATCCTCTCTGCTTCTCCTAATTTCTCCAACACTTGCTCAATCCTATTTTCTCTCATTAACTCACTAAATCTTTCATCCAAATCAACCATTGTGGTCTCACATTTAACACTTCTACACAGCAAAGATACATCAATAATTGGCTCAGCCACCGCAGTTGTTGCTGTAGGACAATTATCAATACCCTCACCCCATATCCTTTTAGACAACTCAAAAAGTTCATTTTTATGGGCAGTAGATGATGCACCCTTATTGCCTTCGGTCAGCTTTTTCTTCAACTTCTTCTGTTCATGGAGGATATCAAGCTCATAATCTGGATCATCTTTTGCATCGTCTTGACCAAAGGAATCTTCATCTTGCAACTTTTCATTCATCAAATCGGTTTCTTGATCGTCGGAACGGATCGTCCTTGTTCTTTTAGGAGCCATATAGTTTAGAAAATATAAGTACAAGAAGATTAGCTGTATAGCTATTCTTTTTTGCTTAATTTAGATGATAAAATTAAATTCAAAATTGCAAATTTTCTTCTTATCTCCACTCACGAGGTTGGTTTATATATGATGGATTAATAATTTAATTAATTTTCTTCTTAGAATTGATGTCTTCCATAAATGTTATCCTCTGCAAAATTTTAATTAATTACTCACCATTTCTATTACAGTCAATTATAAAATATTGTATAGCATTTAATATTTGTTATCACCATTTGATCAAAAAGCTTCTGTTGATAACAAGAAGAGGAGTCAAGCAAGTGAAAAGCAATGGAGATAGGAGGAAGTAGTGCACAAGGGGGGATATGAGGCCTAACGATTCCGTGACTCTTAGGGAGATAGCCAGTGCAGCACAGGAAAAAGCCATGTTCGACCGGATGGAACGGATGGAAAAGCAAATGGAGACCCTGACAACCATCATGCATGAGTTGCGGAGTGAACGAAGGGTCAACCAGGAGGAAAGGATGAGAGTTGGTGGAGTGGCACCAGGTCCCGATAGTACGAGGAGAAGTCAAACTACCGGGAGATTTGGTGGTGAGAGAGGTAACATACCTCTGCGGGGAGAATTCTGTAGAGAGGAAGAGCAATCCCCGGTAAGACAGATTCTTGACGAGGACGACGGGGTGGCAAATGCAAAGGAAACAGAGTTGAGGCAACACTTGCTTGATGTAGAGAAAGAGCGGGATCAAGTTGCAGCATGTGACCCTGGTCGTGCGGTGCAGCTGGAGGAGGAAGTGCGCAGACTATCGTAGATAATTGACGACATGCAAGGAATGAGCAGAGCTCCTGGTTGGAGGATAATGCTGGACGGAGAATCACCGCTCGCAGCAGAGATCATGAGGGCAGTTATTCCGAGAGATTTCCGCCTCCCAGACCTTAGATATTCGGGACGAACGGATCCGCTGGTGCACATAGAGCGCTTCAACGACGTAACTGGGGTACAAGGATTATCTCAATCCCAAAGGTGCAGGGTGTTCCCACTATCCCTTGAGGGACGTGCACGAGAGTGGTACAGGAAACTTCCTCAGGGGAGCATTAAAACCTTCAAGCAGATGTGCCAGGAGTTTGCAGAGCAGTTTCGTGGGGCAATGGCACCAGAAGATGACATGATGGAGTTGAAAAGCATGAAGCAAGGGGAGCAAGAAACCCTTCGGGAATTCATCAAGAGGTTTCATCGTGCTGTCCTCGATTTGGGAGCCTTCGACCATCCTCAGGCACTAAGGGGATTGAAAGAGGGAGTGAAGATAGGAAGGCTGTGGTACAACTTGAGAAGCCCAGCTATTCAGACGTATGCAGCCGCATACGAGCAGGCTAAAAGAGACATAGAGATCGAGGAAGAAAAGGCAGCTCGAATTAAGACAGACCAGCTGGAGGGGCTGGAAAAGAAAGAGAAGAGGGAATTACCGGGAAATGGGCCGATCAGGAGGAGGGACCATCAGGCTTCAGGTAGTGGAGCAGGAGGACGGGTAACTAGTTACCAGCCTCATCAGAGGCCACCACAGTACCAGCGCAGCAGGGCGCAACCTCCTCGTTCCCCAGTTAGGGAGCCTTGGAGAAGATATGACTCGGCATATGGTGGTTTTCATCAACACTCCCACGGCAGTAGAGGGAGCAGACCAGAAGTGCTGCCACCGCCTTCAACTCAGAACGAACTAAATAGAGAAAGGGCAGTGCACCTGATCGATCAGAACCAAGACTATGGGCGGTATACTTCCTTGAAGATGTCCCTGGATGAGGTATACGAGGCCATAAAGGATCGAGGGTTGTTATACCTCCCTGCCCCAATAACAAAGTTACCCAGCAGGAGGGACATGGGACGCTATTGTAAGTTCCATGGCACTCATGGCCACACCACAGCAGATTGTAGGGATCTCAAGACCCAGGTCGAAGATTTGGTGAGAAATCGGTATCTGGACGAGTTTATAGATGGGACATCCCCAATGGTAGCCTCGACAAGCGAAGGGGAGAAAAGTGACAGGAACTTGAGGCGCGAGCAGCCCGTAGTAAGGATGATAGCTGGGGGCCCAACATTGGCTGGAAATTCCAACAGGTCGAGGAAGAATTACGCTAGATATGCCATGACTAGCAAAGATGTGTTCTTCAACACCCCAGCAGCCAAACGTGCAAGAGTCAGGCAAGTGCCAATCATGTGGACAGATGAGGATGAAGAGGGGATTCTATATCCCCACGAGGATGCTTTGGTCATCAAGGCCACTGTTGCCAGCAAGAAGTTTGATAGAATATTGGTTGATATAGGGAGCTCAGTTGATGTGTTGTTTAAGTCAACTCTGGAGGAGATGGGAATAGCAGACCTAAAGTTGGATTACACCAATACCTCCCTGAAGGGGTTTAGAGGAGGGAAGTTGGTCCCTCTGGGCGTGGTCGAGCTGCCTATCACGATTGGGAACTCCCCGACAGAAAGGACAATGATACTGGACTTTGTGGTAGTGGATGAGGAAGGTC
>MKYO02026493.1:33344-137584 GCA_002013955.2 Citrus medica
CAGGATCTTCTCGACCAAGCCAAGGCGAGCAGAATCCCTAATCATGCAGAAAGACCATGATCTAAGACAGAGCCTGCTCGACCAAGAGAAGGCGAGCAGACGTTCAAATGGAAAAATAACTTGTAAATACAAACACAAGAAAATAATAAAAAACAGCTCTTATTAATTTATCAATAACCAACGAAGATTGTTCATTACAATCGCAAGAAATATGTTCAAGAAGATGGTGGATCAGTAAGCCGAGCAGCCTCGGTAGGCTGGACCTCCTCAGGTGCAGGGGGTATCACCAGTTGCATTCGGGGGGGTGCCCGCCTCCTCATCCATATGTTGAGCAACACCAGCTGCAAGGTCCTCCATCTTCAGGTCAGGATGCTGCTTCCCAAGGACGGCCATGATGCAACGATAGGAATGCCGAAGTCCCTGGTCATACTGGGTATCGGCCTCTTTCGCCAAATTCTCGACCTGAGCTTGGTGGGAGTCGCGGAGAGATTCGAGCTGAGCCTCATACATGGCCTTCTGCCTTTGAAGATCCTCCTTGACCCTGGTCAGCTCCTCATCAAGGGTAATGGCTTTTGCTTGAGCAAGAGATTCTTGCTCTATCAGCTTCAGGTTCTCGATATTCAGCTCTCCTGCTTTCTTCTCGGCCTCGTCAGCTCTGGTCGTCGCCGACTGAATGTCCCCCTTCATCTTCCTGTCATAACGGCCAACCTTGGCCTTATAGTAGGTGGTCATGCAGCTGAGATGGAAAGCACTATACTGCATGGCCCCCACCAGCTCGCCTAAGGTGCAGCCATCAAAGTCCTCGTGGTCCTTCTTGCTCACGAGTTTGGATAACTCATTGAGATAGGGGACCAAATGTTCGGCTCCATTGTCAGGTAAGTGAGATCGAGGCCCAACGGGAGGAGAAGAGGAGGCAGGATCTGTGGACACTCCACTAGTTTCCCCGACTTTGGCAGGAGCAGGAGGTAAAGTCTTCAAGGGAGAGACTTGTTGCACGATGTTGGCTCGCTTTGCAGTAGGGGCGTCTTTGTTCTGGTCCTTCTTAGTGGTTTGAGGTCGAGAACGTTTCCTGGTCAGAGCCCCAATCACAGCGTCCTCCATCTTATGGCCAGGAAGTACCAGGCGAGACTCGAGCAAGTTGTAAATAGTTAGCAGTTCCCTGCTCGGGCAGGAGTTAGCTAGTACAGCCTCGACCCGTTTGAGCTTAGCAGGTTTGAGCGGGAAATGAACACCCCAAGAAACTGCAACACAAACAAACACTTGGTTAGAGACAAACCAATAAACCAAGAACAATTATGGATACAAGACATCTAAAGCGAGCAGGCAACCTGGGACCGTGAAACGGGGTGGGATGCGACAATCTTTCCCGTTTATTTGTGCAACTTGACCCCAAGGACCCCCAGCAAAAAAGAATTTCCTCTTCCAAGTCCCACCACCACCAGTTGGAAGATCAGTTATGGGTTTCCTGCTCTTGGTGCTAGATTGGAAGTAGTACCAGCCGGCATCTTTAGGGCTGCTCTTCAGCTGGTACAGGTGCTTCACCTCATCAACCGTGGGCTCGCTTTGGCAACATCTATCCCACAATATGAACAGACCAGAGAGCACTCTCCACCCATTGGGGTTCAGCTGACCAGGAGCCAGATTTAGCCCGTTAAGTATCCGGGCAAAGTAAGGTTGCAAGGGACACCTCAGCCCATATTTAAAGCTCTCCAGAAACAGGGTAACATATCCCCTAGGAGGCCGGCTAGGTGTATCCTTCTTTCCTGGGATTTTAAGTGGTATCTCACCAGGAATACTATACCTAAGTCGGAGATCATCGAGCTCGTCAAACGTGGTCGTGCACGACATGTAATCAATGGCATAGTCACGCGACAAGGCTCTACCTCCTACCGTACCCCGTTCTTCTGGTCGTGATGTTCCAGATGGAGACACCTCACCAGAATCACCTTCCCCATTCTCACTCGAGGTGCTTTCAGAGCCGGAAGATCCATCCTCACCGTTACTTCCGCTCGTGGAGGTTGTTTGGGGGGACATCCTCCTAGCACTAGTACCGACACTTGACCTAATTGGTTCTAAGGGGATCCCGGGGTCAAAAGCAGGATCAGTGAGCAGACTAGGCAAGAAACCTAGTTCGTCGTCATCAATCTCAACGATTTTGTCTTTACCCTTCGACATTCTCTAAACAATAGCCAAAACACCACCGCCAACTACTACCCCAAGCAAAGCAAAGAGAAAAAAATTATTTACAACCAACCAAGACCGGGAAAATAGAAGAAATACCTGAAGCAGGGACTCGGTCAGAGAGAGGCAGGGATGACAGCTTTAGTGCCGAGTTTCATTCGCCGGAGAGACAAGAATGGAGAAAAATGATGAGTCCGTGTTTGAAGATTCTGGGTTTTCTTACTGAGAAGGAAACTCTTGGGCTGCCGGCATTTAATGACGCATATTCCGAGAGTCTTGCAACCGTAGGTTTAAAATTCAAATGGAGGGGTAGATTTCTGCCACATCACCACATCCGCATTTAAATGCGACACGACTCGTGGCAGCCTTTTCCAGTCCCTCGCGAGCAAAAACCGTTGAGTTTCTACTGCTGGTCCATTACATTACCCCAACACCAGAAACTGGAGGACCGGTGTTTGAGGAAAAAACTTCGGCGAGACCAGAAGTGATGAGCAGATAGTTGGTGGCAGAGTCCTGCGAGCAGGTGTGTCCTGTAAGAGCCTGGTAGCAGGGGAACAGGAGCAGGGCTATTCTGCTCGTCCACGAATATGCCGTTCACGAGGAGGAATTCCTGTTTAAAGGCATAAGGTCATTCCTGCTAAGGGTCAAGGCGAGGAGACCCAGTCAACGACAGTTGGCAAGACGTGCGTTCCTATCCGAGAATCAAGGCACGAAGTCCATCACCGTTCGCTCACAATGATGATAATGGGGGATCCACATCCGAGAGTCGGAAAGCGCCACGTCGCTAAGCACTACAAGAGGCCAGACTGGAGCAAGCCCAGATATGCAATAGACGGGCTCATTAAGGCCCATGTTCAGAAGATACCAGATGAGAAGCCCCGGGCTGGTCGGCTTCAACCATTAGTTTCTACTCTTATCTCATTTTACTCGCAAGACCATAAACTGGGGGACTGATGTTGAGTACGTAAAAGCACCAGGTCGGCCATGCTACTATTCCGCCCCGGTATGGCTCACCTCAACCAAATGGTGCAAGCAGAGCATGGAGGCGAATGTGGCCCGACCAGAGACGAGTGCCCGACCAGAGGTATATGCCGAGCTGATACCCGTCTCCTGAAAAAGCGGGAACACGATCCCACAGACTTATGGCGTTTGCGCTTTTCCCAGAACCGTTACGAGACATTTAATACCCCACGTTTACCCATGATGTAGCAGTTAAAGCTCCATCAAAGACCACTACCCGAAAAGGGAGGGAGGAGGACTGAAGGGGAACATGGAATAATGGCTATAAAAGAAGGAAAAACTGATGAAGAAGGGGATGGACAAAAAAATTAAGAGAGGGAAAACGCTACCGAATTGCAACCAGGCTTTTTCTCTTACAAATTGTGAAACACGTCAAAAACCCTTCTTAAATCTGAATTATACTGTTAAGTTTAGACAAGAGCACATTGCTCTGATACCAAATGAAATACAAGTTATGCAACCCAAGAGGGGGGTGAATTGGGTTTTTAAAATTTATGCAATACAATTCGCACAACAATTTAATCTATTACCTTAATCAAATAAAAAATAATAAATTCAATCAAGCACAATATTAAAAGAGTAAGGGAAGAGAAAACAAACGCAAGGATTTCTATGGGTTTGGCTATCCCCGCCTACGTTCACGCCTCCAAGCTCACTTGGCTTAAGGATTTCACTATCCAAACCTCCCAAGGCTTCAAATGTTTACAATTGACTTCTAAGGTGTCAATGGACCTTTACAACAAGAGATTATATCCTCAATCTCTTCACCACAAGTGTTTTTCACACTTGTACGCTCATAATTTGATGAGAAATGAAAATCACAACAATGAAACTCTTTTTAAGAGTGGATAAACAAATTATATCTCAATAATGATTCAACAAATGATGATTTATGAAATGGAAGCCCAATATATGTTATCTGATCTTGTTTTTTCCTTATATTAGTTCTTGAAATGAAGTTGGAGTTGAGTTTTTATAGTTAAAGTATGAAAACTAGCCGTTATAGGCAAATTCCCACGCCCAAGCGGTTAGCTGTTTGATTTATCCGGCCAACCGCTCATAAACAGTGGTATTACCGTTATTTTTGAATTTGCTACAGTAACACTGTTTAGTAAAATTATACTTTTGGCCCAAAACTTTTTATAATTATTTGACGGCCCAAACGTCATAAAACTTTACAAATATGTCCAATTTCAGAATTTCTTAGGAATAGTTGTCTCGTCAAAACTTTTTGAAATTATGATATGGCCCCAAAGATATTATGATTTTGCAAAAAGGTCCTTTCAACATAATACCCATGTTTTTCAAAGTTTTCAAAATCTTTCACTTTAGTCCAAAATGTTCATAAATTATAATATGGCCCAAAACATTTTAAATGTTTGTAAAAAGGTCCAACTCCGAAATTTAATAATAATACTTATTAAAATCAAAGATTTCAAAACTTTACATTTAAGTCCAAATTACTCAAAACCACAAGGTATCTTATCTTATAAAAATAAAACCTTATAGTTTATAAAAAGTAATTAATTAAATTAATCTCTTAAGTTTCTCAAATGCTAAATCATGCATCAATTAAATCATACTGACTTTACAAGAATTTATTGTATTAATTTATCCGTTGAGCTCTAAACTTTATTCTTGATTTCATCGTTGTCCGTTGAGTGTCTTGAACTTGATTTCACTTGATTCACTTGCATAAATATTACCCTTCAAAAACTAGTGAAAATGTGAAATACAATATCTATTAAATTTACTTAAGACACATGTTTGTTATCATCAAAATTATAATGTGTAGCCCTTTAGGCTAACACATGGTTCCTACTGAGCACATCAAGTTCGAAGAGAAGACGCTTTCAGCCACGTAATTCAAAAAGGCCTTTAAGAAGGACCCTAACCTCTCAGTCTCTATCGGAGAGTTAAATGAGGGAGAAGATTATGGAAACTTGCCAAGCCATGTCCCTTCCCTTATGTAAGAAGTCATCGACAAATTCAAGATCATTATGCCTTTGAAACTTCCGAAGAAGCTCTCAATTTAACGAGATGTGGCCCATGAGATTGAATTAGAGCAAGGCGCTAAAACTCCATCCTTAGCGCCCTAATCACATGGCGTCACCCGAACTCGAGAGGCTGCGAAAACAACTCATAGATTTGTTGAACGCTGGTTACATCCGTCTATCCAAGGCTCAATTTAGTTCACCGGTCCTCTTCTATAAAAATAAGAATGGCTCTCCTCATATGTGCATTAATTATCGAGTACTCAATAAGATCACTATCAAGAACAAGTATCAAATTCCATTTATAGTTAATGTACTCAATAAGGTCATATACTTGTACGACATTATGATGTATAGCACCACCTTCGAGGAGCATGCTTAACATTTGTGACAAGTCCTCTATGTATTGTGAGAACATTGACTTTACATTAAGATGGAGAAGTGCTCATTTGCACTGTAAAAATTAGAGCTTCTTGGCCATAAGATCATGGACAAAAAAACTAATGATAAAGAACTCTAAGGTGAAGGCCATCATCCAGTGGGAGCCTCTCATTAAAGTGCCCAAGCTACAACAGTTCTTTAGATTGGTTAATTATTACCAGCGCTTCATTAAAAGCTACTTAGTTAAGGCGACACGTTTGTCCAATCTTCTAAAGAAAAACTAAACGTGGTATTAGTCTGAAGAATGCCAACAACTATTCTAAGATTTAAAGAAGACAATCTTTGAGGAACCTGTATGTGTTCTTGTAGACCACATGAAGCCTTTCAAAGCCCAAACAAATGCCTCTGACTTCACTATTGGTAGAGTACTTATGCAAGAAGGCCACCCCATAACTTTTAGGAGTCAAAAGCTAAACAATATGAAATGTCGCTACACCGTGCAAGAAATGGAAATAATTGCAATGATCTATTACCTACGAGTGTGGCAACACTACTTGCTCGGTTCACATTTTATGATCTTAATAATGTAGGCACAACCTACTCTTAAACACAAAAGAAATTGAGCTTAAAGCAAGCAAGGTGGAAGGACTTTCTTGTTGAATTCAACTATCAGCTCAGTACAAGCCAGAGGAAGCCAATGCCATCACAGATGCTCTAAGCCATAAAGCGGAATTGGCAACACTAAGTATGAGCCAACCAAAGTCTGACCTTTCTCAGGCATTAACAAAAGGCCCCCAACAAGACTCCCTAGCGAAAGACTTTTTGGAGGAAGATCTTAAAATAAAATAAGACAATTTTGACAAGATAAAAGTATCCTCCTTAAGAGATCGGTTGTTCGTGCCTAGGTGGAAATATTTTTTGAAAAGAAGTTATCAAAGAGTGCCTTGACTCAAAATGGGTTGGTCACTCTAGAATTAAGTGGCCTCGTACTTTTGGCCACACACATGAGATGAAATCGAGGCATATGTGCAAACATGTCTTATTTTCCAATAACACAAGGTAAATCACCAACTTTCGACAGGATTGTTGGAGCCCTTGTAGCTAGTGTCAAGATCATTGGAGAGTGTCTCTATGGATTTGATCACGAGCCTATCTAAATTTGACGGGTGTGGAAGTATTATGGTTGTTGTTGATTGTTATAGTAAGTATACGACCTTCATTGTCGCACTGGCTAATTGCAAAGTTGATGAAACCACTCATTTATCAAACATATCTTAAACCTATGGTGAGTTTCAAAGAGCATCACAAGTGATCGAGACCCACGGTTCACCGAATGCTTTTGGACAAAGCTTTTCAAGTATTTCATGACTGATTTTAAGTTCCCAATAAGCTTCCATCCACAAAGCAACGTGCAAATTGAGTGCATAAACAACCTTCTCAATATGTATATGAGGCATTGCGTGAGCGCCCATCAGCAAGATTGAGCAAAGTTGCTAGATATGGCCCAATTCTCATATTATCTTTAATAAAGTGAGGCTACTAACAAGAGTTTATTCTAGATCATCATAAGATTTCAGCCCATGACCCCCAATGCCATAACCTCGACATATAGATAGAAAAACCCTAAGAATGGCATGAACAAGTGGACATCATACGAGCTTATCTCAATGAAGTCGCACATAAGATGAAAAAGTGGGCGAACACGAGAAGACACCATGTCGAGTATAAAGAAGGTGATCGAGTTATTATCAAACTCATATCCCAATAGTTTAAGAATTTGTGAAAAGTACACAAGGGGTTAGCTAGGCATTACGAAGGGTCGTTCCCGATAGTCGGACGTGTAGGCTATATCTCATACCAGCTTTGACTTCCACCAAGACTTAAGATTCATCTGGTCTTCCACATAAGTCTTCTTAAGCCATACCATGAAAATGAAGGAGACCCAACTTGTAGTACTGCAAGAATCAGGGCCTTTAGCAACATGTTGTTTAATGATGAAATTGTTTTTATTGCCTTAAGTGTGTTATAGCAACATAAACAATATTTCACTGCCAAATATTTAAAAAATAATTAATATTTAATTAGCATTTTTAACAATGAATATTTCATAGCTAAAGACATACGTTAGCAACGTATTAACTTTTCATTGCTAAAATGTTTACCGCTAAACTGAATATGTTGGTGCCAGAAGGTTTAGTGACAGAATCTTCATCGCCAAATAGTTTTGTCATGAGAGAGTGACCAGCGGCGACCAAAAATAATTTGTTGCCAAATCTATATAGCTAGAATTCTAAATTTAAAGATTTAACTTCTTGATGCGTATTCTGTTGATGTGACAAAATTTTAATTTTGTTGCTAAATGTGTATTTGTTATAGTAACAAATTCCAACTTTGTCACTAAAAGTCAAAAATTAAATTTCTAAATCATTTTATTTCTACTAAAAATTTTTATTTTTTGGCAAAAAGATAAAGTTTGTCAATAAATGTATGCTTTTAGCAAGAAATGCATAAATTTTTCATTAAACAATTTAAAAAATTTTAGAGCAAAAGGCTGGTGGTTTTCCACTAAATTAAGTTTTAACGACATTCATTTAAATTTTGTCACTAAAAATTATATCTCTCTATTTATATCTCATTTACTTTATTTATTTCTCTGCTTCATTATTTCATTCTCTAATTTATATTCATAATTCTCACATCTATAAGTTTCTTTAACTTTCATTCTCTCATTCTCTAACTCAATCTCTATCTTGTTATCTCTTCTACTTTTCTTCAATATGGTGTAATTTTTTATTTTTTATTTATCTTTTTTTATTACATTCTTACATGATTATTATAGTAAGAAGTTAACTAATTATTGCTTGTGTCTTTTCGTAGGAAATATTGAAGTTCAATTACAACGAGATGAAGAAAATCAAGAAAGTGATATTCATTTGTAATTGAAAAAATAGATATTACATCTTGTAATTATTAGGCATTTGTCACAATAATAATAATTCTTTTGAATTATCATTGTATTTAATTTTGAAAATTGTGATATAATAATTTTTTTGTAAAAGAATTTATTTCTACACAGTTATTTTATTGTAAAATGATTTATTTTATTTATTAGCAGCAAAATAATTTTGTTGTAAAAAATATTTAGTGGAAGGGCAACAAAAGAGTTTTGGAAAATAATTTCGTAAACAAGTTGGACACTCTTTTACTACGAATCTATTTTGTTGCAGAAATATGTTTAGGGTAAGAAAACCTTTTGTTTTGTTGTTGAATATAGAGCGAGACAGTTCTAGGTAGACGAACTTGACGACAAACATATTTTTTTTTTGCAACAATCTAAGGCAACAAAATTTATACTTTGAGCAGCAAATCATTGTTGTTGCCAAAGGTCACTATTGTTGTACCGTGGTAAATTGAGATGTGACTTAACAGCCACTGTCACAACATTAGACAAAGATATGGAGTACATCCTTGTCGATTGAGTAATTTGAAAAAGGGTTGTACCAGCTTACAACGAGTATTTAGTGAAGTGGAAAGACATCCCTAAAACGGAAGCCAACTGGGAACGCAAAGAGAATCTATGGCAATTCACAAAGCACATTCAGTAAAAGAGGCTAAATTGGTGGGGAAGGATGTCACGGGCTGCTCAAACTCTCCAGTAAAGGAGGCTAAATTGGTGGACCTAGGTGCGCTAAGTAACTGGCTGCCCAAAATTTCAGTTCAAGCACCCAAGATTCTACACCCAAGGGCCCAAATCCAAGCTAACATGTGCTAGCTTGGCTCGATTATGAAAAATTTCAACAATTATAGCACATCTCAACACTTGCACATATCTAGAACTTTCTACAATTGTGTGTACTTAGAAATATCCAGATATTTGGCAAATTGCGCAAGTTGCATAGAGTTCTCTAGAATGGGCAAGCCTCCTTTATAAATAAGGCATGGCACTTGCCATTTTGCAATAACTCTGCAAGCAACTTAAGTAAAGCTCTCTTATAGACACACTCTTTCAAGTAATTTGGCTTTGTTGCTCTCTCTTCACCCTAGCTTTTCTACAAGTATCTTTGCTTAGCTATATTGAGAAACTCGATAGGCTTACTAAGCAATTTTGTGCTAGAACTAGCACAAAATACTCATCCTGTGACAATTTGCTTGAGAGCAGGAAGATTAGAAAATCACGTGGATTCTGGTGTGGTTTGCAAATGAATTGGAAGCCAATTTATATGATTTGTGGAGTGCAATTTGATCCAGGAAAATATGCTCTAAATCTTAGAATTTAGAATTCTAATTTAATTTTTGACATTTAAATATGCAACATTTGTAAATATTTGCGATGTTTAATCAATTATAACAACTCTTTAAGCTGTATTTTCCTTGAAAGCCACCCACGTTCGTACTAATAATAGCCTTCTAATTCTTACTATAATAATTTATCAATTTTTGTAACAACTAATTGATTCAGCTCTCATACTCTCAAATCTATTTTCATTCCAATGCATTATAAAAAGGAAATGGAAAAACCAAACTAAGACTTGCTAGCTCAAATTTTGACGGCATTCCTGGATGTGAGACGTGCAAGTGCACATGAGTAAAGCCAAATTGATTAGAAAAAGCCTTTATCCTTATAATACTTACCATTTATCACATGTGTAAGTAAATATAAAGCCTTTAGTCTTTAGAGTTACCACTTTGGCTAGCACTTTACTCTTACGGGCCGACTCGGTGTGAGCAGGGATTAGTCTGGATTGTGGTACAAGTTTAAAGGCGCCTCCCACAGTTGGGGCCCACTCAGGACTACCTCGTGCTTCAGACCAATATATATATCTATATAAAGCCTTTGATTCTTAGTTACTTTTCCAATGTAGGATTTACCAATTTTCCTTCATTTTTTTTTCAAACCAATGGTACTCTTTGATATCTAATTTCTCATTCATCCGTACACGAATTTTACCATTCTATGATTTGTTATGAAAAGCTCACGAAGGAAATTCCAAATGATCTATGTATATATATTTTATTGATATTCATCTTTCACAAAATTAGCGTCAAAAAACCATATTGTGCTATTTTTTCCAGCACTTCTGTTAAAGGGCGCTCTAGGTAGTACATATATGTGTGTATGCTTTGCAAGATCATTAATTTGCCGCCAAAAGATAAAATTAAGCAAAAATCTAATCTGCTCTCAATCTCAAAAATTAATTGCTGCCCTTTTTTTCCTGTCAAAATAATACTTTCAAATATGCAGGAGATGTATAATTTTATATGGATCCGTCTGAAACAAAAGGTAATAAGTCCATTATCCACAGTCACATGCCAAAACTTTTATAGCAATGGACACAATATATATAACTGCTAAAATAAATCCTCAATTATGGCAAGGTTTAATTCTTTCATAATATTGAAAACAATGACAAAAATCAATCAATTTAATCATATGGTGCCAGCGCATGGAAATTGTTTGAATTATTTAGCTCAACTGATCAAATCCACATACAGTAAAACCCACATAATTATAGAAGCAATCAAGAAATATGAAAACGAAATTCAACTAAATTAAAGATGCAGCTGAACAGAGATATTACAACACCCAAAAGAAAATAAAAATAAAAATACAAAAAGCTAGCAAAGAAGTCGATTCCCAAATTTTGAAAAACATAAACAAACAAAAAAGGTAGAACTTACGATAAAATAAAAACAGCACCGCCTTCAAAACATATTTAAGAATCACCACGAATTGATTTCTTCATTGCTTCAATATGGCCACGAGCTTCTTCATTGACAAGATCATATTTTGAGATCAAAAGCTCCAACTCACCTTTTGCCACTTGAAGCCATTTCTTCTCCAAATCTTCACTCTTCTCACTTGAAACCAAATACTCATTCTTTATGACCAAATCAGGCCCCAAATTCAACTTAAAGAACTCAATAACTTTTGAGTAGTAGAAATATCACAGCCAATGCCTTCAGTTTTTCGAGCAACCGGTTCGTTCCAAATAATATTACAGAGATCAAACAAGACTCGATCATGATGCTTCCACATTGACTTCCTATTATTTTTTGCGTTATTAATGTACTTTGTCTTCAAAGCACGTAGTTTCTCTCTTATTTGAGTTCTATTAAAATCTCCTTGGAGAGAATCAGATACATAGCTATGAAACCTGTTAAGATCAGCATTGGGGAGAATATGTTCCTCCTCCCTGAATTTAATTGCTCCTTGTAAAACAGCTATCTCATCAGAATCGCTCCATTTCTTTACAAAGGCCTTTTTAGACTCATTATGAATAACAATGCCGTTTGAATGGTCAGCTTCAACCATTTGAATCTCTTTCCCTTTGCAGCTTTTGATACTTTGGGATTTAGAAGACATTGCGTTACATGTGTGACTAAAAACTAATTGGATTTTGTCAAATGAAACTCAAAATTGCAAATTTTCATCTCATCTCTGTCTCTACTCACAAGGTTGGTTTGGTTTATAGGTATAAATGAGCGTGTAAAGCATGCACACGATGACGAACTGGTTAATAAATTTTGCTTTCTTGATTGTCTTTTTCGAATTGATGTCTTCAATAAATGTCACCTTTTTCTAGAACGATTAATTTTTCTGTTGACCAACTAATTAATTAATTAGATAACGGGTTACTTACAAATTAATTCGAAAATAAGAATTAAATTTGATTGCTTGGTATTGAGTTGACTGCCTTTTTTTAAATCGTATGGTTTTGAATTTTGATCACAGCCATAATATTTCAGCATTAATTTAACCTACCAATTGTTTTAACTGGCTTCTACATCCACTAGGGAAGACTAAAATATTAAATAGACTGTCTTTGAAGGACAGTCATGATGAATGAAATAAATTGTAGAATTTACTTGAAACACCTTATTATTTTATATACCTATCTATAAAATTTAAAAATTAACTTTTACTTAGAAAACCCTTTTAAATGTTAGAGAATCCCACTTAAATCTTTTTTATTTACGCTAATTCTCTTGTTGATAAAAGCATAAGACAGTTATAGTAAAACCAAATGTTAAAATATTACCCTTTAAATTCCAAGTTTTTGTTTACCAGTGTTGTAAATTACAATGATGTGTTTATATCATTGAAGAAAGTTAAGGAACCCGAGAGGTGTCATGAGGAAGAACGCGATCTTTGACGTCTTACCCATGTTGCTTATACTAGTAAAATTGAAAGGACCATGTAGTGCCAATAGCCCAAGAATTGTATTAGAAAACGATTTAAGCTAATTAAAGTGAAGATCCTCTCAAAGAAATGAGGGCCGAAAAAATTGCATTACATGAGACAAACAATATGTGCTATATTTTTCACATAATATCTCTTCACTCTTATTCTTGATTTATAACACTAGAATTACTCAAATGTTTTATAGAGAAATCGATTAGCCATCAGTTTTTTTTGTTCCCCGTAAAGACATGTTATTGTGCTAGTTTACTCTAGGTATCCCATCATTTATGCCACAATTTGGATCCATGTTTATGTATCTCTCATTATAAGATAAAAAATTTCATATCTTATAAAATTACTGAGTATTTTGTTTTATCATCAAATGGATGAATGTTATATCAATTGAGCTGAAGAAAGAAAATACTTAAAATAAACAGTCACTCATCAATGACAACAAAATATAAATATAACCAAATTAAACAACCAACAATTTTCATGCTACAGTTATTGTTATAGTTAATTTCCACAAATTAAATTAAGGAAAAAGCCCCTTTACTCAAAAAAAAAAAAAATTGCCTGAGTTGGTGCCCGACCAGGCTAAACTCAAAACGGTATGGTAAATTTACTGCTTTCTAAGCAAGGGTCTTGGCTTGCGCGTTGCGGTGACAAAATCATACTTAGAATTATCCAACACGCTGAGCTTTCCAAATTTACTTTCATATCCACCCAAGAGCTCGAACCTGAATCATATGTAATTTTAATAATGTATAATATAAATGGTTTAGCATATGATACATGCTACAATGCATGCATGCATATAGAATAATAAATGAAAATTTAATTAATTTGCTATTTTCTTTAACCAATAGGCAAACTTAAAACGTAGGTACATACCAATATGCTAAACTCTGGAATGGAGCATACTGATCGTAAACCTCTTTAACATCTTTTCCAACAGTTTTTATGTTGCTTTTCATTGAATGTGCCTGTCAAAAATATAAAAATTGAAATAATTAATAGTAATTATGGTTAATCTATTAATTAATTTAACATAATTATTATAATATATTATTGTAAGATAATCATCTGCAAATTAATCAAAGTATGCATGAGTAAATTAACCTCTTGTAAATGCCTGATGGTTTCAGTATCTGTTGGAACCTTGTGATAAAAACCAATGCAAGCCAGCACATTGGCACACACAAATGGACCAAAGCCTTTGTTTTTCATCAACAATTTATACACTTGCTCCCACGGTGATTCTTCCAAAAATTGAATATTGAGTTCGCCACGCTCAATTTTTCTAGCAAATTTGAGAATGTAATGTGCTCTGTACCCAAGATTGTTACGTAATTCTCTCATCAAATCCTTATTCATTAGATTGGTTAATTCTCTTGAGGTTGGAAAATTTTCCACAGATTTTGGTTTGGATGAATTTGAGTCATTATCATCATCTTTTATTAATTCTGGTTGAAGCTTGCAAAGTGCTCGAGCCATGCTCAATGTCTTCGTCCACCTATATATTAAATAAATTTAGAATTTGAGAAATAATTATATTTTGCTAGCTCAAATACATAAAATCTTGACAATTGAAATAAAAAACATTTTAAGTAAAAATAATATATTTCCCCAACTATCAAGGTTATTAGTAGTTAAGCATAATAAATGCGTCCATATTAGCTCGTTTTGGAGGGGTAAGGCTTGTTAGGTCACCCCTGATTAAGAATCATCTGTCCTCCTTTCTTAATCAAAGCTCCTCTTGTATCATAGAGTTTACAAAAGTAAAAATTCATGCGCGCGAGCGCGCGCACACACACACTATATATATATATGGTAGTTGAATGTCACATTCAATTATACATGATAAAAGCAAAATCACGCATTTTTTAATTTTTGGGAATAAACATATCTTTAATGGGGAAAAAGAAGAATGAATAGTACGTAGCACATGCAAGTGTAAATCAACATCTTACGAGGAGTTGCAAAGGAGAATAGACTCGACAATATCTTCAAAAAGGGAAGGAGAGCGAAAGAGTCGACCGAATCCTTTTTGCTTTGCTTGTTGATGAATGTTTTGAAAATCTCTTGTTGGGGGGACTTAACATAAGATTTCTAGGTATCCAACCCAAAAGACTAGTCTTTTCGGTGGAGTGACCTACCACCTTATAAACTCAAGCATCTCCCCTTCACTAGCCAATGTGGGACACAACTCAACAATCCCCCCCTCGGACGAAACCACCGCCGGACTCCGGTCCTTTCGTCCGACACACCTGAGTTGTTCCACCACCACATTCCGGCTACTAGAGTCTGGCTCTGATACCACTTGTTGGGGAGACTTAACATAAGATTTCTAGGTGTCCAACCCAAAAGACTAGCCTTTTAGGTGGAGTGACCTACCACCTTATAAACTCAAGCATCTCCCCTTCACTAGCCAATGTGGGACACAACTCAACATCTCTCACATCTTTTTCATCTCTCTCTGTTAATCTTAACATTCTTGTTATTTGTTTTCGTATGACTTGTCGGTCTGCGGCTGTAAGTTTGGACACAACTTCATTGACATCATCATCAAGAGCACGAGCAATGAGACAATTTTGCTCATCAATAGAAATGGACACATTATAGATTTTTTAGAATCTGAAAGACGCAAAGGTCTTTGGAGAGATTTTGTTGAAGGGATCCAATTATTTGGAGACATCATAACAAATCCATGATTGCAAATAGCTTCTTCTAAATTGAAGGTCGAACACCACTCTCCTAAAGGCAAATGGAGCAAACATGTTGGCTTTTCTTTCATGGATATTATAAAGATATATGAAGTGAAAAAAGTTAGTAAACTATTGCATGTATGACATGAAGATAACAAATGCGCAAAAGGGAATTGGCTTTTGGCCTTTGCCCAATTAAATAGTGTTCTTTGTTTTATAAGCAGAGTTTTATACAATTTTTTTTCAATTGTTTTCCTTTTTGGTTATATAAATGTTTAAAAGAAAATTCCAAAACCTATTCAAACGACCGTTAGACTTTCTCCTTGGAATAGTACAAAAAAAATTTATTACTTTGAAATTCTAATAAAAGTTATTAAAACTATTTATTTTTTCTCACTCGTGCTTCGAAAAACACATTAAACTAGCGAAATTCTTAATGCCGTTGTCACGCACGCATACTTGATCAACGATAAAGTTAAAAAATTTAAAGATCCTTGGAAATATAATATGCATGGGACCTTCCCATTCCTTAAAACTTTTCTATAATCTCAATATTAATTTGATTGACTACAAGGTCCTTTTTAATTTGACAAGAACTATTTCTATGAACCTCGATATTTGGAGAGATCACAAAATCTGTAGTTCAAATGTAATAACATACAATTAATTAATTAATTATATAATGACAATAATATTATATCAATTACATAATCTGATTATTTAAGCTAACAGTTTGATTAATTACTGATCACTGGTAAATGGCTCCAAACATTTTACATAATATGAAATCTGGTCGTAAATCTTTCAAGATCCCAAAAGTTTTGCTTCAAGTACACCAAACACAAATACAAATAACAACAATAATAATAATTACTGAAGACGACCTTAAATATTTTTCCCTATTTTGAGTACAATTTGAATGATAAATTCATTACTATTATTTTTTTAATGCAAGCATTACTATTATCATTCAATCTTACTCAAATACAAGCAATAAATTATTATTATTATTTTTTGGATGGAGAGTTGCAAATTATGTGGGAATTAAACTTATAAATTATATATAACTGCTGGTTGAAGGAACATTTGTTAAAAGTCATGGCCATTCAACACGGCCCGCCATTGTTGGTGGTGCCGTGTTGACTTGTTAAAAAAAAAAGAGCCAAAATTTTGGCTATATAAAGAGGGCTTTCTACCCTCATTTTAGTATCCAATTCCACCGAGAGAGAAGCATTGCTTTTCTTTAGTGTTGAGAATATTAAGAGTTTAATAAACTCTTGAATTATAAGTGTTATGAGAGTTTGGGTGTATTGGGATTTTCGGAAGTGAGCTAAAATACTACAATACTTGTAACTCCTTTTCACTAGTAAAATATTTCCTTCTGTTTTCGCCCGTGGACGTAGGCTAAAAGCCGAACCACGTAATTTATGGTATTCTTTTTTGTGCTTGTTCTTTATTTTTCTTCCAATTTCATTTTAGCTGTTGTCCTGGTTCACCCACCAATTTCCTAACAGTGGTATCAGAGCTATTGGTTGTATTTTTTGGAGTCGGGTACTATTCACGTATACGGTACTGTTCACGTATACGATACTATTCACGTGAAATGGTGGGAGCGATCCAAGAATTTTGCGGTGAAAAGCAGGGAATAGTAGTGTGAGTAAAGCAAATGTGTGGTTCTGTACATGTCTAGGAAAGTTCTGTCACAAAGGCGATAAGAGCTTAAGGAGTCTGGGTTTTAAGTGGGACCATTATGACCCATCCAGTCTTTCCTAGGAACTTTCCTGGTGTGCATTCTCACACATACTCACAACTATTCAAGGTGGTACACTAGCTTGTGTGCGGTATTTATCAACAAAAATGGCGGCAAAGTATGAAATTGAGAAATTTAATGGAAATAATTTTCGTTGTGGAAAATGAAGATGAAAGTTGTATTGAGGAAAAATAATTGCTTGGCAGTAATTGGAGAAAGGCCCATGGAGATAACTGATGACAAGGATGGCAATGCCATTTCTGATCTACACTTGGCACTTGCAGACGGAGTATTATCCAGTGTGGCAGAGAAAAATACAGCGAAGGAAATTTAGGATACTCTCACAAAATTGTATGAGGCCAAGTCACTATACAACAAAATCTTCTTGAAGAGGAAACTCTATACTCTTCGAATGAAGGAATCTACAATGGTGACCGACCACATCAACACCTTGAAAACTCTATTTTCACAACTCACAACGTTAGGTCATAATATAGAGGAAAATAAACGTGTAGAACTTCTACTTCAAAGTCTACCAGATTCGTATGATCAACTCATCATCAACCTGACGAACAACAATCCAGTGGAGAGTCTAGTTTTCGACGATATTGCAGCCTCCGTATTACATGAGGAGAACAGGTAGAAAAATAAGGAAAACAAACAAGCAAATTCGCAGCAAGCGGAGGCGCTATCGGTGACGAGAGGGAGATCAATGGAACGTGGCCCCAGTGGGAGTCAAAATCATGGTAAATCAAAATCCAGAAGTAAAAAAAATGTTAAATGCTACAATTGTGGCAAGCAATAGCACGTCAAGAAAGAGTATTGAAGTAACCAGAAGAGAAAAGAAGGCAAAGAACCTGAGTCATCAAATGCTCAATGGTGTGTAGTAAGTACCTCGGATGATGGCGAAATTCTCTACAGCGAGGCAATAACTGTTTCAGAAGGCAGAAAACGACTATCTGATGTCTGGCTTATAGACTCAGGAGCTACTTGGTACATGACCTCTCGGAGAGAATGGTTCCACACATATGAACCTATCTCAGGAGGATCTGTACATATGGGTGATGATCATGCCTTAGAGATCGCTGGTATTGGTACTATCAAAATAAAAATGTTTGATTGTACAATTCGCAAAATTGAGGAGGTACGACATGTCAACAACCTAAAGAAAAATCTATTATCTTTGGGACAAATGGATAGTCATGGGTACAAAACTCATGTGGAGAATGAAATTATGAAGATTGTTAAAGGAGCGCTTGTATTGATGAAGGCAGAAAAGATCGGTGCTAATTTATTCATGCTTAAAGGAGAAACACTATAAGAGGCTGATGCGTGTGTCGCGTCAAATGGAGAAGAGTCAACGATGATGTGGCATCTCAAACTTGGTCACATGTCAGAACAAGGTTTGAAGATTCTCTCTGAGAGAAAATTGCTTCCGGGGCTCAAATCGGTAAGTTTACCATTTTGCGAGCATTGTGTTACAAGTAAACAGCATAGATTAAAATTCAGTAGATCTATTGCTAGAAGTAAATGCATTCTACATTTGATTCATTCTGATGTTTGGGAATCACCGGATATATCCATGGGAGGTGCAAAGTACATGGTGACTTTCATTGATGATTATTCCATAAAATGTTAGGTGTATCCAATTAAGAAAAAGTCAGATGTATTTCCTGTGTTTAAAAAATACAAAGCGCGGGTGTAACTTGAATCTGGTAAAAGGATCAAGTGCTTGAGGATAGATAATGGTGGAGAGTATACAGACGACGAGTTTCTTACTTTCTGTAAGCAAGAAGATATCCAGAGGCAGTTCACGGTGGCATACACTCCTCAAGAAAATGGAGTGGTGGAGCGGATGAACAGAATTCTTACAGAAAGAATAAGAGCTATGTTGAGGACTGCTAGTCTACCCAATTCATTCTGGGTAGAAGCAGCCAAAACTGCTTGTTATATAGTAAATCGGTCGTCATCTACAGCTATTGGGCTGAAGACAACGATGGAGATGTGGACTAAAAAGCCAGCTGATTACTCCTACTTACATCCATTTGGATGTCGTGTGTACATGATGTACAATGCCCAAGAAAGAACAAAGTTTGATCCAAAATCTAGAAGATGTATCTTCTTGGGGTATGCTGATGGAGTAAAGGGGTATTGTTTGTGGGACCTCACTGCCCACAAGATCGTCATCAGCAGAGATGTTATCTTTATGGAAGATCAACTGCAAAGAAGAGATGAGGATGATAGCAGTGTAAAAGAAAAGTCAGAGACTATGTCGGTATATGTGGAAAAGAATCCAGAAGATTCAGATTCTTCTGAAGCGGCACCAGAGCACGAGGAATAAGAACTAGTCAAGTCCGAGGCTCCAGAAGTTCGTGGGTCAACTCGTGAGAGACGACCGCCAATGTGGCACTCGAAGTATGTTACAGAGATCAACGTTGCATACTGTCTTCTAATAGAGGATGGAGAGCCTTCAACTTTCCATGAAGCTTTAAACAGCTCAGATGTTGCTTTGTGGATGACAGTAATGCAGGAAACAATTGAGGCTCTATAGAAAAACAAGACATGGGAACTTGTACTACTACCACACGGTAGAAAAATCATTGGAAACAAATGGGTCTACAAGATCAAATGTGATGGCAATGACCAAGTGGAGCGGTATCGTGCAAGACTGGTGGTGAAAGGATATGCTCAGAAAGAAGGTATTGACTTTAACGAGATATTTTCTCCAATAGTTCGACTTACAACAGTCAGAGTAGTCTTGGCGATGTGTGCTATATTTGACCTACATCTGGAGTAGTTAGATGTGAAAACTGCATTTCTTCATGGAGAACTTGAAGAAGAAACATATATGATCTGACCAGAAGGTTTTGCAAAAACAGGAAAGGAGAACTTGGTTTGCAGGTTGAACAAATCTTTATACGGTCTCAAACAAGCGCCGAGGTGTTGGTGTAAGAGATTTGATTCCTTCATCATGAGCCTTGGATACAACAGACTCAGTTCAGACCATTGTGCATATTACAAAAGGTTTGAAAATAATTATTTCATTATTTTGTTGTTGTATGTGGATGATATGTTAGTAGCAAACCCCAACAAAGATCGAATCCAAGAATTGAAGGCACATTTGGCTTGGGAGTTTGAAATGAAGGACTTGGGACCAGCAAACAAGATTCTAGAGATGCAAATTCACTGAGACAGAAATGACAGGAAGATTTGGCTTTCGCAAAAGAATTACTTGAAGAAAATCTTGCGGCGCTTCAACATGCAAGATTGTAAGTCAATTTCTACCCCACTTTCTGTTAATTTCAAATTATCCTCAAGTATGTGTCCTAGGAATGAAGCAGTGAGGAAGGAGATGTCTCGAGTACCGTATGCATCAGCAGTGGGAAGTTTGATGTTCGCTATGATATGTACTAGACCGGACATTGCACAAGCAGTGAGAACTGTCAGTCGATACATGGCGAATCCTGGTAGAGAGCATTGGATAGCTGTGAAGAGGATTCTGAGATACATCAAAGAAACCTCAGATGTTGCATTATGTTATGGAGGATTAGAATTTATTGTCAGGGGTTATGTGGATTCAGATTTTGTAGGAAATCTTGATAAAAGAAAATCCACTACTAGTTATGTGTTTACACTTGTGGGAGTAGCTATAAGCTGGGTTTCGAAACTGCAGACCGTTGTGGTTTTATCTACAACAGAAGCAGAGTACATGGCAGCTACACAAGCTTGCAAGGAAGCTATTTGGATACAAAGGTTATTGGAGGAGCTCGGACACAAACAACAGAAAATTCTTGTGTTTTGTGACAGTCAGAGTGCCTTGCACACTGCAAGGAATCCAACATTTCATTCCAGGACAAAGCACATAGGAGTTCAGTATCACTTCGTTCGAGAAGTAGTGGAAGATGGAAGTGTGGATTTACAGAAAATCCATACCAAGGAGAACCTAGCAGATGTTTTGACCAAGCCGATCAGTACTGACAAGTTTATTTAGAGTAGATCCTCTTGTGGCCTAGCAGAAACGTAGGCAACATGATTGTGGCGAAGCAGAAAGGATAATGTGGAGATTGATTGATTCTCAATCAAATCTCCAAGTGGGAGAATGTTAAAAGTCATGGCTGGCACCGACCATCTAGGTGGCCGGTGCCATGCCATTCAACACGACTCGCCATTGTTGATGGTGCTGTGTTGACTTGTTAAAAAAAAAGAGCCAAAATTTTGGCTATATAAAGAGGGCTTCCCACCCTCATTTTAGTATCCAATTCCATCGACAGAGAAACATTGCTTTCCTTTAGTGTTGAGAATATTAAGAGTTTAATAAACTCTTGAGTTATTAGTGTTCTAAGAGTTTGGGTGTATTGGGATTTTCGGAAGTGAGCTAAAATACTACAATACTTGTAACTCATTTTCACTAGTAAAATATTTTTTTTTGTTTTCGCCCGTGGACGTAGGCTAAAAGCCAAACCACGTAATTTCTGGTATTCTCTTTTATGCTTGTTCTTTATTTTTCTTCCAATTTCATTTTAGCTGCGGTCCTACTTCACCCACCAATTTCCTAAAACCATTCACGTTTATCAAGACATTGACGAAGAGGAGCTTTACTTTCTATATCCTCTTTTATAGTACTCCTTTTTACGACACTGATTATCAAGGTTTTACACCTTCATATATCATTACGATAGGTCCCGCTTCACCCAGAGAAATGAAGAATGGGAACATGGCTACCTAGACCGCGAACTGGGAAAGCAAAAATGGTAATAGAAAATTACAAGAAAACTAGTCTATTGTTGAATGAGAGGACGATGGATTTAACTTAAAATATTTTGAATTCTATAAAATTTGAAGGGGTATTTAGAATTTTTTTTTTTGAAGTCAAAAGCTTCTGAGACTGACCTATACTGGATTCATCCATGCTTATGAGTGTCATTTTAAAAAAAAAATACCGATGCTCATGAGATGGGTCAATACAAAGAAGCTCAATCTGAAAATCTCTTAGATAGGCAGAAACACCTAATAACTCATGAGTGATAGGTGAAAGAGGTGATCATCAGCTCTCAGCAATCACTTTTATCATAATTTTTTTTATTCATATATGAAATTACTAAAAAGGATAATTATTCGAAAAAGATGAGAATCTTAAATCAGCTACGTACGACCAACCATGAACTATGAGTTTATTGTTGGAATTATGTAGAATTTCAATCAAACTATGATTTCCTCAGACAAACAATTCCCCGCTTCAAATTATTTTAACTCCAATTGATAATTATGCAAACGTCCTTATATAAAAGAGGGTCATTGTCAACAAGGTTCTGCGATGTGTTTTGAGGGACCTAAGGATGCCTTTAACAACCCCACTATATAAACCAAGCTTGAATCCTCAAAGAAGGGCTTTTTCCTTTAAGATGTCCTCTAACTTCTTCTCTTTCTTCATTCGCTCCAAAATGGAGGTCCTTTAACTCTTTCAGTTCTCCAAAAGCTTTTTACCTCTTCCAGTCTTAAAGCTTTCACAACTCAACATCACATACCATACAAGTCCCCTTCTCCACTACTTATCTCTCCATAAAGAGATTGTCTTCCTCACTCTTTATCTCGGTCCTCATCTTTCTAAGAAGCAATAGCTACTTATAAGCTTCTCCATGGTAGATAAAACACAACTAGTCTCCCACTTATCCCCTACACATAAGGATATTCCTTAGAAGTATCTCTAAGGCTGAAAACTAACCTCCCCTTAAAGACCTAAGAGGTAGAAGCACTATGAAGACTCTTTTTATTATCTTTATTACTTGTAATATAAAGACCCTTCTAAGATCATATTTTACAAAGTCGATAGGTTGTTGAGCTCATAGATGTAGGCCATAGGCAAATCATGTAAATCTTGTGTGTCTTTTACATTTATGCCAATGAATGCTTTGCTCTTCCTCAAGGGCACCCCATAGTTCCTCGAGAGCATCCTCAATGATCCTTAGAGCCTCCCTAAAGACCCACTAAGCCTTATAAGATTCCTTGGTCTCTATGAGCCCTATATAGTGCCCCTAAGATCCCTTAAATATAGCTTCCTAATCTATTTGGAGCAGCATGTCATCGTCCCCATCATTAAGTAAATTGTAATATCCCTCGGTGCATACTACCAGGACAAGAAAAAAATGAGTCGAAATAGTATCATATCATGTAAAGACTAAGACTAACAGTATTGTTGGATTGTTTATTGTTTTAAATTGATTTTAACTTAGTCCAAAGCATTATTAAAGATTGATAGAGGGGTTTCTTTTTTATAATGGTATAGGCTGGTTCATTTTAAAACAAGCTTTGGGGATGAACTATAAGGACGAACCAAAAAATAAAAAGAAAGATTCATTAAAAACGATGCCAGCAGAGGTCGGCAACGATACTCTAATGACCAAGTTATGTAAGTGTTGTAAAAACTGATGGGTTTCTAAAAAACCTTAAAATCCATGAAAAACTAAAGAGTGATGAGGAAGATGTCGAGCATGTCTTTTTGGAGCTGACTTGACATTATATAGAGAGTGCCCCTAAGGGAGTCTTAATGTCCTCTTAGACACATGGTAAGTTGTAATAAGCCATCCTCCTGCTCAGATAGGGGCATTTGGGGTAATTTGATTATTTAACTTGAGTCCTTTAGTATCTCTAGGGCTGAAATAGGGGAATTGGGGTAATTTGATTATTTAACTTGAGTCCTTTAGTATCTCTAGGGCTGAGCACCTGTAAAACAATGTTTGGTGCATTCCATTTTTAGGTCGATAGACTATCCTCAGTGATAGCAGATGTTAACCTTTGATTAGCTGTAATGACCCCTCAAACTCTGAGGTTGAATCTAATTATAATTCACATATTTACTAAAATTTCTCTTTCTAATCATTAAAAATTCAATCTTCAATCATAATTGTCAAACTACAGTAGAAGAACTTAAAATTTTGCCAAACCAACTACCATCTTTAATTCAAGTCCTTCTCCTTACTCATCACAAATCAATCTTGAATTTCTAAGAATCACAATAATCTATAATGAGTACAAGACTTACGAAGCAAACTAGTTATTCATACAGCAAAATACATACATACATATATATAATGCAAATGGATGATATACCATGGTCTTTTGAAAACATTGTGAAACAAATTCATCAAAATCTCTCTTTGTCATATTCAAGCTTCACACTTCCTTTGAAATCACTTACTTGAATTACTTTAATTTAATTACTGCTCAAAAGGACTCTTATTTAACTTTAACAACTTTGGGCTTCATGTAAACATCCTTCACCTAACTTATCTCTTGAACATAACATATAAAATGTCCACTAAGCAAGTAACGAATTCAAGAAACCAAGCAAAATGGAAAACTTACTTACTTTCTTCAAATTCAATTTGCTAAAATCAACTTTCTCATTTCATAGAAAACAAAATGGATATTCATTATTATGCCAATGAACTTTTACTCATACTTTTCCCATGTACATAAATGCGCTTACACATAATTATACATCATATAGTCATATAAATATATATTCGTTTAGATCAAAATAAGCTTTTCAAACATGTCAAACATACACATATTGTTCATTTGTTCATCTAAAAGTCTAGTTTACTTATTTCTTGGCATTCCCATGTAACAAATGCGCATTGATATCATCAATCTAAATCAATAAGAAAACTCTCATAAGATATAATCATATCATGATCATAACTACTCATGTTTCTAACAACGGCCTCTGGTTGTTTTCCTGCGACAAGAATGGCTGGGTACTAACCATCAGCTATTGGGGTTCAATATGTGTCCTACTACACTGATGATGTAGCTGAAAATGGAAAATGGTGACCAAGTCGAATTTACGTTTGACTCGGTTCAACTATGCTATCTCTTTTTCTCTTTCTCTAGTCGCTTTCTTTCTTCTTCTTTCTTTCTGAACTGATCTCTTATTATTATTTTTTATACGAAGGGTTACTAAAGAGCAAAAAGACTAAAATACCCTAAGGAGAATTTGGGGTATTACAATTTTAGCTTCTTAAAAGAATTTTTTCCTCAAAATTCAATTTTAGTAATATTTAAAAGAAGTTACACCTTAAAATTACTTATGACTTGAAAATTCTTATAAAGACCTAAACAAAATATATCATGCTTTTACTGCACTACTCTAATACCTTAATTATAGCAATATATATATATTAGCAATAAAATCACAATGCTTAAAGATTTGGCATATACCTACTTCTAATCATCCTTACAACATCCTTTCCAAGCTATAAGGGATGCCACTAATATCCACACATTTTCGATTAGAAATTGCTCTAGTACCATCTGTAATGACCCACCCTAAACTTGGAGGGTGAAACTAACTATAACTCACATATATAATTAAATATCTCTTTGCAATCATTAATAATTCAATCCTCAAACACAATTATTAAATTGTAGTGGAATAATTTAAAATTTTACCAAACCATCTACCATTCTCAATTCAAGTCATTCTTCTTGCTCATCACGAATCCACCCTGAATTTTTTAGAATCACAATAAACTATAATAAGTACAAAACTCAGTAAGTCTCTTTCTTTATCACATTCAACTTCACACTTCCTTTCAAATTACTTACTTGATTTACCTTAAGAGAATCACAATAAACTATAATAAGTACAAAACTCAGTAAGTCTCTTTCTTTGTCACATTCAACTTCACACTTCCTTTCAAATTACTTACTTGATTTACCTTAATTCAATTACCCCTTAGTAGAACTCTCACTTAACTTTCATAACTTTGGGCTTCACGTAAACTTCCTTCACCCAACTTATCTCTTAAACATAACATCTAAAGTGTCCATTAAGCAAGTAACAAATTCAAGAAACCAAAAAAAGGGAAAAGTCACTTACTTTTTTTTTTAATTCAATTTGCTAAAATCCACTTTCTCATTTCATAGAAAACATAATGCATATTCATAATTATGCCAATGAATTTTCACACATACTTTTGTCCATGTGCATAAACGCACTTAACACATAACAACAAATCACATAAATACATGAACAAAAATATATAAACTCATATCCATAAATATCAAAATAGGCTTTTCAAACATGTCAAACATGTACACATTTTTTATTGTGATTCATTTAAAAGTCTAGTTTACTTACCATTGACATCTACATGTAACGAATGCTTATTAATATCATCATCCTAAAATCAATAAGAAAACTCTCATAAGATTTAATGAGATCATGATCATAAACTCTAACGTCCTTAAATTTCTCATTTAAAACACCTTCTAAACTTAACCTCAAATTTTAAAGTTACTAAAATGCCTTCAATGGTTAATAGTGACTAGAGGTCAACCAACGATATCAGGGAGGTCTAGATAGGAGCTCCAACTCATTCTAAATCCAACAGTGGTAGCGGTGTGCTCAACATGTGGCCACAGCTCTAAATTGAGCTTCGATAGTTGAGCTTGCATCAACAGGTGATCAGTATATATTTAGCTACTTTTGGTGATGGTTACCGGTCAAGCTTTAAAGACGGTGCTATAAAGGATAAAACCCAAGTGACAGTACGACTGTAACCGAAAAAAAATGTACCCATTTGAGTTAACAATTTCTACGATTGTTCAAGCTTTGAATAGCGGCCTCTTGACGTTTTCTCGCGACAATAATAGCTGGGGACTAACCGCTAGCTCTTTGAGGCTCGATCAGCATTTACTTCATCGATGACATAACCACAAATAGAAATGATGACTAAGCCTAATTTCAGTTTGACTCAGCTTAGCTGCACTCTCTCTCTCTCTCTCTCTCTCTCTCTCTCTCTCTTTAACCTGCTGATCTCTTCTTCTTTTTATACTAAGAATTACTGAGGAAAAAAAAGACTATAACACTTTTAAGAGAATTTAAGGTATAACATTGGCTCATTTCAAATGAGTGAATTAAGCTTTAGGGCAGTTAATACTTCTATGTGTGGCTCAGATATTATCTAATTTCCCTCTCTCACTCCCACTGCACGTTATTGTTGATAAGATACTTTAGAGGGATTTAGACTAGTCCCTATGGGGTCTATATCATATCGATGTGGAGATCTTAAAAAAATACTCTTTTTGGAGATCTTTCCATTTTATTCCTGCCCTTTGATTTTTCCTTATCATATTTTGTAAGAGTATATTAGTCATGGGCAGGTTCTACACGTGTCACGCTCTTATTGTGTGATCCAACTTTTACCACTAACATTTATGATTATTAATAAATCTTGTGATTTATAGCAATGACCATTCAACTTTGGAATTTTTGCAAGCTTGTTGGTTTTTGTGAACTAGCATGAGAATTTACTCGCAAGGCTTCAAAACATCAACCAATTAATGGAACTATCAACTGTAGGAGTTAATGCTATTTTCCTGGGCTTCTCCGGATTTGACGAAATTGCGGGACATGAAAAAGCTTTAAAAGATTTAGAAATACTAAATCATAATTGATAAAGGGTTGGATCACTATTACAATTTCAAAAGCAATTGTCCATGCTTAAAATCATAATGGAGATTTTTAATTTTATGTATATGAGGGAAAATGATGGGTCTCTAAAAATTGATAACAAAGGTAAACTGGGAGTTATATGGGGTATATTGAGAAATTTTTCATTTTAATTTTTCTTTTAGGGTTAATTGAGAAATAGGGGCTACTGAGAGGAACAAAGGGATCAAACATGGCACTGGGGTGAAAATTCCACAAAATGGGCTTTTGTTATCAATAGCTAAGTTTCATTTTTCTCTACACTGTCTAATTCTAGACAACATGTACCTGTGCAACACTTAGACAACTTCTAATATAAAAGTTGCTTAGTAAGCCTATCAAACTTCTCAAACTATCTAAGAAAGTTTTACTGTAGAAAAAGCTAGAGAAAAGAGAGAGCAATGTAGCCAAATAGATTTTATTACTCGAAAAAAGAATACAAGAGAGCTTTACAAGTATGTTTGAGCTGCTTGTACTTGGTGTGTGGTATTTGCAAAATGCCAAGTGTCATACCCTATTTATAGGGAAGACTCACCCATTCTAAAGCTACCCATGCAACTTGTGCAAGTTGCCTAATTATATAGATATTTTACAAGTGTAGATAAGTGTAAAGAATTCTAAATATGCACAAGTTCTATAGTTTGTCGAAAAGTTCCAAAATTGAGCCATGCTAGCACACTTTGGCTTAGATTTGGGCTCTTGGTCTCAGAGACTTAGGTGAGCCGTTACTTATTGCACCTTAGGTTGCCTCTAAGCGCACCTTGAGGTGCCAATTTAGCCTCCTTCGAGGAAAAATTCAAGGGTCTCGTGAGACTAAGCTCTAATCCATTGAATCAAATTCTTAAAAGTCTTGTAAGACTGACCACCTTTTATAACACTATTCCATTATGATTCATTTCAGTTTCAAAGTACTTGATCCACATTTTTTCATAATTTTTTTTCTCTTTGTTGTTCCAAAGAGAACACACACAACCATAAAGAACTTTATTTCAAATTTTATTTTAGTTGTGACTGGACTTTGAACATTTATGTTTAGGAACATAACTTTTGTTGAGTAGTGTCTCATATTGGTTAATAGAGGGGAGATACTTAAGTTAATAAATAGGATAAGTCATTCTATCCAGTAGGTTAGTTTTTTGGGTTAGATACTTGAAAATCCTAGTCTAACCCCCAACAATTAGTATCAGAAATAGACTCTATTAGTCAAAATATGGTAGTAGAACAAATCAGATGTGTCGAATGAAAGAACGGGAGTCAACAATGGTTTTGCCCAAAGGGGATTATTGAGTTGTTTTCCGTATTGACTAATAAAGAGGAGATACTTAGATTAATAAGTAGGATGGGTCACTCAACCTAATAGGCTAGTCTTTTAGGTTAGACACCTAAAAATCTTAGGCCAAATGCCCCCAACAATTGGTATTAGAGCTCGACTCTAGTAACCAAAATGTGATGGTGGAACAATTCAACTGTGTTGAACAAAAGAATTGGAGAAGGATTATTGAGTGTCCCACATTGGCTAGTAAATGGAAGATACTTGGGTTAATAAGTAAGATATGTCACTCCATCTAATGAACTAGTCTTTTGGGTTGGATATCTAAAAATCTTAGGCCAAGCCTCCAATCAATTGGTATCAAAGATAGGCCCTAGTAGCCAGGCTGTGGTGGTAGAACAACTCAGGTGTATTGAATGAAAGGACCGAAGTTCCTCGGTGGTTTTGTCCAAGGGGGGATTTTGAGTTGTATCCCTCCTTGGCTAGTAAAGGGAAGATAATTGAGTTAATAAGTAGGATAGGTCACTCTACCAATAAACTAGTCTTTTAGATTGGATACTTGAAAATTCTAAGCTAGGCCCCCAACTACTTTTATCTTCAATATCACTCTTAAGCTTATATATTCCATATCTTTGTTTTAGGGAAAATATCCACCGTCCACCTGTTTGTTTTGCCTTTTTCAAAAATATACAAACACTTTTTTTTTCAGCACGCCACCTAAAGTTTGTCTTTTATTGCACTCGTCCACAGAAAAATATACAAACACTTTTTTTTCAGCACGCCACCTAAAGTTTGTCTTTTATTGCACTCGTCCACTTCCGTCTAACTGCTGTTATCAGAGGGGTAAAATGGGCATTTCATTCTAAAATCTAAAATAATGCTAATTTTTTTTGAAAAAGAGTAAAACGATGTCATTTAACGCGATTTGAAAATTTAAAAAAAAAAACTGATGTTGTTTAACTCAATTGAAAGAGAAAAAATAAATACAAATTTTCTAAATCTAGCAAGTAACAAATACTATTTTCCTCCAAAAAATAAATATAAATTTTCTAAATTTAGCAAGCAACAAACACTATTTTCCTATAATTTCTAACATCCACCTTTGCGTTTAACTCTATTGCTTGAAAAAACTTAAATCCAGTCAATTTATTTCCAATTTCCATTTATTTTGTGTTAAATTGTAATTTTGAGGGATAAAAATGTCATTTTATTAACATTCTATTAAATCCATTAACGGAGATCAGATGGAAGTAGACGAATGCAACAAAAGGAAAACTTCAGGTGGCGCGCTGAAAAGAAAAAGTGTCTATGTATTTTTGAAAAAAGCAAAACAAACAGGTGGACAGTGGATAATTTCTCTTGTTTTTATTTTTTATTTTTTTCTCTCTTTTGATATTTTAATTGGGAAATTGGGAGAAATTCTCCAGATTGTTAGTATATCAGGTTCTGCATTAGAAAGAAAAAAAAAAGATTTCTTGTTGATTAAGTATCTTTAACTTTTATCTAAATCAACCTGCTGGAGAAGGAGTACGGGAACTGGTGTACGGTATTACCATGACTATAATTGATTCATCATCAATCAGCCTTGTACACTGAATACAATTCAAGGCCAGCACAGCTGCTGCTGCAGGCCAGAAGGCAGCACTCTGAATGTTCAACTTCTCTGCTACTTTAATACCCTGCTCAATATTCCCATCAGCAATAACATAAGTTATGTTCTCATGAGTTTCTCTTCCATTGCTATCTTTTATGAGTTCCTCTCGTTTCCGTGGTATGACCCTCATAAGTGATTCAGTTAACTTCCCTAGTTCACTTCTATCCTCCCAGGTTTCCAATCCATCTGGAATGGATACCAGATGGATTTGATCCAATACATAGTTCTTTTCTTCTAATATATTCATGACTTGCCTGTGATTATACTCGGTGTTAGAAAGCGTGATTGTGAAACCATGCTTAACCAACCATTGTGAAACTCCACCATGGGTATTACATGGCCTTGTGCAGGATAAGGTTATACCAGAACATATGGACTGCTTATTTCTCTGTACGCTTTTCTTAATTTCTTTACAGACATATCCCAATTGTTGATTCTTGGAATCTGCTTCACTGTTGATTTCATTTTCCAGGTCAATTTGTTATAATTATTTCTCATGTTATTGACCTTCTTGCCTTTTGCTGGAGTTTAAAATCTTGTTTCTGTCTCGTTCAACTGTTTTTTAATCTTAATGTCTGCTCTATTTCTATAAAATGTCATTCTCATGCAGGAAAAATACGTTTGTTTATGGAGTTATCTGGAATAATTGAGTTTGAATTCAAATGATTAGACAGTAGATCACATAATGGCCCTTGCGAATCATTTCAAATCCTCACTGTTTCATGAAAGCTACCCTTGCCGAAGTCTGCCATCAGCAGCTCCATTATTGAAGCTATCATATCATTAACTTATAATTTTCACATCGTCAGCTTTGAAATTTAATTTGAAATATTATACCAAATCTAAGTCAGGATCCCATGGGATTATTTGGTAATAATGGCCAAAGTATCCAGAATTTGTTTGGTATAGCTGCACTTTTCTGATTGATGGCTCTTTACTTGGGTTCTAATGCCAGTGTCTAAGCCCTGATCCATACAAAGAAATTCTGAAAAAATCTTGTTAGACGAAACAACTTCTCGGAGGAGCCAATGCTTACTTTCTTGCCTTGATGTGCACTGATTTTTGTCACTGAAAACTGATCATCAAAATAAGGCTAACACAAGAAATGTAGCTTATAATTTAATCATTATTTGGTTGGTTGCAAGCGTGCAACCTTTGCTTTAGGCTACCGACCTATAACTAGAAGGTTGTTCCTCCTAGTTATAATGATCTATTGCTTATAATTGAACCAAAATGATAAATAAAAATGCAACAAACTTGGAAACATATTGGTTGCGTTGGCAATTTGTCTATGCCTTGACCCATTCAAGGAAACTCTGAAATGTCTTGCTAGATGAACCACCTTCTCTGACACTACTCAGGGCTTTTTCCTTGAGTTCCAAAGCCCTTGCTTTGTAATTTTGATCCCGACACATATGATCCACCTTGTTCTTAATTTCTTCTCTTGTGAAGATCCCGCTTTCGCTTCTGTCAAGCTTCAATCCCACCTTCCAAACATCACAAATGTAGCTCTCGTTCAGGAATTGTTCAGCAAAGTATGGCCAGCACAAGAAAGGAACCCCATTGCTTACACCTTCCATGGCAGAATTCCAACCACAATGGCTCAAGAAGCAGGCAATGGAAGGGTGACTAAGCACCTTCTGCTGAGGGGCCCAACCGATTATTTTCCCTCGAGTGGCTACTCTCTCTTGAAATCCATCTGGGCATGCGCCATTTGCTTCATTGGTAATATCCGATCTCACGACCCACAAAAACGGCCTATTGGAAAGTTCAAGTCCTAGTGCTAATTCTTGAAATTGAATCTTCTCAAAAACTGTGGAGCTTCCAAATGCAACATAAATAACTGAGTTTGGTTGTTGTTGCTCAAGCCATTCCAAACAAGTTGAGTCCTCTGGCCAAAAGTATCCGGTTGAATTGCCTAGCCGGTTGCTTGCCAAAAGTGGTCCTATAGGCAGAACTTTTGGAGCCACGGTGAATGCCGCTGGCTCAAGGTCATATGTTGAGTTACAAAACTGGAAATCTGCGACTCTCATGCCTTGCATGTTTTCTGACAAATAATCAAAGAAAATTTTCTGCCTGGTCAAGTCACCAAGGCGGGCCCAAAAAACGTCTGCAGAGTTTATCACGGGCATATTTGGGGCCAACTCAATCATTTGTTTCCTGATTGGTGTTCCTGAAGTTGAAAACAGAACAAGGAAACTTCTCACATAAGTGTCACCAGCTCATGGTTGTCTATTCAAGAGAACACTTAAGAAAAGCATAAACAACTAACTTTAAAATTTTGAATGACTTTTGTTCTGTATTTCTCATTCATGCTGACTTTCGTTATATTTATGTTTGAATCTATATATTCTCTGAGCGCACACACTGTATCATTCTATTACATTAGTTCATTAAGTGACTTTGGCATGTTTTAAAAGTATTCTCAGGGACAAAAGTAAACAACTAGTAACAGAGAATCTGATAATTACCGTCACTACTAATGATTCCATCATCTATCAGCTTAGGGATTCTGAAACACAAGGCCACTGAGGCAGCTGATGAAGGCCAAACGACACCCCGTCTTAATTTCGTCTTTTCTGCTATACGCATAGTCCAACCCATGTACGCGTCCGCAATGAAACAATCGATCGTTTCATCTTCTTTTTCATTGATCTCTTCTATAAGCTCCTCCAGCTTCCCGGGCATAACCTGCAAAATTTTTTTAAGTTTATTCCCCAATTCATTTCTATCTTCCCACGGTTCCATTCCATCTGGGATAGAAACCAAACGGATTTTCTCCTCTAGATCATTCTTTCCTTCCAATGATTTCAAAACCCGCTGGTGATTATACTCTGAGTTCACAAATGTCACTCTGACGCCATGATTGGCCAAACATTGTGAAAACTCAAGTAAAGGAATCACATGGCCTTGTGCTGGTGCAGGTATCACCAAAACATGTGGATTGCTCATTTTTCTGTTCAATTTTTCTGTATGGAAGGGGCAACTCAGGGGACAAATCTTGTTCTTCAATATTCTTCGTATCTGTTTTAATTGTTTTTAGTTATCTATTTCGTTTGTTCTTTTGTTGTTTTGCAATAATTGAACTTATTTTGGCGGCTTTTTTTTACATCTATATTAAGTTGGTTTAGCAGGTGAGTCGGTTGCTAATATATCTTTTGATTTTATAAATGAAAAACGAAGTTGTCAATGTTATTATTAAAATCATAAAATATACAAAAGAGTTGCTTGGTGAGCAATATGCTGAGAGGTTGAGAGCTTTTTTTGCTTTTGCTTTTTTGTTTTTAAAATTGAAAAATGATGAAGGTTGAAAGAACTGCACGGCACTAAGGAATCAGTTTTGTTTTTTTTTTTTACAATTTATTAGGATTCCAATCTAGAACCATGGCTGAAGCAAATAAAGTGATTGGTATTAATTTATCGTGGTCTGTCTGGAACCATTAACCAATGGAGTAATTAAACTCCTTGATAAGAAACCTGAGTAAATTCAGAAAGAGTTTATGTAAATCAACCACTCCATTTGCCGCAAGTAAAACCAAAACCTATGAATTATCAGAAAGTATAAATGCAACAATCAATCAAGATGAATTAAAGAAAAAGGATTAGGATTTCCAAAATCTATTTTAAGAAAACAGCCCGGAATGGCGAATATTGTTAGAGAAGGTGATAAAAAAAACAACTTTTTTTTTATAAAAAAAAATAACTTAACACTTATTATTTGAGATTCAGATAAAAAATAAATATATCATTTAGATTAGGAAAAAGGATCAATGCATCCCAACATTTAGAGAAAGGGACACAAAACATTGTCATATTTTTAAAAAGACAATTAAATCCTTATTTCTTAACATAATCTATTAATTTTAACATAAAATATATTTACAACTTATTAACTTTAACTCCCTCTAAGTGGTTTTAATTCTCACAGATTGCATATTTTAGTTTATTTCCTACTTTCTTACCAACAAGGGTGTAAAACTCCAGCCCGAACTCCGAGGGAAAATCTAACCGCAACTCCCTTGTGTACTTGGATATCTCCTTACAATCGATAACAATTCAAGGCTCGAAAATAATAGGTAGCAGAATAATCTAAAAATTTGGCCAAACCATCTATCGTCCTCAATTCATGTGTCCTCCTCGCTCATCACAATTCAATCTTGACTTTTGGGAACTAAATCACAATAAACTATAATGAGTACAAAACTTAGTAAGTAAAGTAGTTTTTATTATACGGTATATACATACTGATATTTAATGCAAATGGATGATATGCCATGATCTTTTCAAAATACTTGAAACAAATTTATAAAAATCTCTTTATGTCGTTTCAAACTTTCACATTTTCTTTTCACAAAATACATATCCTACAATGTGGCACCTTGCACTGTGTGTGGCACTTTGCACCATACGTGGCATTTCGTGGAGCGTCAGCCCTCTAGAGGTGGCCCCCGCATAGTCTCAAGAGGTAGCCCCACACAACTTTAAGAGGTGGCCCCCAATGCAAAATCTCGTAAATCAGAAATTTCATTTGTTAAAATCCACTTTCTCATTCTTAGAAAACGTAATGTATTTTCGTGCTTATGCCAATGAAATTTTACACATGCATAAGCCATGTACATAATCACGCTCAACACATAACAATACATCACATAAACACATGGGCAGAGACATATAAATCTATATTCGTACATATAAAAAATAGGCCTTTCACATGAGTTAAACATATATATTGTTTATTGTGATTTATTTAAAAGTCTAGTTTACTTACCTCTTGGCATCATCATGTAACAAATGCGTATTGATATCATCGACCTAAAAATCATTAATAAAATCCTCATAAGATATAATCAAATCCCAATCATAAACTCTAATGTCCTCAAATATCTTATTTTAAATAGCTCCTAAACACAACCTCAAGTACCCTCAATATTCGATTCTCAAAACAGAACAGCCATGTTCTCCGATTCTAATAAATTATTCCCTTATTGGAAAAATATCAAATTTTACAAACCATATGCTGACATATTGAACATTCATTGATCAAAAGGTCATAAATTAATTCCTTCAAAAACTATTGAAAATAATTTACGTTTCAAACATCATCAATACTGTCAAACAGTTTTATGTTTTGAACATACTTGCTTTAAAAATACAAAAAAATTTATTTTTTATTATAAATCATGAAAATTTACAGAATCATACTAAACGTATATAAAAATCATTGATCCAATTTTCATAATCTTTGAAGAAGTCTAGCTATGGTAACAATAATTTCGTAATTTATGATCTTTGTTAAAATAAAAAAATTGCTAGGTTTTCAGACCTGAATTTGAAAAATCGTAATTAATTGAAATCTTATTTGATTAGCTTGAAAAAAATTTCAAAACATTCTATAAGATATCTAGTTTAAAATATCCAAAGTTTAGAATCAAAATTAATTTGTACAAATTACTATGATGTTCGTAATAATGCATTGTCAGTATATTTCGTGTAAAATTTTAGGTTTCTACTTCTGTTGCAAATATCTAATCATGTCTCTCCATAACAAATTAATGAAACCAAGATTAGAACTTATCTCCAATCTTCTTTCAATAATATCCAATTCAAACGACGCAACTTGATCTCATGTGTTGCTAATGGCAGAATTAATAAGAAGAGTTTCTTGTTCTTTTCTTTTTCTTTTCTTTTCTCTTTTTTCTCTCCATCTCTCTCTTTTTCTTTTCCTCTCTGTCTTTTTTTTTTCATCTTAGCCGATCTCTCTTTCTCGTTCTCTCTCTTAATGGAAAAGACATCTTCTTATTTTTATACTAGGGTAAAAAGATCACTCAAAGATTAAAAAGACTTAGATACCCTTAGGAGAATTGGGGTATTACAAAGAGCGTTGGCATGAGGCTGTTCTATCTTAACCAAGTCCCTCGGTTTGAGGCTTAGGAATGCAGCTGCGTTAAATATTTTTTAGGAGAACTTTACCGCCCCAGTGGTCCTACCTACCTCAAATCTAAATTAGTTCGGGCCCAATGTTGTCTTCGGATACCAGATGGTTTAAACTCCCTCTAACGCACAAGGATACGAGGCCTTCTGGTTGTTTTCCCCCATCCTTTTAAGCTTTGATCATCCATTGCCACCACTTTGATATAAATAAGTTGCTGCACCAGTAGACTGCAAGCTATGGTTGCTGGTGTAGGGGATGGGGGACTTACAACAGCACGCCGCCTCTGCACCTTCCCCATACAGATCCATTTCTAGTGGAGTTCCTTCTTGTCAATGCGAACCATGAATGACCCTGTGGTTCTCATCATCCGTCCAAATGTCTCAAGATCTTTAATTACCTCATGCCTCAGTAAAGAAGCTAGGCTTGGAATGATGTCTCTTTGGAAGCTTGCTGCCTCCCTCTCTTTGCCTGGCCCTTCCGGGGTCTATTTGGTAACACAGTGCCTCGTGTTTCTTCAAATTTAAGGTTTTTTGGAACCAGAGGCTAGGGCATGTAATCTTCTTCTTTGGTCTCTATCAAATGCAATGTCATGGACTCATAATAATCAAACTCTTTAAAGGAAGAATCCACATTATCTTTACCTTTTTTGCCTCTCGAAGATGCATTAAACTTGCTCATAATATCATCCCCACAAGATGAGATTATCCCGTCAAACCAATTAAGGGATCCTTTTATTGAAGTTACAGATAAATTGCAAGTGGCATTATCTAAATGAATTTGGCGAGCATAAGGGAGATAACGGTAATTATACATTGAAAATATACTTTCTATTAAAATTACTAGAATTTGTTAAGAAATAGGAATTTTTTTTTCAAAATGTTAAGAAGGTTTGTATCCCTTTCTCTAAATGTTAGGGTACGTGTCTCAATCATTTTCCCTTCAGATTAAGCTATTTAGTTTTATTTAGAATTTAGATTAATTCAAATATATTCAGATTTTAGACCAAAAAAAAGAATGATACTTTAATAAAGTACTAAAGGATTTTTTTATTTTTTTTGCTATTGAGGAATTCGCCTTTGGACGTACCCATTAAAACCCAAAACCATAACCTGAGCCCTAAGAAGGCCGAACTTTCTTACTGGGACTAGACTTTAACTTTTGTCTAGTTACAACCTTTAAAAGACAATTTCATATTGATACCTTTACCCATTATTACAACATATATTTTCATATTGGATAGATGACTGTAAATATGGTCACTAGAAACTCAAGGCAAGGTTGATTTCACTTCTATTCTTACACTTTTGTCAGGTACTAAGAGATTCATGGTTTATGATGATATATCTAGATAGGGATTGGGATATAAATGCTAGATTGAATTTTTGCATAGTTTTTCATCCATAGAAAGACAAATAACCAGAGAAGACTATGCAGATTTTAAAAGATATGCTTTGAGCATGTGTGATGCAATTTCAAGATAGAATCATGGCTTTATACAGAAGGATTGCATTACTCTAATATAAAGGGATGAAGTCTAGGAATGAAAGCTATTAGGTAGTCCAAAATCAATCTGGAATATCAAAGAGAAGTAAAAGTCATCACAAGATGGACAAACAAATTATACATATAAGTGCCAAGACTCCTTGAGTTTTACATAACAAAGTTTTCTGTAAATTTCTCTGTACGACATACTACAATTTGGCATGGGCGGTTCAGCCTTAATACAAAATTAGTTTAGATGAAAGCAGATGTGATTTACGAAGAGAAATCGATTTAGATACTTGACTAAAAGTAATATATGTTGTGTAACGGTTGATTTCACTAGTAAAAGTGTTATGAAGAAATCATATAACTATATAAGAATAAGATTATGAGGATTAGATGTGGTTTTAGTATCTGTATTATTGAATTATGAACATGAATTGTAGATTGTAGGGAAAATAACTTTGTCAGTTGAAAAAGGAGTTGTAAAACGACACGTCGACAGAAAGTCCTTACTGCTCATACGACATTAATATGTTGTCACAAAAACAACATAAGTAATGCACGTGATCGGTACGTGTGCCTACTCATTTATGATAAAACTAAACGGCAACTACAAGTGTCATTTTACATAATAAAAGTTGTTATGGCAATTACTTTTAGCGAGAGATTTCTGTGTTTGTTGAAACAAACCCAGAACTTGAGTTGGCGAGCGGCACCTCTTTTTGGAATCTTCCTAAGTTGTATATAAGGTTTTCTAAGGCTTAGTATAAGAGTATTGTTCATCATAACCCTTTGATCAAACTTGTAATCTATTAAGCATTAATAAAAACTATGGCTTCTATTTTTCAAGACGATGTAGGCTTCCAAGCCGAACCTCTATAATCCCTTTGTCTAGTTTCTTTCTTTTTTATCTCTGTTAAATCTCATTTAGTTTGTTTTTGATTTAATTTACAATATATTTTTTACATAACAAGATCAGTGTGTGGTAGTTTCTTGGGGTTTCGAATTAGGGTTAATCAATTCTAAGTTGAACAAATTAGTATCAGAGCTCACATCTCTGAATCTTGTGCTAAGAATGGCAACACAGAAGCTTGATGTAGAGAAGTTCACTGGGGAGAATGATTTTCATCTTTGGAGGTTGAAAATGAGGGCATTGCTAGTACACTTGGGGATTGAAGAGATTGTGGAGGATACAAGAAACTCAAATAAAATCAGCAAGATCAAAGATGAAGACATGCAAGATGCCATCATCAAGGCACACAACACTATAATCATGAGTCTTGGAGATGGTGTATTGAGAGAAATGGGTGATCAAACGACAGCTGCAGACCTTTGGAAGAAATTGGAGGATTTATACACAGAGAAATATCTCACAAAGAGATTGAGTACAAAGAAAAGACTTTATATAATCCAAATGGAATAATGCAGTTCTTTAACTAATCATATTGATGCCTTCAACAAGATCATTTTAGATCTTAAAGACATTAATATGGAGATTGAAGATGATGATAAAGCTATCATGTTATTATCTTCATTACCACCCTATTCCAAACACTTTATAGACACCCTTTTATATAGAGGGCAGGCCTTGACAATGTTAATGAGGCTTTGAGTTCAAAGGAAATCTCTAAGAAATCAGAAACCAAATATGGTGAGGATTGATAGCAAGAGGAAGATCTCATAACCGAGATGGCTAGAAAGGCAAGAAGAAAAGGAGATCAAAGTCCAGAAGAAGGTTTTGAAATGTTTCCAATGGCACAAAGAGGGTCACTTCAAAAAGGATTGTCTAGAGAGAAATAATAAGCCTAAGGATGCAAAGAACATAAATGGAAATGTTGTTGTTGCTTCTGAAGAATCAGATGAGGGATATGACTCTGCTAGTGTTCTAGTAGCCTCTTGTATCCAAACTGAAGGTAAATGGGTTATTGACTCTGGTTGCATCTATTATATGTTTCCACATAGACATTTATTCATTAGCTATGATTGTGGTAAAATCTTAATGGGTAATAATGCAACTTGTAAGGTTATTAGAATTGACTCTGTAAGGTTGCAAATGCTGTTGGTATAATTAGAGAATTAGATGGTGTAAGACATGTTCCAAAGCTTAAGAGAAATCTAATTTCTCTAGACATGCTAGATAAGGCAAGTTGCAGCATTACAGTTAAGTCTAGTGCCTTAAAATTCATTAAGGGATCTATGGTGCTAGTGAAGGGTGAGATGCAAAATGGCTTCTAAATGCTGCAAGGTACAATTATATTTGGAGATGCTAGAGTTGTAGAAAAACAAGTACAAGATAAAACATTATCATGGCATTTGAGGTTGGCTCACATGAGTGAGAAGGCGCTGAAAGAACTTCAAAAACAGGGAGTTCTAGGGGGTGATAAGATAAGTGTCGTGGGGTTCTGTGAGAAGTGTGTTCTAGGGAAGTCCTCAAAAACCAAATTCAAAATTGCAGTGCATACTACCAAGGGCACTTTGGATTATATACACTCAGATCTGTGGGGACCATCACAGATAGAGTCTTTAGGTGAGGCTTACTACTTTTTGTTTATGATTGATGATTTTTCCAAGATAGTTTGGGTGTATCCTCTGAGAAGTAAAGATCAGGCTTATGACAGATTTAAGACTTGGAAAACTCTAATTGGAACTCAAACTAGTTGAAAAGTCAAAGGGCTTAGAACTGATAATGGCCTAGAATTTTGTAATAAATAGTTTAATGATTTGTGTCAGAAGAATGGTATCTTTAGACATAAAACTGTAAAGCACACACCACAACAAAATGGTTTGGCAGAAAGAATGAATAGAACACTGATGGAGAGAGTTAGATGCATGTTATTCTATTCTAAATTGCTAAAAAACATTATGAGTTGAAGTTTTAAGCACAACCTGCTATCTAATAAATAGAAGTCTTTCAACTACACTTGATTTCAAAACAACTTATAAGGTCTGGTCTGGAAAATTGGCCGACTACTCAAAGTTGAGAATATTTGGATGCACTATTTATGCTCACGTTAAACAAGGCAAACTTGAACTAAGGGCATTGAAATGTGCTTTCCTTGGGTATCCAGATGGGACTAAAGGTTATAAACTTTAGTGTACATATCTTAAGCCTCCTAAGTGCATAATAAGCAGGGATGTAATTTTCAATAAGTCATATATGCTAAAGAATCAAGGTGCTACACAGGGTAAAATATAAAAAATACCAAGGGCTGAGATACCTCACTTTGAGGTAGAGCTGACTAAGTCTGAGGATGGGCAGAACATAAAACACATTGAGGAAAATAAAGCTTCATATGAGATAAGTGCTAAACCATCAGAGCATACCTCTATACAAAATGATCAACTCATAACGGATAGACAGAGAAGACAAGTAAATCACATTGAGGAAAATAAAGCTTCATATGAGATAAGTGCTAAACCATCAGAGCATAACTCTATACAAAATGATCAACTCATAACGGATAGACAGAGAAGACAAGTAAAGGCACCAAAGAGATTGGGGTATGTTGATTTAATAGCATATGCTCTGATAGCAACATAGGAAATAGATCAAGAAGAGCCAAAGACTTATAAAGAAGTTGTTGAAAGTAAAAACTCAACACACTGGATCAAGGCCATGTAGGGTGAGATTGATTCTCTACACAATAATGGTACTTGGGTACTAGTTCAGAAACCAAAAAGAAGAAAGGTCGTGAGCTGCAAATGAGTTTACAATATAAAAGATGGGATTCCTGATTTTGAACTAAAGAGATTTAAGGCAAGATTAATGCAAAGGGTTCACACAAAGGGAATGGATTGATTATACAGAAGTCTTCTCTCCAGTAGTTAGACACACATCTATAAGAATCATTTCGTCACTAGTTGCAACATACAATATGCATCTTGAACAAATGGATGTGAAAACAGTCTTTTTACATGGTGAACTTCAAGAGGAGATTGTAATGTCACACCTGAGGGTTTTGTTGATGCTAATCATCCAGATTGGGTTTGTTTGTTAAAGAAATCAAAACAGCTATATGCAGAAGCTGAGCTTCCAAAAATACAATTACGATTGCGGTGTTTATTTCAAAAAGGCCATAGAAGAAAAAGTGATTTATCTCATTTTATATTTTGATGATATGCTTTTGGCATGAAAAGCTATAAAGTAGATAGATCTACTAAAGCAGTAGTTGAAGGATGAGTTTGACATGAAGGATCTTGGTCCAATTAAAAAGAACTGATAAGAAATAGAACGGCTAAGACTTTGTTTCTTTCTCAAGAAAAATATATCATCAAGGTCTTGGATAAATTTGGAATGATAAATTACAAACCAGTGAGTACACCATTGGCAGCTCATTTCAGGTTATCACTTCTACAATGTCCTAACATTGATTTTGAATAATCTAAAATGTTAAAAGTTCCATATGCCAGCTCAGTAAGCTGCCTAATGTATGCAATGGTGCTAACAAGACCTAACTTGTCATATGTTGTCAGCATGGTAAGTAGGTTTATGACAAATCCAGGTAAAGAACATTTGAGAGCTGTGAAATGGATGCTCAGGTATCTAAGGGGAACAACAAGCTATGGTATGTTGTATGGAGGAGGGTTAACTACAACTTGGTTGAAGGATATGTTGACTCTGATTATTCAGGGGATCTGGACAATAGAAGATATATTACTGTTTTTTTATTCACTCCTAATAACTGCACAATCAGTTAGAAAGCATCATTGTAAAATGTAGTATCTTTATCAACGATAGAGGCTGAATATATAGCTGCTGCAGAGGCCTTCAAAGAAGCTACATGGTTAAAGGGCATGATAAATGAGTTGGGGTATGAATAACCTTCCATAACAGTCCTACGTGATAGTCAAAGTGCAATCAGTTTGAGTAAAAATCAAGTCCATCATGAAAAGACCAAACACATAGATGTCAAGCACATTTCATTAGGCTGGAAGTCTCTAAAGGCATTGTCAAGCTTGTTAAGGTTCATACCAGTGATAACATTGCTGATATATTGACAAAACCAGTTCCCATTGCTAAGTTTGAGCATTGCTTGGACTTAGCTAGTACCTGTAAAGAGTGAAGATACAGATGCATGAGATGCAGAGATTTATGTTCAAGGTGGAGATTGTTGAATTATGAACCTAAATTGTGGACTGTAGGAAAACGACTTTGTCAATTGAAAATGGAGTTGTAAAACGACAAGTTGACAGAAAGTTCTTGTTGGTCATACGACATTAGTCTGTTGTCACACAAACAGCATAAGTAATGCACGTGATCGGCACGTGTGCTTACTTATTCATGATAAAACTAAACGGCAACTACAAGTGTCGTTTTACTTAATAAATGTTGTTATGGCAGTTACTTTTGGCGGAAGATTTCTGGGTTTGTTGAAATAAACTCATAACCTAAGCTAGTGAGCAGCACCTCTTTCTGAAATCTTCCTAAGCTGTATATAAGGTTTTTTAAGGCTTAGTGTAAGGGTATTCAATTCATGATAACTCTCTAACCAAACTTGTAATCTGTTGAGTATCAACAAAATCTATGGCTTCTATTTCTCAAGAGAATGTAGGCTTCTAAGCCAAACCTCTATAATCCCTTTTGTCCAGTTTCTTTCTTCTCCATCTCTGTTAAATCTCATATAGTTTGTTTTTTATTTGATTTACAATACATTCTTGACATAACAAGATCAATGTGTGGTAGTTTCTTAGGGTTTCGAGTTGGGGTTAATCAATTCTAAGTCAAATACAGATTTATTTCAGGTAGATACATAAATTCCAGAATGAAATTTTTATAATGTGGGAGGAATTTTAATGCATGTGCTTGTACCTTAAAAAGCCATAAGTTATTGAGAAGTAGCAAGTTGTGTGCTTTATGGATGGAACTTGTCTGCTTCAAATCTTAAAGCAAGGGTGTTGGAACTCAAGGAATGAGAAGTATCATAGAAGGTTGTTCATCTAACAAGAAATTTCCTTGAATAGATCAAGCCATAGCAATATTGCCAAATCCAGATTCTCTCCTAATCTAATTTTTCCTAAGATTTGTAGAGGATTTTAGTGCATGATAATTAAATAATTTTATGACAAAAATTAGATCTATCCCTTTCCTTAATAAACACAAAAATCATTGTTTCGGATAGATAATATTCTAAAACTAACTATACTAACAACAGCCGTTAACTCTTTTTTCCATTTCCTTTAGTCATTCTTTTTTTTTTTCACTTACCTTTTCTTACATAACAAATTCAAAACCTCCTCGTCAATTTTCATATTGTTTCAATCACCCAATCATGCATTCTGAAGCAATGTCATGAATCTTGTGTCCATCCTAACAACCAAAATTTTAAAAAGAAAAAATTCCACTGAGGAGTAAAATAAATATTGAAAACAAAACCAATCTACACAATATTACCATACCAAATATCAAGACGAAAGGATTCACGATCCCCGTGTAACAGGCCAATGTTTATGATGTAATATGCAGTAAACAATAACATGAACAAGATAATGCTTGCATCCTTATGTATTGCACTTATTATTATCATATTCTACTAGATAAAAAGCTTAAAGAGAATAGACAAACAACACAAGGTATGAAGAATGCTTCCTTGATTCCAGCAGGCAAGCTTCCATTACATTCTACATTCTTTATTTAGACATCACATTTTGTACTGCAGTGACAACTATTACATCATTTGATAAACGCTTCAGATTTATTCCCTAACAAGACAATGGCTTAGACTTTAAAGCCCTTGCTTAATGCTAGCTCTTCATTTTCCAGCAGCTGCTTTATCTTTAAATATTCTGAGAAATAAGGCCAACACAAGAAAGCATAATTAATTCAATACAGTTGCAGATATCATCCCATGCTTACTCCTACCCTCCTAGCCCAATGATTCCAGCCTATCCAGGATTGAACACAACAAGATGGATTTGAACCTTCCCCATTTTGACATTGCATTCTTGAGACGCTTGTGATTATATTTATTCTCTGTTCAGAAATGTAATCCTGAAGCCTTGTTTTGCCAAGCACTGTTAAAGCTCCATTAGAGGAATATAGTTACATGGCTAGTTACGAACATAACATGTGGACTGGCCATTCTAACCTTGGTTTTTAGCTCTGCAATTTCAAGTAACTACACCTTCATGGGAAGTCTGTTGGGAAAAAATACAGGTTTTTAAATTTTTTATAAAATCTTTTGAAGCTCGCTCTCATATAATATATAAGAATACGTAATCTAGAAATCGTACCTTGAAAATTCGATTTGACTTTTTCCGTTGAAGTGATTTAGGCTCCTAGATAATGATCCGTCACCACCACTCCTTTTGGATCACGATCCTTCACCACCACGCTTGTTAGATCACGAATTGTCACCAATGATCTTCTAGGTTATGACTCAGGTTCGATCTGCACTTGACGTGTGGGCGCCTTTATCACTACCATAGCAACTAGCACGAGAAAATTTTTCTCTCAATAATAGAGAGAAAAATCTTTTTCTCTGATCTGTATAAAGTGGTTGCTATTTTTTTTTCTTTAGAGAAAATAAGTTTTTTATATCTCCCTTTAGTGAAAACCCTAGGCTCCAAATAATGAAAAACAAAACTCACGTTACTTACTTTTTCCATAGGGGACCCACCTTGTAAAATATTATAAGGCCCCTTACACACAAGTTAATTAAATGGAGCCTCCCACTAAAAGATATATTTAGGCTTTTGACCCAAATAGCTAGTTATCTTGCTTATTAATCCAATAGTGGTGCAGTCAATTAAATGAGCTAACCCGGGGATCATTTGGGAACATACAATAGTGGCTATAACAATTAGGCCTGTAATTAAACTAGCCTAATTATTTAATTCCAAATCTACTCCACTAAAAGATTGGAACTGACTTCCATAATTGTATGCTCGAATAATAATTCGTCCCAAGCCACATTGATTTCTTTACTGCACAATCCTTTGTACCACATCGTTAATTAAATTGATATCTCAACTGTCCAATCAATTTAATAACATCTTATTCCTTGATCCTTACTGGTTTTCTCTAATGATCATTTTCAACATACTAAATATGTTGACACACTCTGACCAGAGAATTCTATGATCAAGTGTCGAAAACCCATCAAGAGATGTGTTGTACAAATTCTATATTGTTAATCCATAACTCCAATACTTATAATTGCTCCCACCAAGATACTAGGTAATCTTGACCACAAGGATGTATCGTGCCCATTGGTAACTCAAATGGAATAACAATTACAATCATGAAATCATAATTAACTCAAGATTAAGATTACAGTAAAATCAATGCCTATGAGATTTAATAAGTCTGATAGTTATTACAAAGTTAATTAAATCTCATATGTGATCATGTTCAATGTAGTTGTACTACATCAATAAATTCATACATGATTAAGACAAATCATTCAATGAATTCATTACAGTGTATACATGAATAAAGTGCCCAATATTATTTATCAACTACGAACTAAATTTATTTAATCATAAGATAACTTGTATTTATGTCTTCTGCAAATCCACATGGTGATCACATAAATACATATAATATGATTAAATGGACTTTAATATAAATATTAATGCAATTAAGATATTTGAATAAAATACCTCATTAATTTTATTAATCAGAAAAAATATTTATTACAATTAAATAAACACATATGCTTTTAAAGAGCATATTTTCCCAACAAAGTCTGCTTGGATTAAGCCAAATCTTCAATAAGAGAGTGATTAATAATATAAATGTTCTGGGATCAATTTATCTAAAATTAAATTTTAGAGGATGCATGATTATCTTATTGAAAAATAAATGACAAAACAAAAGATATGAAACTGTTTATTGGGTAACAAAACAAAAGACAATATAATGCTTACTAGTAACCAAAATTCTGGAGAAAATTGACGTTTATTTAAGACAAATAAGAAAAAGAAACATCCATCAACATGCAGTAACTGATAAATCATTGAAGCATCATTTTTGGGCAATTTTATTAAGAGCATCCAAAGATGAGTCTGATTGCAATTGCGCAATGAATGCGGTCTTCTTGTTGACATTGAGTTGTAAGACTTCAACTTCTCTTAACAAATTCAAATTCTCACTTGTCTTTTCTTTGTCCATTAATTTCATCATTTCCTTCAAAGCATCCTCTTCCATGATCCCCATATTTTGTGCATTAAATTTGGCTATTTCTTCCCAAAGCAGATCAGTCAGAGCCTTAGCAGAAACAGAAGCAGAATCAAAATCTTGTTGTTCAGCCATTAATTAATATATAAAGATTTGGTGGTTTGAAGGATATCAGAAAAAGAGCTATATAGACCTAATTGTGACGAGGTCTATATATTTCTATTAATAACAAATTGAGAAGAGAAACAACTGTTATGCATTAATTTATTCATTAATATAATTATTATAGAATTTTCTATAATTCTAATTAATTAAGTACTTTGGGAAAGCATATGGTGATTAATTAGTCAATGGTCATTAAAATATGCTGAAAAATCATGGTTGTAATTAATTAAAATTCAAAATCATTCCTCTGAAGAGACACAGACCATTTGCACATTATTTGATAATACACCCCCCCCCCCAATATGTGATAAATCTTTCACATTGTTCGACATGTCTCATAGTTTAATATACTGAAAATATTCATTTCCAATATATATATGGTGATGACAAATATTGAATGTTACACAATATTTTATAATTGACATGCAGCTAATGGAAATGGTGAAGAATTAATTAAGATTTTTATAGTAACACAATATTCTACGTTAAAATATTTTTCTCCCTCGTGAGTCCTGATTACTTGAGCAAATTAACTACACTTCCTTTAAAAGAAAAGCAAAGAGCAAAAATTCATTTTTTAAACTTCAAAGGATGTTGCTCTTCAATTTTTTGGTAAGTAGAAAAATGAAGTATTTTCTAAACTTCAATTAGAAAATATGATAAACTATTAACTTTCAAGTTTGATAAGACTACAAGATCTTTCTAGAAATAACGAATTTCTGTTAGTAACAAATTAATTGAGAAGAACAGCCTACACTGTTCCACATTAATTATTATAAAATTTTCAATAATTTTGATTAACTTATAAGTACTTTGGGAAAGCATATAGTGATTATCGAGTCAATGGTCATTAAACTAATGCTTGAAATTAATTATGGTTGTAATTAAAATTCAAAACTATTCCTTCTAACTTTGATTTAAGATAACGGTCAACTCACTTAGGTACCTAACAATCTACTTATTTACACATTATTTGATAATAAAAAATTTCCCAATATGCATGGTAACATAAATTAATTAAATATTTCACATTGCCCAACAATATATAGTTTAGGATACTCAAAATATTCATTTCCAATGTGTATGGTGATAACAAGTATTGAATGTTATACAACATTTTATAATTGACAGCTCATGGAAAATGGTGACTAATTAACTACAATTTTGGAGATGGTAACATTTATGGAAGACATCAATTCAATTCAGAGAAGAATTTATAAAAGCAAATTAATTAATTAAATTATCAATCAATATCATTATATAAACCAACCTCATATTTCATTTTTATCATCTAAATTATATTTCTAGACCATGGATCTTGAAAATTTAGTAGTTGCAGATTCTGAAGATAAAGATGACCAGAAAGTTGACAAAAGATCTGTACAGCCTCAGGTATGGACTGAGGAACAAGAGATTTGTATTTTAAATGGTCTGATAAAATACTCAACGAAAAAAGGAATCGATCCTTTAAAACACAAGAAAAGATTCTTTAGTTATATTAGAGGATCACTTGCAGTGGAAGAGGAATTTACCTTAAGTCAACTCAATGACAATTTGAAGAGTTTGCAAAAGAAATTCAAGAACAATTTGAACAAAGGTAAGGGTATTTCTACTCCCCATGAAAATAGACTTTTTGAGTTGTCAAAAAAGATATGGGGTGATGATATAAAAAGTGTCCCAGCTACAACTGAGGCAAATATTGAGAAATTTGGTGAGTTGGGAGAAAATAAAATTGAGCAAGTGCTGGAACAATTAGGAGAAGCTAAGAGAATTGAGTTCAAGAAAGAGTGGGACGAGCATCAGATTTTAGAATTGAAACTCACTGTGAAGAGGGCAGAATTGGTTCAATTTCAATCTGAAATTATGCTAGATGCAATGAGGAAGAAGTTTGCAACAAATTAGTGAACTTGAAATTAAGAATGCTTGCAGAAACTTTAGTCGATTATTATTTGTGTATGTTCTTTTACTTGCTTTAGTTTGAATATGATGTAAGTCAAGAAGCCTTCAAGGGCTCTCATTAATGAAGATGCTAAACAAGATTTTTGTTTTTTAATCTTTGTATTGAATTGTTGTAAACAGCCTTTGAAATTCTTTTTTTTTTCCAGATTTTCATTGAACAAATGATTGTCTTTTAAATGGCATGTGGAAATATTTGACAATTAAACACAACACTTAGAAATATTATTGAAAGATCTTTGATGAATTCTCGGATTTATTTTAGTCATTTACTAACAATAATCCTAGCTAACTAGGATTAATCAAATTAATTTGGTCCATTTTGGTGGCATAGTGATGCGGTAATATTTTTTTTTTTCAGTGCATTGTGTATGCATGTCATTGGACTTTCTTGATCTCTAATTGGTTGAACTCGCTTATTTTAACATTCAAATCTTCTCCTTTTTAGCCAGAGACAAAACTTTCTTTCTTTAAAAGTGTATCAACTTTCCCAGGATGAGCTCAATAATTAATTATTTATTTATTTATTTACTTGCATTAGGCTTCTTCCCCAGGGATTTTTTTATGGGAAATATTTGTGCAACTACCTTTTTACTCTACCTATGTAAATTATGGTTTATTGGGTTCATTCTAACATTGATTAATTATATAAACTCATCCAACTCCTCTTGATCGTTACGCATACTAAGCAACTTTATACCAGGAGCCTCTTTTCCACTGTAATTTCAGTAACCTGTGAGCTATCATGAACCAAAACAACATGAAGCAATCTTTGTGTGTGAAAGAGATGTTGCAATTTCCAAACAGTTACATGCAAGGTTTCAATGAGGATGTGGTTGAAGAATTGATTGAATTGATTGGAGAATCAAACAAAGCTGAATTAGAGAAGAAACGGACTCAAATTAAAATACTGGAACTGGAGCTCAACTTGAGGAAATCAAGGGTGCTTCTATCCCAAATTAATGTCATCTCAAATGCTTACGATTAACATCGTGTCTTCTTCTTCTTCTTCTTCTGAAAGTTAATACCAGTAGTAATTCATTAGAAAAATGCTCAGTTTATTTATGAAAATTATGTTGCATTTTTGTACTCGTTTCTATTATTAATCTAATATGACTGTTTGATTAGCTTGTATTGACAATTTAGAGAAAGGAAATTTTGTAATCTTAAAAAATTGACAAAAATAAGAAATGCATAATGGCCAATAATAATTAGGGATGTAGTTGTTTTATCCAGCACCAAATAGTTGATAACAAAATCTCTATTTCTCATAATTTGGGATTATTACACATAAAATGGCATCCTCTAAATTGTACTGATTTAAGAAAAAGCTGATGCTAAACAATTCAACAAGGCAATTGAAAACAATTCATGCATTTAGTAAATTACTAATTCCCTATTCCCAAATTTTCCCAAATTAAGGACAGGAGACTGCTCTGCATACAGTGATTTAATGATATGCTTAAAAAAGCATAAAAAAGCAACCAAGAAACTGCGGTTGTTTACAATGAAAAGCAACCAATGCACCAAGAAAGTTGTTTACAATGAAAAGCCATAACAGTGACACAAGCAACCAAAACAACGCACGCACTGTCATTTTGATTTCGGTCCAAAATATGATGATTACTCATTCTAATCCTTGAGTTCAAGTTCTAGTAAAATTGAAACTGTGGCGCTTCCCAGCAATAGATATATAAAATGTTACCAAAATCTCACACATTAGAACAATATAACGAATTTTACATCTTTCTTTTGCAGGCTTGACCTATAAAAAGGAAGAGAAAACCTTCCAGATCAGGGTTTTCAGTTACGAAGCTTGCCAGTCATTCTGTGAGTTTTTTCTAATCCTTCCACGACATAGTCTATTGCATGAAGACACATTTTCTTTACCTGTTTCACATAATACAAAAAAAAAAATATTCAGGGAAGGGCGTGCGTTCTGCTGATTAATGCAAAGGCAATATTTTTTTCCTAATATTCTTCACTCTTATATAGTGAAACATTGTTACATTTGGTAAAAGTTCCTATCATCAGCAATAACGAACACAAAAATTAGCATGCTATGTTCGAAGGATATGAAATAATGCACCTGCAGTTTGTCTTTCTTAGCCCTGTGATTCCTAGGCAGAGTGCGAAACTCATCAGTCAAACGGATGCACTCGTTAATATTTTCAGGAGAGACAAAATCAAGAGCAATTTTTGTGCAGGACTGCAAATATAAAGAAAAAAACCAATGATAAGAGCATAATTATGTACAGATGCAAGTAACATTAGATACCTCATATGGAACATAGTACATATATGTAAGGCAAAAACAACTGCACTTGAAATAAATAAATATAAAGAAAAAAACCAATGATAAGAGCATAATTATGTACAGATGCAAGTAACATTAGATACCTCACATGGAACATAGTACATATATGTAAGGCAAAAACAACTGCACTTGAAATAATTAACACTGATAAACAAGAAGCAAGTAAACAACTATGAATAGTCCAGAAGACGAGCTGACAGGTTGCTGTTCTGTTTGATTCCTGATATGCGAACAAATTACAGCAGCTAGAAAAAACACCATCACAAAGGATCTACATACCATTAGATTTCTCACTTGATGGGGACAACCAGCAGGTATAAGGACTGCCTCACCAAGCTGTTGCACAAAACTCCAAGGTTCTACTCCTGCAAAAGACAGCAAAGTTACAAATAAATACATGTAAAAGCCATACGATAATTAAGCAACACCAAAATGAAGAATAAGGACTAACCAAACTCCTCTTTGAGCTTTTTCTTATGATACATATTCAAGTAAAAAGTTTGATCATGAATTGGGTGCACCACCTGTAGTGCTCAGCCAAATAAATGTAAGCATTAGCAGAAACTCAAGGACGAAGATATCATGTAAGAAACTTCAAATTGTTTTCAAAATCCAAAAGATCAATGACAAGTAGGAAACACTCTAGAATCCACACCAAAAGCTTTTTGGTACGCCCACGATAAAAGGCAAGTCAAGAACATCCTTACGAAATAGCTTTACAAGGACTTCAACTAGAACCCAAGACAACACCACTCAAGAATAAGTTTAAGAACATATTCAATTTTGATAATGCAACGCCAGTCTAGCAAACATATATCCCCATTCCCCTAAAAAGAAATAGTTTACCACCACATGCAACACAGTATTACTTTACCAATTGTTTCTCTGGCCATACAAAGAATTTATCTATTTTTATATTCTTTTGCCAAAACTTGCCCATCATCATTTGTGCGTGTGTTTGTGTTGTTGGTTCATTCAACTGGAATTCAATACAAAATAGATTATCCACTTGAAAAGAGCCGTCAACTTGAATCCGAACCATTACCCAAAAAAAATGTGTTCTAATCAAACATTTACATCAAAAGATTTCAAGTTTATGCAGAGAAATTTTGTAACCCTCCTTTTAGAAAATCCACGAAATAACGTATGATTTGACAAATGCAATGATTATAAAACCGTAATTATCAAAATTAATACCTGTTCTACTGGAGAACAATAGACATGTCTGAATTCCTTATGGTGATTTCTTAGATATTCCCCAAGTTTGGGTACATCTTCTCTACGAAAAATATCCCAAAGGGCACCTCCATCTTTTCCATTCAATGACAAGGTATTAGATTGCATTGATGATATTGGTCTTAGCTTTTCTTCAGATTTTGAGTGGTTCATATCAAATGTTTCATCTCTCGCATACAGAGGATTAAAAAATTCTCTTCTGTCTTGGATAGCATGCTTTCTTTTCAACTTTTCTATTTCAGCAACCTGCTTAGAGCTGTAGTCCACCTTTGCTGTATGCATCAGAACATTCACCTAAGATATGCATAAACAACTAGATAGTGAATCCCAAGATTATGCAAACTACATGTCATGTCATGCTCAAAGTCTTACAGACATTTGTAAAGACTAAGGTATATTCTTTCTTGCGATGCTCTTTGATTGAAAAAGTCAGCAAGTATAATATTTGATTCACTGAGCAATGAACTGAAAAATTTATTGAAACACATCAAAAATACTAATTATTAAGAAAATGAAAAACAGAAAAGAAGTCAGGGGTACACCTTTTCTATCAAATTTCACCATCCATAATAAACAACTGTGGTTAATTTATAGTGATTAGCCAATTACTATAAGGTTCTCGATTGCTCTATATCCATCAGTTGGCCGATAGATGTATGTGTTAGAAGATCAACATCCATTACATCATAGCTCACATCATATGAAAATAATTTAAGACAGGATTATCATATTTTAAAATTCTGTGGCTATGCCACTTATTTTAAGCATCTAAACTAACTGTAAACTAATGCCTTTACAAATGAACCAAGAAGCAACTAAAAATTTAATAAACATTGCATACCGCATCTGACATGTCACAGTGAAGCTTGGTCACAGAATCTCCGCGCCCAAGCTCTTCTGCAACTCCATATGCTATATAAGCTTTTGGCCCTAGATCAGGCTTCAGGAAATCAGGTGGCAGCTTTGTTGCAATATTTAGAATTCCTGAGTATGGATGTGTGTAGTCCTTATAAGGCAAAATATTCATAAACTCTGCACCATGGCGTGGTAACCGCTCCTCAAATAAACTAGATGGTGGCCAATCTTTGAGTTTAAGTATCACTGGCCAAGAGTTACAGTGAGTTCGGCCCTCCATATAGCCTTTGAAAAATTGGTATGTATTTATTTTAACCTGCACATGCATCAGTTTTAAACACATCAACACCAGAATACACAAATAATATGTAAAATCGAAAGAAGACGATCTCCCTAATGAATACTAGAAGATAACTAGTGAATATAAAAATGGTACCCAATTGATTCAATTTCTAAGATTTGACGGCAAGATTACGCACAAAGGAAAACATAATGAGTTCTATTCATAGTAGTACAGCATTATTTGGCAGCAACAGTATTAAGTTTAGGGAGAATATTATAATTTTGATACGGTATTTGTTTTCTGTGGTGATAATTAATCCCTTTCTATAATTAGCATAATCTAGCTAGGCCTTCATTACTAAATTTCTAGGTGTCCACTTTAAACAAAGCATCATAACTGTATGAACTGATTCTGGTTATCACTAGCAAAAGAGTTAAGCTTTTACACATATATTGATAGATAGATAACTAGAGAGAGAGAAAGAGAGAGCATGCCTCACACAAGTCAAGACAATCAACCGTTTTGACCACCAATTTTTGAGAGCCTTTGGAATACGAGGTATCACGAACTGCACGAGACATCACCATTGGCTCCCAGCTCAAGCCAGATGAATAGTCCAACACATTTGTAATGATTACAGGCTCTCCCTTAATCCAGTGACTCTTAAAATGCTCCAGACTCTCATGTTGCACATCAGTAGCTAAAGGACAGTATAAATAGTTATCGGAAACACCTTCCCGAGACGCAGCCTTCCTTAAGCTCTTGCTACAAGGATCAATCTGACCATTCAATTTGAAACAAGAACAGGACTGCCCAGAATGATGGGGCCTGTCCACCAAGTTATGGACTTTCACTAATTTTTCTGCTTTCACCTTTAACTCTGAAAGCCAACCATTTGCAAATATACACTTTAGCTCTAAATACTCATGTCCACAACCACCCAATTTGTTCACAGGACAAGGAATGTCACCATTCTCTCTAGCTTTCCACTGAGATATTTTTCTCATACGTTTCTTCGAGCTGAATCTAATCCCAGATTTTTTACCTGAAGGCAATGGTACAGATTCTCCTCCATGTAAGTAAGCTTTCCCTCTGTCAAAATGACTAGTGTACATGTTAACTCCGCCTTGCAAGCAACCATCACGAATTTCCCGACAACAAGTAAGGCATAGATCATAGGAACATCTAGGGCAGCTTCTATAGTAATCAACTATAGAGGTTTTACAGTTGTTACTGCCACAAAACACAGCATGAGCATATTATCCATATTTTCAGAAAGCTAAAATGAAGAAATTGATATTTTCGTAGATGTTGATCTTACCAAAACAAACGCTCATTACTTCTCAATACAACTTGCGGTACCTCTATCTCTGACAATTCTAATCCTGTCCACAATGGAACAAAGGAGTCTATAATAAGCTTTAGGAAGAATTAATCAGTTAAGTCAAATTAATCGCTAATACCTTTAAGTTTGGCCTCTATGTATTAAGTCCAATTAATAGCTAATACCTTTAATTTTGGCCTCTATCTTCTTTTCTTTCACCTGACCATGATGAAACTTTCTCAAAAAGGGATACAATAGACGTAACAAATATTTGAAGTGCCCAATATTCTCCACAGTCTTTGCAGGTGCTCCTAAATCTCTGGTCACCTACAATGAATCACGAGAAATGCTCTCCTTTGAATTTATATGATAAGAAATCTAATAAGATGACAGACTAAATAATCATGCAGTGAGTTAAACAAACCTTAACTATTTCACTATTATGCAAACATGCTTTACAGTTGCAATTTCGACAACAAAATGGGCAAGACTTTGCTATCGCTTCCTCTGACATTGTAGGATACCTATATTTTGTAACAAAAAACTAATATTAGAAATTAGATTGATCAGAAAACATAAAATTAAGAAACTTGTAACTAAAGACACGCTTTTAAGTAAAAAAATTACTGCAACATACCTACATAGGTTAAACAATAGCTTCATATAAATAGAAAGTTTCAAATGAGTTCTCTGGTAAAACTTGTAACTAGATTTGTCAATGTGAATCAAGTATCATTGCATTCTGATGCTCATTTAGACAAAGTATTTCAACAATAGGACCATAAAGCCATTACTGAGTTTTCAGCATGCTTGATCTTAAAGGTGGAGAAGCGTCAGTCACTTATGCGATCATACATGAAGTTCAGGATTAATAAAAACTTCATTTATATTTCATTCTCTACAGAAGCATTCTATCATTGAAGCATGGAGTGATAGCCATTGAACAATTGTGAAAACTGTTCATAGAGCCAAAGATCCTTATATATTGTGCGAAAACTGTTCATAAACCTATAGAAAATGGAATTATCATGCAAGTAGAGACCAAAATCTTGCTAACTCAAATATCATTCTCTTTTTAAACTTCTATGTAATTGTTATGAATATTATGCTTGTATCATTATAATCATTAGAAAATTAGAAAGCATAAAATTGGAAAAAATTCTCCAACATATGTTGGTGAAGCAAGCATCAGACAATTAAAATTTATAAGTTCTGATTTATACTTTTTAAGGATTATGAAAAATGGATAACAGAAAAGAAAAAGGTAAGGCAGAATTGGCATTTGCAAGATGGTATTGAGCCATAAAATTGGCAATTGGGGATCATATTCTTCTAGAATATTTTAAGAACATCTCTAAGTTATATAACAGCCCAAAAAAACAAACTACAAATCTAGTAAGAAATTCAACTTAAAGAAAAAGTTCACTTCCAACACATTTAAAAGAAATAAATTTAAAGTGTTTTTAGAGAATTCTCTGGAAACTTGTGGACTTTTTTACACTTTCTATCAAGCTTTTCAAATCACATAAAGCACTAAAAATACATCTTCAAAGTCCACAATTTTACTAAAATTTACACCAAATTGTTACTGAAATTTTGATTCTTCAATAATATCCATAAATTAGGTCAGAAGGATAAACCCTGTATACATCATTTCCAAGCAGGAAATACAGCTTGGAAGTATTATACAGGCTAATATTTTTTTCTTCCTAAAGTCAAGCAAAATTTAAAAGCGAGCAAATTTGAAGAATTGGGCGTAAACACAAATTAATAAAACTTTTAAATTCCAGATCTAAAATTTGTTCCAGGCGCTTTAAAGCTTTACCGTGAACTATTGTTCAGTCGTTCTTTCCTTTCATTTGAACTAATATTTTCAAGAAAGTTTAAGTAGAATATTATATAAAAAGAAGAAGAAGCACCATAAAGACAACATACTGTGTGTGGGTAATTAATTATTAATCTAGTTATCAGTGAAGGACTTTAAACCCATTACCTTTGACTGCACCAAGAATAAAACAGTAAAAGAAATTTATTTAGATTAACTGAATTTAAAGTAGAGAAAGAAAAATTACCATCTCTGAATGCAAGTAGCACAATAATGTTTCCGCTCGCAGTTCTGACAACTTATTACCCTATTGTGATTCTGGTGACATTGATGACAATAATGAAACTTATCTTCCTTCCCCTGCATTTTTGTTAGTAATAAGTCAAATTGAAATATGGGAGCCCATTCAATCAACCAAATTAATATGAGATATCAACTCACATTGCTCACGTTTTCTTCTTGTTGATTGTTAGATTTTTGCAATTGCAGCTTTCTGTTGCTTGTCCTCCTCGTGGCTGATGGTTCCACTTCTATTTGCCCACCATCACCATTCTCTTTGTTCACCAAAATGTCACCAGCCTCATTGGCTGCCAATTCTTCTTCTTCAATTTCACTTCCTCTCTTCATTGTATTCAACAATTAGAAAAGAGATTATTAGTAATCAGTCCAAAGAAAATTCAGGTTTGTATATAAATTTCAAGAAACAAACAAAACATAAATAGTACATAAAGGTGAACTCACATTGCCAACAATATCCTTATTTTGTGGATTGGATTTCACTTGGCTGTCTATGGCTCCATTGCGTGTGCTCGGGGTAGAAGTTTTGTACAAATGTATCGCCACTTCTTTGTTCGTTTTGTCCAATTGCAATGAACTCTTACATCTTGTCCTCCTAGACAATGGTTTCAGTTCGATTTCCTCGATTGTTACACTTCCATTATCATTTTCTTTATTCACCGAAACATCATCAAACTCATTACATGCCCTTTCTTCTTCTTCAAATTTGTGTCCTCCCTTCTTTTTATTAACCAGTCAGAAAAAAAATATTAGTAATTGTCTAAACTGAACTCAAGTTTGCATATAAATTTCAAGAAACAAACGAAATGTAAATGGCATACAAAGGTGAACTCACGTTGCCAACAATTTTCTTTTCTTCTTTGTTAGTTTTTTGCAATTCCAATGAACTGTTTCTTCTCGTCCTCTTGGCCAAAGGTTCCACTTCCACCTGTCCAATTGTCCCACTTCCCTTGTTTTTCTCTTTATTCACAAACATGAGATCAGCATTATTGCATGTCTTTCCTTCTTCTTCTTCTTCAAATTCACCTTCTCTCTTCTTTTGTTTTTTTCAGCAACAAAAAGAAAAAAATGACTAAATTTAAAACTGAATTAAGACATGCATGTAAATTTTAAAAAATTAATAAATAAAATAAACTCACAATGCCAACTTTTTCTTCGACTGCTTTTTTGTTGGCGGTGCATAATTGCAACTGCCTCTTCCTCTTATCATTTCTTCTCAGGGAGTACAGATAATGCTCCTCACAGGTTGGCTGTCCATGGATTCTCCAATGTTTGCAACGCCATCCACTACCGCTATTTCTTTGGCAGCGGAGCTCTTCTGGCGGCTCCATAATTCCACACTCTAGATCTCCTCACTCTCTTTCCCTGCTAAGAAAGAAGCACAAACAAAACTGAATTCAAATCGACAGTCCAAAATAACTGCTTTGCTTTCGCTACCTAGTAGAAAGGTCACAACACTGAATGGCCAAAATTCAACTCACTGCGTGTATATTGCGCACATTTGGCAATAATACCCCATTTTAATTAAGGTAATTTTAGAAAATGTGAATTGCATGTATATTCCATATGTTTGGTAATAATGATAACTTGCGAAAATGTTTGCTCTCTCTTTTTTTTTTTTTTTTTGTGCTTAGCTTATTAATGCTTCAGTGTATCTCCATTTTCAAATAAACTAAATTAAATAAACAATTTTTTTTTCTAGCAAAAGATTCACAGCAATGAAACAGAGAAAACAGAGTAAGAAGCCAGAAACTGGACTAATAAACTGTGGACGAGAAAAAATAATGATAATAATAATGAGTGCAAATGTTGATTAACTTACTTTCGAGCGAAGCAAATGATCGACGTTGGCTGGAATACCCTCAAGTGAAGAACGAGACTCTTGGTTTCCCTCCCAAAATGAAATAGGAGGGCTCAGTAACTTTTCAACTTCAGTTTTAACTTAAATTCGGGACACGTGTTGCCTTTTTAATGGAATCAGAAATCTTTTATCTTTTTAAGATAAACCTAATTATTATTATTATTATTATTAAGGGTTCCTAATTAACATTTGTTGTAACTTGTAACTTATAATCTAATTAAAATATGTGAAAATAAATAACATGGGAAGTAAATCAAAGAGCGATTTTTATATTATTTTAATTGAAGTATAAATTAGTAAGAACTTTATTATTATTAGTAGTAGTATTTTTTTTAGAAAAAAAAAAACAACAATCTAAGGGCTAGGGAGCTCTGCGGACCGGCCAAAAATTAAAATCAAGCTCATTACTTTTTCCTTCTTCCGAGGAAGCCTCGGATTTTTCACTTTTTTTTTAATATATAAATTTTTCAAAATTTTTCTAATTGGATTTCAGAGTTAGGAGTTCAGATTGAGTTTACCTATTTAACCCTCATTTTCTATTTTATAAATTTCTCACCATAGTTCTTGTCTCTCATCTCAAAAGTCAAATATTTAAATTTTAGTTAAGTGATTTTAAGATATTTTTATTTGGTTAACTACATGAATTTAAATCCTAGAAAGTTAGGAGATAAAAATTTAATTTGGGATTTTCAAACACAATTTTATAATATACAAGTGAATTAATTATTTTAGAGTGATGATACAGTTACAAACTCTTGTATAAACTGATGTGACATTAATTTATTAGTTAAATGAAAATATAAAATGATAGAAATATATCATGTGGGTTAAGAGATATTAAATTCAACTAATTTATCATGTCACATCAATTTATACAAAATAAATTTGTATTTATTATATTAGGAAAGTAATGGAGGATAGATTTAATTTTAATTTTTAAAATAAGTATAAAAATCATTTTTAAGGGGTGCTGGATGAGCTGGCTAGAAATGGGTCTTAAAATATTTAGACCCAATCCCTAACCCTTGTGTACTGGGCTTTACTTAAGTGCTGGTGACTTTGGCTAGAAAGGCCTGGATCAGCCCAGAGTTTGAGTTGAGCTTTTAACACTTCTTAAAATCTTTATAACATTTCACGCGGTGAAGCAAATATCTACTATGAATTGTGAGATCACTAGCTAGAAAATTTAGAGGAGACTGATCTGCTGCATTACAAAAGGAAATTGAGGGGATTTTCTCCAAAAATATACATTTAATAAAGAGTCATATACATATAATAATTCAGAATCTAGATTGATTGGAGACAAAAACGTGAAAACCTTAACTCCTTGATCAATTCTACATTCTACCAATGGAATCTTAGTAGTAGCAACATGTTTCAACCATTATACATTGAGATAAAAATTGATACTTGCTAAGGATATAAACTTTGAGATAAGACACCAAGAAGCACAAGGAAGATACTGTTTTCCAGCGTGCGTGAGTCATTCTACATTTATTAGTGCCATTAATATACATGATGCACCAGTGCAGCGACTCTCTAAACCTAGGATCAAAGGCTGAGACTGATTTACACAACAATTCATAACTTTGGTAACAAAATGTTGGTAAAAGTTTGTCTTATTTTTCTATGAGTATCGATCTTTAAGGGTCCTAGAACACTCTTGCCCAAGAACGAAAACTAATGACACTACATCATCACCAATTGATCCATCCTCAACTTGATGATCAGTTGCGATGCTCCCAAAGCCTTATAGAATTCAAATGGTTCCAAAAATACTTCGTTGAGATGTTCTGTCAAACACATTTATGTCTTAAGACATTATGTACCACCTATTAAGGAGTTTCCTAGTGTAGATAATAAGAAAACATGAGCTTTAAACTAAGTTTTTCTCTAACTCTTTGGTTATAAACACAAATTAATAGAAGGGATTGGAGACATTAGAAAAGAATTTACCCGTTAGTCATTTGAGATATCCTAACTCATCAAGATCAACACTACATGTTGCCAGCGCCATAAGAATTGGATTATAGTTATCCTGAAATTATCACAGTAGCCACCATTCACCACAATAAAACACATTGAAAAAACACCAATCCAAAATGGAAATCAAATTATGTTGCACAGCTATATTTACAAGTTTCATATGTATGTAATGTCGTTGAAAAATAGATGACACATCACGTCTAAAGTGAAATTTTAAAATAGTCAATTTTTTATTAAAAAATAGAAAAGCAATGTTAACGGCGTTTTTTTAATAATTTTTGAATAGTGAAATTTTTTTTTTCAAATTGCAATTCGAGAGAAAGGATCTCTTACTTTAATTGAAATCAAGTGGAATTCAAATTTTCAAATGAGGTGTTTTTTCATTAGAAAACATATGTGTGCACTGTCATTTTGTAAATTGTAAATGTCATGTCGTTTTTACCGATAATGCAACCGACATATCTTTGTCGTTTGTGAAAGTGCAACGGATGTCATGCCATTTACAATATTCAAAGTCAAACGACTTGTCATCCTTGAGTTATATGGAAAACAACTTGTCATCTCTCCCATGCTTGCAAACTAAAATTCAAAATATTGGATGTAATGTCATTTAAAAATCGATGGCTTGTCATTTCTACAGTGAAACTTTAAAATAACTGTTCCTTACAACAACAACAACAAAAAAATGTTAAGGGTATTTTTTTAAAAAATTTTTGCAAACTATAATATATTTTTTTAATTTTTTAAGTACAATTAGGGAGACATGGGCTACCATTATTTTTATTTTGGTTTAGTTAATACTTTTTCGATATTCACTTATTTAAATGGTCTCTCCATCCATATATATTAATATCATGAAAAATAATTAAATATTTCAAATAAATTGTAATACATATAACATGTATAATTTTTTCATTACTGTGCCAAATTTGGAATAAGCCTGTGAGGTCAAGATATAATTTTCCCATATAAGGCATATAGATATATATATAAATGACAAATAGTAAATAGCATATATATATATATATATATATATATATATATATATATTCAACATACTATATATTCGTACTTAAGCATCATTTTCAAATTAAAATTTTTCCATACATTTACCCAAGTAAGCAAATAACTTATTTTCAATGTTGGAGAAAACAAGCATTCAAAAATATATGAATAATTGAATCCCCCACTTTAGTTGAATTCAAGTGGAATTCAAATTTTCTAACGGCTCATCTTTTCATAGAAAATATGAGTATGCAATACCGTCCACGTTAATATAAAGAAATGACATTTCGTTTTCCCAATAATGCAATTGATATATCATGAATAGTATGCGCTGGTGCATACTATATATACTTTGTCATTTGTGAAAGTAAAATAGATATCACTCATTTATTCCATAAGCTGCTAGACGACATGTCATCCTTATGTTATATGCAAAATGACTTGTCATCTTCCTCATGCATGCAAAATAAAATTTAAAATATTATATGTAATGTCGTTGAAAAATAGACAACTAGTCATGCCTAAAGTAAAATTTTAAAATAATCGTTCTTTATAATAATGAAAAAAGGAAAGCAATGTTAAAGGTTTTTTTTAATTTTTTCAAAATGTAGTTTTTTTTTTAAGTGTAATTCGGGAGAAATGGTCTATCTTTTTTCTTTCTTTTTTTTGGTTTAGCTAATAGACTTTCGATGTACAATTTTTTAAATGGTCTCTCCATCCACATATATTAATGTTTTGAAAAATAAATAAATATTTCAAAATAAAATGATTACATATAACTTGTATAATTTGTCAAATTTAAAATGAGCCTAATGCTCAATAGAGAGATGATTTTCCTATATAAGACCCAATATATATATATATATATATATATAAGTTGGACGAGATAAACATGTTATTAATATAAAGAATATTCTTATTATGAATTATTTGTGTACATGTATTTTTTTTCTAAAAGTACTCGTGAATTATTGGTGTACATACATTTATTATGTTGATTTCCTCAATAGTAGTTTTCATCTTTTCTTCCTGTTATAATTTGGAATGGCTAATAATAAGAACTAACTTGTTTCGTCAACCTTTAATCAATGAAGATCAAATTGAAACCAAGATTGATAAAGATCAAAGCAAATAACAGAAAAACAGAATTACCTTTCAGAGAACATGCTAACGAGTTTGAAGGAAAAATCCACACTCTTTCATTCATCAAAAGTGAATACAAATAGATTACAAATGAAGAAGAGATTACAAGAATCACACGTAAAGATGAAGTACTTGAATTGGTTAAGAAATGAGGTTGTCATACATTGTAGGCCTCCCTGACCACATTTCCTCTAGTGTTTTGAAACCAATGGTTGATGAAGGACTTCTGTTGACTAGATAACAGGCTGTACTCACAGCCTCTGCCCAGAAATTTCTTAGAAGTTTTGAGTCAATCAACATACACCTAGTTTTATCAACAAGGGTTCTATTCATTCTCTCTGTTAAGCAATTTTGCTAGGGAGTTAATCTGATAGTTGTATGCCTTAAGAATTCCATACTTTTGGCAGTAGTCTTCAAACTCCTTGTTACAGAACTCCAAGCCTTTATCAGTTCTTAAAGCCTTCTCTCTCTTTCCACTTTGATTTTCAACCAAAGTTTTCTAGACCTTAAACTTCTCTAAAGCCTATTTTTGGATTTCAGAACATCCAACCACACCTACCTTGAGTATCACGTGTTTGTAAACAGCTCACAAGGTTCTTTAAATGCCGTTAATGCACAAGGAACTCACGTGAGTTGCTAGGAATGTTCTGGGTTTAATATGAAGCTATTATAAAGCAGTTGGTTCTGGTGCAATAGTTTTAGGAGTTTAGAGAGCTATAGAGAGAGAAAATGTTGGTATAAATAAGCAGTCCAGATCTTGTATTGTAGCTCATGACATTGCTCTATAAATCATCTTGAGAATCAATAAGACTAATCATATTTGCCTTCCCATGGATGTAAGCTATGGAAATCTAGCTTAACCAGGTAAAATCTCTCTTGTTCTCTGTTCACTCTATATCTTTTGCTTTCTTTATTCTGGTTGGTTAATCATCATATTCCATTGATTAAACTTAGTCAAATTCTTCAGTCATACATCTTCCATTGATTAAACTTAGTCAAATTCTTCAGTCATACATCTTGGAGCATCTTAGTAAATTTGGTTGGTGATCTTGGGCAAGATCTAAGGTTGCCTGATAGGAGCGTCTTAGTAAATTTGGTTGGTGATCTTGGGCAAGATCTAAGGTTGCCTGATCTATTTATAGCACCTTAGTTCCTCCAATTGGTAGCAGAGCTTGGTCTTCAAACCAAATACAAGTATGGCGTTAACCAAGATCGATCTGGAGAAGTTTATTGGCAAGAACGATTTCAACATGTGGAATGTCAAGATGGAAGCTTTACTGATAACACAGGGGTTATGAGATGCAATTGAACCTGTCACCAAGAAGGAAAGGAAAGATGTATCATCCTTAAAGACACCTTAAGTGGCTGCCGAGATAGACAAGAAGGCCAAAAGCACCATTATATTGAGTCTTGGTGACTCTGTTATAAGGGAGGTTGCCAAAGAGAAAACTGTTACTGATCTATGGGCCAAACTTGAAAAGATTTATATGACAAAGTCTCTGACTAATAGATTGTATATCAAAAGGAGAATGTTCACTTTGAAGATGGTTGAAAGGTCTTCTCTTGATAATCACATCGATGAATTCAACAAAGTCAGTGATACTCTTGAAACAATTGATGAGGGTCTGGATGATGAATGAAAGGCTTGCTTCTGGTGAGTTCTCTGCCCCAGTCTTATTCTAATTTTGTTGACGCCCTCATGTATGGAAGACAAACTTTATCCTTAGATGAGGTTAAGTTTGCCTTGAACACAAAAGGGTTACAAGAAAAAGCTGAAAATATGATGAATGCTGAAGGGTTATCAGTTAAAGGAAAGATTAACAAGAATGATGGAAAAAAGAAAAAAAACAAAAGAAAGATAAGTCTAAATCCTAAAACTTGAAATGCTTTCAATGTCATAAAGAAGGTCATTTCAAGAAAGAATGCCCAGAATTGAAGAACAAGAAAAAAAAAAGAAAATAGTGATGTAGCTACTATTGAAGAAGAGGGTTATGAATCTGCTGGTGTATATATGGCTACTGAGGATCTCCAGAGAGGTAAATGGATACTAGATTCTGGTTGCACCTTTCATATGTGCCCATTTAAAAGTTTCTTCTCTAATTACCATGATTTAAATGGGGGGAAAGTAATGATGGGAAAAATGTTGTATGTACAGTTATAGGCACGGGGAATGTGAGTCTTAGGCTTCATGATGAGATAACTTGAGAGTTTAGAGAGGTAAGATATATTCCTTACTTAAAGAGGAACTTGATCTCACTTTGATAGGTTGTTGATTATGAAGGGTTCTAAGATAGTTATGAAAGGTTCAAAAAGGAATGGAGTATATGTCCTAGATGGTAAGGCAATTACAAGTATGACTGATGTGATTGTTGGCTCTGGTGGGGAAAACACTAGGTTGTGGCATCTGAGATTGGGACATATGAGTGTTAAAGGGTTAAAAGAGCTTGAGAAATAATGAGTTCTGGGAAAAAATAAGATAGAAGAGTTGGATTTTTGTGAGGATTGTATCTTGGGAAAATAAACAATAAACAGTTTTCAAAGATCAACAAGTAAAACTCTTGGCATCATAGACTATATACACTCTGATCTTTGGGGACCTGCACATACCAGTTCATTAGGTGAAAATAATTATTTTTTGTCAGTGATTGATGATTATTTAAGGAGGGTTTGGGTCTATGTACTGAAACACAAAGACCAAGTCTTTGGCAAGTTTAAATAATGGAAAATCTTAGTTAAAAATCAGACTAGAAAAAAAGTAAAGAAACTGATAATAGACAATGGACTTGAGTTCTGAAATTAGCAATTTGACTGCTATTGTGCAAATGAAGGGATAGCAAGGCACAAAACAGTGATGTTAACACCTTAGAAAAATAGATTGGCAGAAAGAATGAATATGACGTTGATGGATAAGGTGAGGTGCATGCTGGTCCAAGCACAACTTCCTAAAAGTCTATGGGTAGAAACCTTATTGACAGCATGTTATCTGGTGAATTCGAGTCCCTCTGCTAATCTAGACTTTAAGATTCCATTTGAGATGTGGCATGAGAGACCAGCAAGCTATGACAATCTTAAAGTGTTTGGATGCCCTGCTTATGCACATGTCAATCGAGGGAAGTTGGCGGCAAGGGCTCTCAAAGGTCAATCCTTAGGGTATCTTGATGGAGTTAAAGGATATAAACTATGGTGTACTGATCTAGAACCTCTAAGGTGTATAATAAGCAGAGATGTGGTGTTTAATGAAAAAGTTATTTTGGAGATCAGAAAGGATGTTGGGATTAAAACTCAAAAACTCTAGAACAGGATAAAATTCAGTTTAAGGTGGAGCAATCTGGTTTAAAGAGATACGAGGAAAATAGACATTCAGATCAAGACAGTGAAGATTATGAAGAGTACAGTGATTCTCAACCACAATATTAAAGGCAGACTCAAGTATAAGGTTTTCAGCTGACAAAAGACAGAGAAAAGTGACAAAAAAGACCACCACAGATATATGGATATGCTGATATGATAACATATACACTAGTTGCATCCCATGATATTGATGCAAACGAACCAAAGAGTTATGCTGAAGCAATTCAAAGCTTCCACAAATCAGAATGGCAGGAAGATATGAATGATGAGATAGCCTCTTTTAAGAAGAATAATACCTAGATATTGGTTAAGAAGCCTGGTAATAGAAGAACAGTGGGTTGCAAGTGAATTTTCATAATAAAAAAAAGGCCTACAACTAGTAAACCGAGGAGGTATTAACTGCAGTCCATAATACACTCAGAAGGAATAAGTTGATTTTAAAGAGGTGTTTTCTCTTGTGGTTAGACATGCTTCCATAAGAGTGCAAGTCTAAAGGGATATGTGGATTTGTTGACTCTGATTTTGCCGGGGACTTAGATAGAATAATGTCTCTCATAGGGTATATGTACATGCTGGATGGCTGCTTAATCAATTAGAGGCAAGTCTTCAACATGTTGTTGCATTATCAACAACAGAAGCTTAATACACAGCAGCCATTGAAGCAGTAAAGGAAGCCTTGTGGTTGAAAGGCTTGATTTTAGAACTTGGAATGAATCAGAAGACTGTACAGGTATTCTGTGACAGCTCAAGTGCCATTTACTTGAGTAAAAACCCAGCTCATAATGAAAAAACAAAGCACATTGACATATAAGAACTATAGTTTCCATTGGTGTGGTCAAAATGATGAAGATACATACATATAGAAACCCTGCTGACACGTTAACAAAAGTAGTCACTACAAGTAAATTCAAGGTTTGCTTGGACATAGCTAGAGTTGGCTGCTACTGATTCACTCAGGAAGGGAAGGAAATGATCAGGGGTGATTTTTTTCAAGGTGGAGAACTGGTGTGTATGAAAGCAAATCCATAAATTCAAAACGACAGAGGATCTTGTGTTTTGAAGTTGGAACTGTTAGGATTATATGCTCTTTTAAAGCATATTAATTTATTTTCTGATTAATAAAAAATTTGAGATATTTTTAATTGCATAAATATATATTGAATAAAGTCCGTTTAATCATATTATATGTATTTATGTGATCATCATATGGCAGAAGACATAAATACAAATTATCTTATGATTAAATAAATTTAGTTCGCAGTTGATAAATAGAGTTGAGCACTCTATTTATGTTTAAATTGTAGTAAATTCATTAAATGATTTGTCTTAATCATATATGAATTTACTGATGTAGTTTGACTACATTAAGCTGGATCACATATGAGATTTAATTAACCTTGAACTGACTGTCAGACTTATTAAATCTCATAGGCATTGATTTTACTGTAATCTTAATATTGAGTTAGTTATGATTTCATGATTGTAATTGTTATTCCATTTGAATTACCAATGGGCACGACACACGATTGTGCTCAAGATTACCTGGTATCTTGGTGGGAGCAATTATGAGTATTGGAGTTATAGATTAACAATATAAAATTTGTACGACGCATCTCTAGATGGATTTTCGGCACTTGATCATAGAATTCTCTAGTCAGAGTGTGTCAAAAGATGGATTTTCGGCACTTGATCATAGAATTCTCTAGTAAGAGTGTGTCAACATATTTAGTATGTTGAAAATGATTATTAGAGAAAACCAATAAGTATCAAGGAATAAGATATAATTAAATTGATTGAACAGTTGAGATATCGATTTAATTAACGATGCGGTACAAAGGATTAAGCAGTAAAGAAATCACTGTGGCTTGAGACAAATTATTATTTGAACATACAATTATGGAGATCAATTTCCAATCTTATAGTAGAGTAGAGTTGGAATTAAATGATTAGGCTTGTTTAATTACAAACTTAATTATTGTATCCACTATTGTATGTTCCCAAATGATCCCCAGGGTTAGCTCATTTAATTGACTGCATCACTACTAGATTAATAAACAAGATAACTATCTATTTGGATTCAAAGCATAAATATATTATTTAATGAGAGGTTCCATGTAATGTACTTGTGTTTAAGGAGCCTTGTGTTATTTTACAAAGTGGGCCCCTATGACAAGAAAGAAGTAACGTTACTTTTGGTGTATTATTTTTAATTTAAATCAAACTTAATTTAATAGAATTAAATAATATAAAAAATATAGCCTATGGTTTTCACTAAAAGGAGAAATATAAAAGAACTTATTTTCTCCCAAAAGAAAAGAGCAGTCACTTTATACATATCAGAAAAAAATATTTTTCTCTCTATTGTTGAGAGAAAATTTTTCTCGTGCTAGTTACTTTAGTGGTGATAAAGGCGCCCACACGTTAAGTGTAGATCAAACTTGAGTCATAGCATGAAAGATTATTTGGTGGCGGATCGTGATCTAACAGGAGTGGTGGTGACAGTTCGTGATCTAACAGGAGTGGTGGTGACGGATCGTGATCTGGGAGCCTAAATCAGTTTAGCGGAAAAAGCCAAATCGGATTTTCAAGGTACGATTTCTAGATTACATATTATTCTATATTGTATGAGATTGGTCCTAAAAAGTTTTATAAAAGTATAAAAAACTGATTTTTCTTCAACAATTGGTATCAGAGTCATCTCATATTAATATATAAGAATATTGTATGAAAATCAATCTTGAAATTTAAGTATTAGAGTGGCATAATTTATTCAGATATATATTATTTGTTTAATATATGAATAAAGCATATTTTGGTTTATTTTAATTCATGGTTAGATTCTTTGCTATATTTTTCTTTTGGATCTGTAATAAGAGGGGTAGTTTATTATCACCATGTTTCTCTCTTGATTTATTTTCTGTTATAAAAATTTTGTAAGCTAAAATTGGCCTAAAAAATTTGTATATCGCTGAAGATTAATCATGCGACGACAGATCAAAGGGACATGAAAGAAACGAAGGCTGGATTTTTCAGCCGCGGCCACCAACTAGCAACGCAAGCACGCACGCAGCAGCCAGCGCGTGCGAGAAGAGTGGCCTGTACGTGCAGCACATGCTGGCACACGCTGCTCGCGCAGTAAGCAGCGTGCACTGGCACACGCTGCTTGCGTAATAAGAAGCGCGTGCTAGCACATGCTGCTTGCGCAGTAAGCAGCGCGCGCTGAGGGCCACAAGCAGCAAGTTGGGGGCGCGAGTTTGGTGTGTTTCCGGCGATGCAGCGGCGGGCAGCTCGGCATCAGAGGTCGGCTGGCGTCTTAATAGTGGTGGAGGTTTTTGGAGATGGCGGCTGAGGAAGAAGGAAAAGAATATGAATTTTAGGGTTTCATGGTTTTTATCATTGAGGTCTCTATAGTTCCATAATCGTTTCCTTTGGGCAATCAAGTTTTAATTTTTTGCATTTAAGTTTAAAAACAATTTTGGGCTTAAAAAATCCTAGTTTTAGGCCTCAATTGAAATTTGGGCTTAATGGATTAAAATGCATAGATAAAATTGAACATATTAAATTTATTTTTGGTCTAAAATACATAGATAAAATTGAAGCCCAATGAAGATTAGGCTTAGGGTTAATGTATTTTTTTTAGAAAAGCCATGAATTAAGATTATTTAATTATTTTCTATATGTTATGTTTTGGAAGATAATATGCCATGATAACATGTCATATAGAATAGGTAGTGCCACTCTATTCATAATGTTACATGTCATTCATTAATTATGAATCTTATTATATTATTTGTAATTTGCAAATGCTTAAATAATACTGGATATCATCTAGATAATATTATAGGAAGCATGCAATTAACAATATGTATGTTTTGAAAAAGGAAAAACCATTTTTAAAATATTAAGTGGGAGAGGGAAAATTCAAGATAATTTTTCCCATGGGCTCTATTGTTAGTTCAATAATAAAATTATATATGTATCTCAACTTTATGATACGGTGATACTCCCTACGAAGGATATATATATTAGATATTTTATTTGATGAACTTCTTCAAAGATAAAACTGAAATATTTTTCAATCAATTGTTCACCCCAATGGTGACTATTGATATAAAAGGTACGTAGATTGAAACAATGGTTATACACTCAACTAAAATTTGTTATTAACATTCCCAACGAAGCTCTATTAACAAATTTAGGCCCAAAGGGATAACGATAATTATTTATCATGTCTGTACATGAAAGTAAATAATCTAATGGATATTTGGGTCTAGTAAGTGTAGACATGACTTCCCCAACGGATAGCTTGTCAAAACGGTACTAGATTATTGTTACAATAAATTAAAATGCATTTATGCTTTTTTGCATTTTGGCATTTATTGTGAATATTGTTTCAAAGTATTTATACATGTCTATTTTGTTTTTTCAGAAAATGTCTTCCATCAACCCATTATTAATTCCAAATAAACTACTGTAAGGGTATGATAAATATGGTAACTACTTGGCTAAAAGTCTTTATCAAGTTACTTTAGGACTTAAATTTCCATACCGTCCAAGTTCATTAAAGAGAAGCTAATTAGAATGGCATGTAATCTAAAAACTCGATTTATTATAAAAACTGAAGATATTTATATAGAGGGTAGCACAAAACATACTCTCAATAACATAGAAACTCTAGAAGAAATAAAGTCTTGCAACAACCATGGTCCCAAAGGTGTGGTAGACAAGAAGAAAACTCTTCCTATATTCTTTTAGATTGTAAAGCTGCACAGAAGACATGGAGGATTATAGACTTCTCGAAGGACATCTCTATAGACATGAAACCTTTTGCAAATCAAGTACTGTTAAATGTTGTTTAAGCTCTAGTAGCAAAGAGGAGTAAGGCTGAGATAGAACTCTTTATAGCTCTACATTGGGCAAATCGGCATTCAAGGAATCTTTCTATCTTTGAAGTAAAAAAAGAAGATTTTTAATATCATTGGCCAAAGCAGAAGCAATTGTGGAATTTTAGAAGAAAAAATTCCCTTGCTATGGCTTTATATGAGTCAGAAATACTCAGCAAATTAGGAATAGAAAACTCCTCCAACAGCATGCTTCAAGGTGAATGTGGATACGATTACAAACTTAAGAAATCAGATGGCAGGTTTGGTGTAGTGATTAGAGATTCTGAAGGAAAGTTTGTTGCAGTAGCCTAAAAGCAAACTAAGTTTTATGGAGATGTCACTACAATAGAAGCAAAAATAATAAAGCTGGGAATTAAAACTACAATTTTTGCTAGTTTTAAGCTTTTGATACTCATATCTAACTATCAAAAAGTTGTGAAATTGGTGGCTGGAAGATAATGTAGCAAAACAAAAGTACACTGGATCATCTCAAATGTTCAAGAAAGCTTAATAAGTTTGAACAATGTGACATTGCAACATATTTCAAGAGCTTGTAATGGCACTGCTCATTCCCTTGCTAAAATAGCTTTAAGCATTGTTGCGCCAACTTTATAGCTTGATGAGTGCCCTGCTCATCTCTTATACCTCTTCTCTAATTTGGATACATGAAAGCTAAGATTTTATCTAAAAAAATTTCATAAAATAAATAAAATCAAAATTGTGCAAGTGTACCTTTCTCCAATTGCGAGAGAATAAGTAGCAAAGCCAAATTTTGAGCCTTTGAGTTCATTTTTATATTATTTAGAGGGGCAACGAAGACTAATTCCAAAACTTTTGGATCATTATTTATATTAATCTATAAATAGATTAGGGGGCTCAATGAAATTATTCATTCTCTTTTAATTTCTACTTAATACTAAACAGAACAGGAGACAATTCCTAAAATCAAAATCCCTAACCTTAACCATAACCCTAACACACACTTTTCAAATATTTATCTTATCACAAAATCCCGAAGATGCGAGAAGGTTTCTTTCAAGCAAGTTTCTGTTACACAACTTTAATTATTGCTCTATCATCATTCGTATGCAAAGCTTTATTTTTTCGTTTTTTAAAATTATTGATTTTAACTACAAATGGATTGTTATTATTGTTACATCATTCTCATGATTGCCATCATTGTTATTGATGCATGTTTGATTCTTAAGTTTTCATAATTACAATTACATTTAAATGAGAGTGTTAATCTAAAGTGACGAGTAGGTTATCCCACTACTACAAAAATGCCAAATAATGATTAATATGTTATGACCGTTATTTTTAATAACCGTCATTAAAAATATTTGATGACGGTTCTTAAAAAAATCGTCATAATATCTAACATCTATAATGACGGTTCTATTATAAAACCGTCATTAAATATTATGTTAAAATATATTTTAATTTTTAATGACGGTTATTTATAAAAACGGTTATTAAAAATTAGAAATTTATAATGACGGTTCTATTATAAAACCGTCATTAAATATTATGTTAAAATATATTTTTATTTTTAATGACAGTTATTTATAAAAACAGTCATTAAAAATTAAAAATTTACAATGACGGTTTTGTTATATAACCGTCATTAAATATATAGTATTCATTTTAATGACAGTTATTTATAAAAACAATCATTGTAAATTTTAAATTTTTAAATGACGGTTCTATTATATAACCGTCGTTAAATGTCAATCTTATTTTTAATGATTGTTATTTATAAAAACGGTCATTAAAAATTTAAAATTTATCACAACGATTTTATTATATAAGTGTCATTAAATATTCAACTATTACTTTTAATGACAGTTTAATTTAACAACCGTCATTAAAACATCTATTACTTTTAACGACGGTTGTTAAATAAAACCGTCATTAAAAGTCACAACTACAAAATTATATTTAGTCTCCAAAAGGCGAGTTTTGAGAGTTTAGCATTTATGAACTCAAAAGTTTCTCCCAATGTTTACAAACTTATCACTCTTGACTCTTCGAACTCATCGAAATCGATCTCCAACAACCAGATACCCAAGGCCGAATTTATTGTCGATCTTGCGTTGTCGACACCTATATCGCTAGTCCTATCCCTTGTCAACGTCTTTTTCACTTGACCTAGCTGCTATTGTTGAAAACGATCAAAACCCTAGCCGCTATTATTTTGGAGTTTTCATTTGAATCGTATCCATTGTATCTGTCGCACCAGAGTTTCAATTTCCGTAGCTTTTGTTGCTACCTTCAGTGAGAATAATGGCGTAGTTGCCTGAAAAGCCATAGCTCTGTTGCTATTGCTTCTACACTTGGTAAATCTTCATAGATTTCTGGTAATATTTTTTGTTTTGTGGGTGCGTTTTGATTTAGGTATTCTAGTGCTTGTCAATTTGCAGGGGGTTTGAATTATGAAATTTAAATTTTTGTCAATTTTGAGCCTTAATTGTTGATGGGTTTGTTCTATAAAAATCAAAATTATTAGTAACTACCAGTTCTTTTTTTTTCTTTTCATTTAAGGTATGCAAATTATTGTTTTCAACTTTGTTTCAATTGGGTACCCCTTGCGTGATCTCTTTTTTCTTTTCGGCGGGAGGGGGGCGGGTTTAAATTTTGGATTTTCTTGTTTAGAGGTAAGTGGGGAAATTGTTTAAATCTTTTCAAATGCGATTTCCCTCTTTCATTTTTGCTAAACTAGTTTCCTCACAACTTGAAATTTCCTTTATCTAATCATTTAATTTCTGTAGGCTTTTGTTGATTTGATCGGAGATGCGTAAAGCGTGAGCTGCAGGTCCATTCGATGATACCTGACACAGTCTCTGCCTGAGTTGGGTATGGCTTTGTTAATTTGATTTGTTGTATTTAGGGGTTGGATTTAATTTTGTGGTGGTAGCATTCTGTTGAAAATTAATTTGATGTCAACTACCCGTTTTTTGGGTCTTGCATTTTTGTTGATTATATAGTCAATTTGGATGACTGTACTAGATCCTTGGTCTTTAATATTTTACAGTTTTCTTACAATTATTCTTAGTTTGCTTCTATCAAGGAAATTGCTAGGTTTGTACACAAATCTAAGTAGATAATGCAGAAAAATTGTTTAAACATCTTAAATGTAATAGGATCGATGATTTAAATTGAGCATATGCACTGTATTTGTAGCTAATAAAATTGTAGATGATTTATATATATAGTGAAAATGAACAATGGGTAAGATTCAAAGAAGGAGGAGCGAATGGGAAAAATTGTTGAGGTTATCAAGTACAAGGATTTGGATGATTACTTGAGGTTGGTCAATATTACTTTAAAGTTTAATAAAAGGTTGAGTAGCAAAATATGTTCATGTTGATTATTATAGTACTCAACTATTTTGCTTGTAGTAGGCTTCTTTGATTGGAAAAAAAAAGAAAAAAAAGTAGTGTGTTAACATTGTTCTCTACATGCTATAATGCAGGGTTGCCTATGAGGAATTTAATTTGCAGATACAATTAGACTAGTATTTTTTAGAGATACAAGCTAGGAGAGATGAGATAAAGATGGTATTCTATGGGGCTTTGAGTATCCTCTAGCTCTTTTATTTAAAGTGCTTTCTCAACTTATAAATCTTTGAATTTGAAAAAAAAAATAGATGTACAACATATAGATGATGTGTTGATAAATTATTATGTAGCCAAATAAAAATATATTGATTTGTCTTTTGGGAACATTAATTATTGTGAAAGCTGAAATGATTTCACTTCAATTTCACAAGTTTTGAATGATATTGAGTGGCCAGAGCAATTACCCATGGACTATTCTTCAAAACCTTAAAGTCCTAGTACAAATTTGTTTGATTATATTAAAGTTCAAGAAGAGTCCACCTGAAAAATCAATCTTGCCAATTCATTATCCTCATTCTGTTCTGGATTGTAATCTCTAATAAAAAAGATAGCTCCGTGAGCAAAACCTTCTGTCATGATGAATCACCCTTGTTCCTATAACCGTAAGCTGCCTTTATTGTTCTTCACCTCAAACAATATTATTCTCATTTTACTTGTGCTACTGACTGTCATATTTTATTCTTGAGCTGCTAAATTGTTTTAATAGAAAAAATTATGAATTCGAACAGGTCGAGCCTGATTCTAGGAGGAGGGAAGATTAGGATGTTAGTGACCACTTTTTATTTTTTAACTTTATTGTAGATTTGACTTGATTTGAATTAATTTGATTTATGACTAAATGAATGCTTCTGTGCTTAATTTGCAGCTCTAAGAAAAATAAGGATGTGATTGATGGGAAATGTTCTCCCATTGAACCCAAGTCTCCTACTATGATTAGGGCAGAAAAGGTTTAGTCCAATCTAGAGCTTCCGTTTCCTAGTTTTGCCAAATCTATGGTTTAGATCACATGCTGGTTGAAGACTTGCCAAATCTATGATTAGGGCAGAAAAGGTTCTCCCATTGTGCCAATCTTGTTGGTTGCTAGTATATTCATTAGTAGATATTAAAGAGTTGCAAGAATTTTGATGTGAAAGCTAACTGGTATATATTGTTAAAGTTTAATTATTGTTAAAGCATTTTGTAGAGCTATCTTTTTGTATATGAAACATTTGTTAAAAGTTAATTGTAAAGGGTTTGAAAGGAAATTAGAATTAAAATAGGGGCTTAAAATGGTTTTAAAATTGCCATAATTTTTTTTTAAATCAACAACAAAGATGACGGTTATTTGAAAAAAACTGTCATTAAATGTAGTGTTCTCCAACAAAGATGACTGTTCCTTTTTAAAACCGTCATTAAATGTTATTTCAATATTTAATGACAATTTTTAAAATAAACCGTCATTAAATATTAACTTTTAATGACGGTTTTGTTATAACAATAGTCATTAAAAGTTATATTTGATGACGGTTTTCTAAATAACCGTCATTAAATGTCATTTTTTAATGAAATAATGTTGCTTTGCTTTATGCTTTTGTCTTGTATAATTATTGCAGTTTGAGTTGGTAAAGGTAGTTGTGCAGGGTGGACTGTATTTCATTTTTTGGCCAATCTCCATTGGTTTTTAATGACGGTTAAAGAAATCAACCGTCATTATAAATAGACTTTTTATGACGGTTTATGAACCGTCATAAAAACTATACCCTTTTTAATGTCGCAACCTAAGATGACGGTTTTAAAACTGTCATCTTATGCCTTTTAAAACCGTCATTATTGACTCATTTTGTAGTAGTGTCCATTCGGACACGGTTGATAGACATACATAAGAAATTACCCATAGTGAAATTAGTCAAAGAATTTGAAGATGACAATAATGATACAGCTCCTCTTACTAGTGTTAACGCGACTAATCATACTACTTCTACTACCAACATCACATTTACCACACGCAACTCACACCTCTTCCGTCGACCTTGACAGTCAAAAGGTACCTTCTAGCATTTAAAAAAATTAAAAACCATATGTTTATTTTCTAATTTCAATGCTAATTACCATATATTTATAAGGTGCATCAAGTCCCTAGTAAGAAAACAGCTTCTGAAATAGCCACGCCTGAATTTGAAGTTGTTGATACATATGAATGAGACTATTCGCAGACATTTAGTCAAACTACTTCTTATTTACACGTGAGAGGAGGTCTGTTGATGTTGATATAATGTTAAAACTATCTATTCATATTATTAGATAAGCATCACATCTGTCTTACCTAACTTTGTTTGTTAAAATATTAATAATTGTCATTAGCAGCTTGGGCTGAGCTTGGGAATTTTGTTGAGTATGGCTTAGACAATGAGGATGAGGATTGGCTCTATGACTTCAATAAAGATTGAAAACTTCTTACCCCTGAAAAAGTAGTTCACCATATCTATCTATTATAGTTTTCTTGATAATTGTTCTTTTTTTTTTTAAATGTGGTGAATGAATTAGATTTTAACTTGTGTAAATTGGTGTCTGCATGCTAAAAGACAAAGAAAATTTATTTATCTAGACTTGGCCATTTAATTCCATGCATGATTATGTCTTCTTATTTTGTTGTATAAAACGAAGATTTGAGACTCTTCTGATTAATTTGAAGGTGTTGGATCATAAAGCTTGAGAAAACAAAGGACTTATAACACCTAATCTTCGCTTCACCTATTCATATACTTTTGCAACTAGATGTTGCTATTGAGGTGCTACTTGAATTTGATGGTTTGGATGCTTTCTAATTTGATTGCTGGTTCTCACTTTTTTTATTGCATTCACTGGCTATATTGATCTGAATTTCATATGGACTTAGTTGATGGGTTTCTTGTGATTAGAATTTTTACAAAAAGTTGGTTGATACGAACATTATTTGCTATTCTGTCTGCAATCATAGGCATTGTAAGTTCACATCGTCTGAGTCTTCCCATCTGTTTATAACTATTAGAAAGACAAAGTATGATTTAAATGTTACATCAAGTGGGTTGATGAAATTATAATCCTTTGGAGATGAATCTTTTGGTGGAAAATTTTTAAATTTTAAAAAAAATTTTATGTTGGTGGTTCAACTGATAATATTTATTGTGGTACAAGAGGTCTATAGTTAAAACCCCACTGGCATGAGTGAGGAGAGGATTTAGACATTGTTGATGTAATCCTTTAAAAATTAAAAAGAAAGAAAAAGAGTGTGCATTTCTTTGGAAAGAGGTATTATCATAATTGTTCTGGCGAGAGCCTTGAAATTTGACATTAAATGTGCCAAGAATTGTTGTGAATCTAGGCTTCCATTACTTGATATTTGAACAATCTTGCAAAATGACCATCAATATTATATTAATTAGTTATTTATTTATTTATTTGGTTTTCAGTTCCATAGGTTTTGTCTAGTTAATCAAGGACACAATTTGGTGCACCAATTAATAAATTTGTAAACCAATTTAGGAGTATGTTTATGTTGTGCTGTGAATCCTTACTTGTTGTACATTTTATGAATTTTCTATTCATGGCCAACGTGAACGATGGCAAAAACCTATATTGCGGCATTTGCAGGTTAGTCTTATCACTCGCATAAGTATAGATAGCATTTTTGTTGATAAATTATTGTGTATAATTGTAGTTAAACCATTCATACAACAATTTGACATATATATAATCATCAAATTGCTTATCCATATTTTGAGTTTATCAAAATAGTAAACTTCATAATCAATTGACAAAGTTGGTTCCCTTTTAAATTATACCACTTCTTTCTCATGCCTACACAAGTTTGACATGCACTGCTACTTAGGTTTGTGATTTACTTGAAGCATCAATATAGCAAAGCTATCATTTCTTAATCCTACTATTGTTATTCTTATAGTAATCATGCTTTTAAATTACGTTGATAGATTTTTTTTCATTTTATTAGGGATTTTAATAAACAACAAACATAAATAGAAAGGCAAAGAAATTGAATATTGTTTCCTTTATACAAATAATGATTTGGCAGGCTAGGTGATTGTATAAATTCAAACTTTATGCCTATGTTTTTGTGCATTTTCTATGCATGAGTATATATGTTGCAATTTCTTTTCATTTTACATTATGGATTAGAGAATGATAGCTTTTTAACTATCTTTTATTAGTACAACCTCCACCACGAGTTAATGATCCCAATCTTTACAAGTGTATTTAAGTCGAGGGAGAAAGTTCACAGACTCCATATGAGAAGGGCATGGGGCTAAGATGGCTTGGATTTGAAACTTAATGGATGAAAACTTTTTGATTTATTTATTTGTTTTACCAAAGTTTAGCAAGAGTTCCTATTGGTATTATAAGAATTATCCTAATGCTGGTTGATGTTTTGTTTTGGTGAAAAGGTAGGAAAATAATGTACAATCATTTAAAAAGCTTCATTGGGTTAGCTTCACTCTATTTTTTATTGTGTATTTTATGCTTCATTGTGGAGTGCTGACTATGTGAGCATTACTATGTTCTTTATATATATATATGTGTGTGTGTGTGTGTGTATTTTATGCCTCACTATGGAGTGTCGACTTTGTTTTACTCAGAAGAGCACTTAGGATCCCCAATGAAAAAATTTGTTACTACAAGCTTGATTTCCTCTTTTGTGGTCCTCTGCTTGATATCTTGTACTCTTTCATTCTCATGAAAGATTTGACAAAATTTGAGAGAGGATAATTTCATACTATGTTATTTCATTCAAGACTAACTTTTGAATAGTCTATAATATATAATTATTTTTTTATTTGTTTTTGGCTATCGTATTTTATTATTTTTAATTTTATTTAGGGATAAATGGTTTGTTGTTTATTGATGTGATGTGTGTTCTCATTGCACATTGTTTTGGTGCTTGTGGGGACAAACATAATGATGTCATTTTTCATCGATTTCTCTTTTCGACATACTCTTCTTAGGTCAAATGCAACCTTGACCAAGCGAAGACTATACTTAGTGCTTTGATGAAGGTGTCCTTTTTAATTGAAGTTGCATTTTATTTTATATTTTTAATGTAAGTTGCATTCTATTTTGATTTCTCTAATGATGCCAATTTCTTTATTTGCTTGGAGTGCTCATAACTTCAGCATGTAGGCTTTTGCAAAGAGAAGAAACACATGGAGATGTTATGGATAATGAAGTTAGCCTACAAAGGATCCAAATGGAATATAAAGTATGTTTATGCAATCCATTTGCATCATATTTTATTTTTTATCTGAATGCTATTAATAGTTTTCATTCTTTCTAAAGATAGGAACTTGTGTAGTAACTATTTTATACTAACAATAGAAGACGAGAAATTTTCTTTATGGTGAATATTATGGGTGCATCATTGGTGGGGGATATTTTAATCCCTCCTGTCTACCGAAATTTTTAATCATATGGTGTCTTCATTTGGACCTAGTTGTTGATGCAGTCTATTGATATTAAGCGAGTGACACTTCTTGCTTTTTTTTTTTTTGGGTATCTCACTATCTGGTTATGGTTTTTAGCCATTTTCTTTTAAAAATTTCCTATTAAGTTTGGTCGGCAATCTTGTGATTTTTTTGCTTATAAACAAAAGATTATATTAAGAACTATTTGAGATATGTACATACAAGGATTGATGGGACTATGAATCCACAAAAATGAGGAAAGATTGATGGGGCTATAAATCCACAAAAACGAGGTCAAGAAGTCTCATTCTAAATAAAATACTCAAAATATCTTAGGATAATTCTATTTGGTTCAATTGTGTACATGAAGTTGAGCTCATTGAAGATAGCTTGGCACTTCCTCGGTTCCTATATTTATCTTGGAAGTTTGGTTCAGGTAAGGATGGAATTATGGACTCTGATGACCTTGCCAATAGTCGACCACATATGCGACCTACTTCAATTCAGAATTAGCCATTCAAAGAATCCAACCTAGTTACAATTCCTCCAACAAGCACTAAGCAAGAGTTCAGGTGCCGACATGTGCCACGTGGATGGCTCCATAAATTGGTACATCTAGCTTTCTGAATACTAATCAGAATACATTGCCTCTCTTTATTACTTTTGATATTTAGCTACTACCATACTATTTGTATAGTGGATTAATGACTTGCTACATATGAAAATAATAATGAACTCTTACTATGCGTTGTCATTGCTTTGTTGAGATGTTAGTGATGCATCATTCTGAACATGAAACTGTTGAGTTGTAGGATCCTTTGGAGCCAGTTTTGTTGTTTACAAAACCTCTGGTTCTAGAAAAGTTGGCTGCTGCGAGCATTTTTCCACTATTAGATTCTTCTAGAAAGAATGGTGCATCTGCACCACCAATTTCATTGAAGAATTTGCCAAGGCAGGCGGATTATATGTGATAAATGGAATCCTCTCATGCACACTGTAGCCAATTGTGGAACTTAATTTTGCTAACTACCAAAATCCCGCTCATTCATGTACAATTAAGTCAAATGCTTGAATTGTTCGACTTCTAGCCATAACTGGGGAACTCGTTGTGATGAATTATGATTTCTTGATGTAAAGAGGGTAAATAGAATGTTGCACTTTACCTTATATTATATCTAGATACATTGTCATTCAATTCACTAATGTTTGTTGAAAAGAATGCCCTTACCGTAATTTCGCTAGCTCAATTCTATTGTAGAGTGTAATGTTTGTGGTAATAATCATATTATTCTGCGTTTTATGAGCTTTGAAATTGTACAGTGCAACCACATCATCATCACAGTTATGGAAGGTAACAATTTTGATTTTTACCATTGCTTTATGAAACTATTTTAGATTTTCTTTTTATTCAACGAGATCATTGTTTCTTTTGACAAAGCTTACTTCTTTATTTGTTTCAAACAAAATCTACTAGATCAATAAGAGGAATGAATCAGAAAAAATAAAAATAAAAAGTTAAGTTCAAAGAGAAAACAAGATAGGATAAGAGAGACTCTTGGATGTTTGCTTTGGATGAGTCTTGCACTTGTCCAAAATTAAATTGTCACTGGAGTACAAGTAACAATCGAGGAGTGCAAACGGGTATTATGTACAAAATCACAATAGCGCACACATCTGAATAACAAAAAAAAGAACCAGCAAAATTAAAATAAGGTTACCAGTAAGGTTACACATTATTGTTTAAAGTTAAAAAACAATCATTCTCTCTATATTTATAGTCCCTTCTTTAATGAAGACATCCTTTCTTTTGTTAAAGGAGGATGTCACTAAATTTGGATTAATCTAATGGTGATTTACCTGTATTGAACTTCTTATTTTATGTCATACACGAATTTAAGATTTAATTACATATTATTTCTTATTAAATAACTACTAATCATATCATTATAAAACAAAAGTTCAATGTAGCATTTATTCTAAATCTCATGATTCTCATTTACATTCCAATCAAACTAGTACATACTAATTTCACACCTTCCCCACGAATCAATTTAGCCATGTGGAAAATTTTTTCACATAACATTAATTATACACCACTATCAAAATATATATAATATATATAAATATACCAATCTAGAATCTAGATTTCGTTAAAGTCTGAAAAAACTATTAAGTCGTATGATTTAATAGAGTAATGGCCGAGAAAATTATTAAGCCATATAGTTTAATAGTGCAATGACATTATACTATATAGCTTAATAACTCTTTAAATTTTACTAAAGTCTAAGATTTTTAACCAAATTAGTACTATATAGAACCACACACACGCGGTGAACAGTTACCCTACCTAAAAAAATAAAATGCGAATGACACACCAGTAGATTACTAAGATAAGCCAAAACGAGTTTTGCAGTTTGTATGTGGTGAAAATAAACATATGGGATAATTGACATAAACCTCCCCAATTTTTGTCATAATAGCCTAATAGAGAGTGATTGTTTTATTTTTAATACATGCCTTCCTTTCTCAGTTTAACTTAACAGGCTAACAGCGTGTCACGAGATGAGTATTTTGGCGCAGCAACCCGTGCGGCACTTAGACAACTTGTAGCACAAAAGTTACTAAGTAAGCTTTTTTATCTTCTCAAGCTAGTTTAAGTACGGATGCTTACATAAATGTTAGAGAGAAGAGAGACCAATATGGCCAAAGAGCATTTTATTACTCACAAAGAGAAAATAAAAGAGAGTTTTTTTTACAAAAACTTGAGTTGTGTGTGTTGAATGTGTGTACTGGTATGGTGTTGTATACTGTGCAAAATTGTAGGTGTTAGGCCCTATTTATAGAGTTGGATGCATACCTCATGAAGCTTTAAGGTAAGTGGGTGCAAGTTGCCTAAATATCTCCTACAGACTTGAATGCAAAAGTATAGAAATTCTTAGGCAATTTCCAATTGTAGAGAAATCTAAATTTTGGGTTAAGCTTTGTTCACTTGCTGAGCACACCACGGCTGGCTAGTTGTGTGAAGCAACCTATTATTGAGCGCACTCTATTGTTGAGTGCATTCACGCACCCATGCGTGCCAATTTAGCTTCCGTTTTCAACAAATTTGAGTTGCCCGTGATAAGCCGCCAGCTTTTGAAAGGAAATCAAAACCCATAATTTTCTTGTCTCTTTTCTTTCTTTTTCAACGTTTAGCTCAACTTAGGTTCAGCCATTAAGCCGGCAAAACTTCAATTACGAGGTATAATTGTTATTTCATTTGTCTTAGAATCGCTTAATTTTGTGTCGATGATTACGAACGAGAATTCTCTTCAATGTATTTTAGTGGGAATTTTTTGACGCATTGCAATTATTGAAATGTCTCATTGAATTATAATAATTTTTGTTTCTTAATTTGAAACATTTTTTATTTATTTAACATAAAGGCTCATTACATTGCTTATGTAAATATAAAAAAAAGAAATTATGTTATATGGTGCTCACAGCATTTTACAAAATTTGGATTTTAACTGGAATTAGAGTTGCACGGGGTTATAAAATTATTGTACAACTCTAATTCTTATTTCAAATCCAAATTTACAAAATCTAGACGTCTATACCTGAGGGGAAGCCTGACTCTATATGGTCTTAATTATTTCTAAAATCATAGTTGTTCCATTGTGTTTCTGAAACAACCATTTTGTGCAATAGAGAAGCTAACAACCAATGGAGATTGTTGACAAGAAGGAGTAAGTCTTAGGGCTCGATTCATTTCACTGGTAAATGTTTGTTGGATGAATCATACTATGGAGGAGGCTACTTGGGAGCAAGAGGTTGAGATAAGGGAGAAGCACCCTCAACTTTTCAATGATTGAGGTAATGTTCTAAATTTCGAGGACGAAGTTGTAACACCCGTTCCTTATTTTTTTGAATTTAATTATGCTTATCTATTTAATTGTTATCTTTTATTTGTGTGAATTTCTTTTAATTAGCATTATTTGAGATAAGGTATAATTCTTTTTATTTATTTTTTAAAAATAAATTATAAGGGATTATCATCTTTATCGTATAATGTATTTTTTTTTATAAAAGCAAGTGTTTTTATAAAACTTAAACTCTTCCTATCTCCCTACGATTTAAAACTCTTAAATCAAATAATATATAAAAGCAAAGAATTCTAGGGTTTTCTTTTATGCACATTTGAAAGAAATTTTGAGGTACTTATCATTCTTTAATACATGCTCTCTAATATGATCTTAGGTGTTTGATAATGAATGCATGCATTGTTCTCTTTATCATGAATGACTAACTAGGCATTATGAGGCATGAGCAGTGTGCTTTGATTACTATTTTTCCTTTATTTTTTTATTTGATTTCTACATGAAAGTTTCCAATAAATTAAAGTAAAAATTCTAAGGTTTTCAATGATGTTGTTGAGTAAGTAAAAGCACCAGGTCGGCCATACTACTATTCCCGCCCCGGTATGGCTCACCTCGACCAAATGGTACAAGCAGAGCGTGGAGCCGAGTGTGACCTGACCAGAGACGAGTGCCCGACCAGAGATGAGTGCCAACCAAAGGTATATGCCGAGCCGATACCCGTCTCCTGAAAAAGCGGGAACACGATCCCACAGACTCATGGCTTTTGCGCTTTTCCCAGAACCGTTACGAGAGATTCAATACCCCACGTTTACCCATGATGTAGCAGTTAAAGCTCCATAAAAGACTATTACCCGGAAAAGGAGGAATGAAGACTGAAGGGGAACGTGGAATAGTGGCTATAAAAGGAGGAAGAATCGAGGAAGAAAGGATAGACAAATTAAGAGAGGGAAAACGCAGTCAAATTGCAATCAGGCCTTTTTTCTTACAAACTTAGAAACCCTTCTTGAATCCGAATTATATTGTTTTCCCGTAAACACCTTGTGCTAATTTAGGCATCGGAGGGTTTACGCCGGCAAAACCACCGGCGTCTCTGATCCGTTTTTGGTGAACGCAGGTCTAATAAGAGAAAGGAAGGGGATTCTACCTCAGTGATTCGAGCAGCAGCTGACAACACAAATGTTGGTGAAAGAATCTGGTCGGTCAAAAAGCGAACGGATTTAAGCATCAACATTTTGGCGCCGTCTGTGGGGAGCTGAATAAAAAGCTACTGCCAAACTAGTAACTACCGGAGAAACAGTAAACGATTGGATATGGAGAATGAAACGGTGGAGACAACCACTCTCCGGGACATTGCAAATGAAGCCCGCGAGAAGATGACGCAAGATAGACTGGAACGGATGGAGAAACAAATGGAGACTCTCGCGGCCATATTGTTTGAGCTGAGGGACGAGCGGAGAAGGGATTGTGAAACCCCTATGGGAAGAGATGAAGCAGAAGCAGAACCCAGCCTCCGGAGGCGTAGAGTCGAGGAAATCCCTCCGCCCGCAGATCAACCTAATGGGGTGCATCCCCACAGAAGTACTGGTCGGGTTCCAGGGGAACACGTGGATGAAGGGAGAGACAAACCTCGCCCCAGGCGGGTACTGGAAATTAATGGCCGAGGGGCCAGTGTTGATGAAGGAGAACTCAGACAGCGGTTGCAGAACGCCGAGCAGGAGCGAGACCAGATAGCCGCACGTGATCCTGACCGTGCTATAGAATTGGAGGGGGAGGTGCGCAGATTGGCGCAGGTGATAGAGGAGATGCAAGGCAAGAGAAAGCCCCCGAGCTGGAGGATAATGCTAGATGAAGAATCTCCGTTATCAACTGAGATCATGAGTACCATAATCCCAAGAGATTTCCGCTTCCCCGACCTCAAATACTCCGGGCGAAGTGACCCGCTGGTGCACATTGAGCGTTTCAACGACATGACGGGTGTGCATGGGTTGACACTAGCTCAGAGGTGCCGGGTGTTCCCGTTGACACTGGAGGGACGAGCCCGAGAATGGTATCGCAAGCTGCCCCGAGGAAGTATAAAGGGGTATGAGCAGATGTGCCAGGAGTTGGCCGAGCAGTTTTGAGGGGCAGTGGCCCCAGAGGACGACATGATGGAGCTGATGGGGATAAAACAGGAGGAGCATGAATCCCTTCGAGAATTCGTACAACGGTATCACTGAGCCGTGCTGGATCTGGGAGCTTTTAATCACCTGCAGGCGTTAAGGGGATTGAAAGAAGGAGTAAGAATCGACCGATTGTGGTATAACTTAAGAAGCCCCCTCATACAGAATTACTCGTCGGGATATGAGCAGGCGAGGCGAGATATTGAAATCGAAGAGGAGAAATCGGCCAGAATGAAAAGTGAACAGCTGGAAGAGCTGAGGCGAAAGGAACGGAGAGCCCCTAAAGGGAGTGGGTTGGGAAAACGAACAAGAGATTCTTCAGTGATGGACGGAATATCAGCTCGGTCCCGACCTTACCCCATAGCCCTAAGAGCACAACAGTTCCAACGTGGCCGGGCTCAACCTCCGGGCCCCCCGATCCTAGAACGACAGCGAGAATTCAGGCAGATGGCTGCCCACCCTTATCACAACACTCCTAGGGCGTTAAGTGCAGATAATTACAGGTCTGGACGACCAGAGCAGCTACCGGCTGTACCAGCCCGAGCTGACATCCATGATAGCCGAGCAGTTCAGTTGGTTGACCAGAGCGTGGCATATAGGCAGTACACTCTATTAAAAGTCTCCATGGAGGAACTATATGAAAGGATCGAGGGATGAGGTCTGCTGTATACTCCGGCCCCTATAACAAAACCCGCTCACCGACGTGATAAGAGCAGATTCCGCAAATTCCACAACCCTCACGGTCACACCATCAGCCAGTGCCGTGACCTAAAAATTCAGGTGGAGGATCTGGTGAGGAACCAGTACTTGGATGAATATGTAGACGGAGTGTCCCCCGTTATTGAAACACAATATGCGCGGGATGAAGGAGTTGAAAGGGGTTTGGAACGAGAACAGCCGACCATCCGGGTGATAGCAGGAGGACCAACATTGGTCGGGGACTCAAACAGAGCACGAAAGAACTGTGGGAGATATGCCATGGCTGGCAAAGAGGTGCTTTTCAATTTGCCAGCAGCCAAGAGGGCAAAAGTGCGGCAAGTTCCCATTATGTAGACAGAGGACGATGAAGAAGGCATTCTATATCCTCATGAGGATGCACTGGTGATTAAAGCATTGGTGGCTAGTACAGAGTTACGACGAATACTGGTGGACACGGGCTGCTCAGTGGACATTCTGTTCAAGTCGACCCTAGATGATATGGGGATTTCAGACTTGAAGCTGGAACGGACGAATACATCCTTGAAGGGATTTGGAGGAGGACGGCTAACGCCCATGGGGATCATCGAACTCCCAATTACCGTGGGATTGAAACCGTTTGAAAGGACGATGATGCTGGATTTCGTCGTGGTAGAAGAAAGAAGTCCTTATCAGATGATATTGGGGAGACCGTTCATGAGGATAAGCCAATGTGTAATGTCCACATATTATCTGGCGCTGAAGTACAGAATAAATGGAGTCGTTGGTGTAGTAAAAGGCGACCAGAGAATGGCCAGAAGCTGCTATGCTACAGCGGCCAAGGAAACGCTGCAGGTTACCTCTCTAGATAACTGGGGGGATTCAAAAAATGGTCGCCAAGAACCTGTTGAGAAGTTGGAGGGGGTTGTTGTAAGTAGGAGTGACCCGACCAGAGTGGTTAAAGTCGGATTAGAATTGGACAAAGCACTAAAGGGCGAGCTGGTGAAGTGTCTACAGTCCCATGCAGACATATTTGCCTGGTCTCATGAAGATATGTCAGGTATTGATCGCGGGGTAGCTTGCCATAAGCTGGCTGTCAAGAAAGGGGCAAGGCCGGTGAGGCAGAAAAAGAGGTGCTTCAACCAGGAAAGGTACGAGGCTATAAATGCTGAGGTGGAAAAGCTGCTGAAAGTAGGATTTATAAGGGAAGCCAAGTACCCGGAGTGAATTTCCAATGTAGTACTGGTAAAGAAGGCCAATGGGAAGTGGAGAATGTGTGTAGACTTCACGGACCTCAATAAGGCATGCCCGAAGGACAGCTTTCCCCTACCAAAAATAGATCAGTTGGTGGACTCAACCGCGGGTCATAGTCTGCTCAGTTTCATGGATGCCTTCTCCGGATACAACCAGATACCCATGGACGGGCAGGATGAGGAAAACACCACCTTTATAACTAACATGAGTTTGTTTTGTTACAGGGTGATGCCCTTTGGCCTGAAAAATGCAGGAGCCACTTATCAAAGGTTGGTGAACAAGGTCTTTAAACCTTTGATCGGTCACACCATGGAAGTATATGTGGATGACATGATCACCAAGTCAAGAGAACCGAGAGATCATGTGAAGCACTTGGAAGAGACCTTCGAATTGTTGAGGAGGTATGAGATGAAGCTGAACCCGGAAAAATGTGCGTTTGGGGTCAGCTCAGGCAAATTTTTGGGATACCTGGTGAGCCACTGAGAGATTGAGGCCAACCCGGAAAAGATACGGGCGGTGATAGAAATGAGACCCCACGAACAGTTAAGGAAGTGCAGAGCCTAACGGGGAAATTGATAGCATTAAACCGATTCATTTCGCGAGCCACTGATAAGTGTCACTCTTTTTTCCAAATCATAAAGAAAGGGAAGAAGATGGAATGGACACCGGAATGCGAGGAGGCATTTGGACAGCTGAAGGAGTACCTGGCCCGTGCCCCGTTACTATCAACTCCGAGAGGGGGTGACCAGCTGCTTTTGTACTTGGCAATCTCCAAGCGGGCTACCAGCTCGGTCCTAGTCAGGGAAGAGGAAGGGAAGCAACATCCGGTATACTACACAAGCAAGGCCCTGGTAGACGCAGAAACCAGATATCCACCAACGGAGAAATGGGCGCTGGCTCTGATAACAGCAGCACGCAAGCTCCGGCCGTATTTCCAAGCCCACTAGATCGTGGTGATGACTGACCAGCCCCTCCGGCAAGTGCTTCAAAAACCAGATGCGTCTGGTCGGTTAGTAAAATGGTCTGTAGAGCTGAGTGAGTTTGACCTGTCCCATAAGCTCCGAGGAGCAATCAAAGCCCAAGCCCTGGCCGATTTTATGGTTGACCGTGCTCTACCAGGGGAAGAGATTCCGGAGTCACAACCAATAGAGCAGGAGAAACCAGAGAGGGTGTGGCTGGTGATGGTCGATGGATTATGTAGTGAACAAGGATCTGGAGCAGGAGTTGTAATACGGAGCCCAGAAGGGGTTGAGGTATCCTATGCAGTAAAATTCGAGTTCCAACTTACGAATAACCAAGCTGAATACGAGGCCTTCATTACTGGACTCGGGCTTGCACACGCACTACGAGCAGAAAGGGTAGAAATCCGAGCAGATTCCCAGCTAGTATGTAACCACCTCAGCGATCAGTTCCAAGCAAGGGGAGAGAAGATGGGTCTTTATCTTAAGAAGGCAAGGCAGATGGTTGGGCTTTTCCAAGAGGTGGAGGTGAAGCAGATATCCCGGAATGAGAACTACCGAGCTGATATGCTGACTAGAATGGCTGCAACGGCGGATCCGAAATTACCTAAGTTGGTTCCACTAGAGGTAAAGACCTCGCCGAGTATAGGAGATGAGGTAGAGGTAATGAGAGTAAGCAGTAGAGAGTCATGGATGGACCCGATTCGTGCGTATGTCCGGGATGAAATCCTACCGGAGGACAAAAGGCAAGTAAATGCCTGCTTCTGCTCGGTCAATGAAAGACCAGCAGCTAAATCTATGAAATTTCTACTAAGGCAAGTAAGTGCCTGCTTCTGTTCGGTCAATGAAAGACCAGCAGCTAAATCTACGAAATTTCTACTAAGGCAAGTAAGTGCCTGCTTCTGCTCGGTCAATGAAAGACCAGCAGCTAAATTAACAAAATTTCTACCAAGGCAAGTAAGTGTCTGCTTCTGCTCGGTCGATGAAAAACCAGCAGCTAAATTAGCAAAATTTCTACTAAAGCAAAGTAAGGCCTTATCCCTGCTTGGTCACCGAAGACCAGCAGAAAATTTTGCGAAAATTTTACTAAGGCAAATGAACGCCTATCCCTGCTCGGTATACTAAAGAACCAGCAGACAAAAATCAGATAAATGGTTAAGTTAACTTGCAGAAACAACCATATAAAAAAAAATAGGCAAGAAAGCCAGTAGGAAACTTTATTAATATTCAAATGTTTACAAAGCCAATGAGAGTCTAGGGTCTTTACAAAATTAGACCTAAGGTTCAGGAGGGTCAACGGCCTCAACAGGAGAAGGATCAGCTACCTCTGGAAGTGGAAGCTCAGCTCTATCAGGAGGAGGAGGCACAGACCCTTGACCCATTTCGAAAGTGCGTCCCTCAGCTCCTCCCTCTTGCACCCCATCCAAAGGAACCACCACCTGATCCTGCTCACCTTGCTCTCTGTCTGCCTGGCTGATTTCCGCCATATACCACTGCACTCCAGCCTCCAGCTTACTCATGTCCAGCTCGGGATATTCTTCTTTAAGCACGGACATGATACACTTATAGGAGAAAGCAACCCCAGAGTCATACTCGGCATCCTGTCGGTCATCCACATCCGCAGATTTGCCTTTCTTCTCAGCCAGCTGTTCAGTTAGGGATTTGATTTCTCCCTCAAGGGCAGTCCTCAAAGTATCTTTCTCACTTTGAGTTACCTGGAGGTCAGACTTCAGGTTGCCCAACTTATCCTCAAGCTTGGAGGCAGTGGACTTAGCAATTGCAGTTTTCTCCTCCAACTCCGTAATCTGCTTGTTCAGCTCGACCAGTTTCTCCTTGGAGCGATCAACAGAGTCAGTCTTCTTCTTCAGCTCCTGATTATCAGCTTGGAGCTTCCTCTCATGGCGTATGGATGCGCTCTTGTAGCACGAAACCATGGTGGCCAACCTGAAGGAAACCCTTTGAACAGAGGCAGTTAACTCGGAGAGTTCCATACTCTCAATGTCCTTCACCATCTTGGGCCCAACCGATCTCTTGTAATCCTTCTAATACGGGCTCAGATAGTCACCTTGATCCCGAGATGGAAGAGGAGAAGATCGGTCCCCAGATTGTAAGCTGACCTCAGGACTCTTGTCGGAAGCTCTCTCCCCACTACTCTTACGAGGTGGAGGAGGGGGTAGAGCAGGAACTGGAGCCTTAGAAGGACCAGCACTGGTTTTCTTCGGAGGAGGAGGAAGGTGGCTCGAGCTGCTCGATACCCGACCACGTTTTCTGCTCATCGCGCTGAGGATCTTGTTATCCATCCCAACGGCAATATCTACTAAGCCCGAGCCGATCAGGTTTGTTGGTGACAGGAGGTCTCGACAAGTAGACGCGTTCACCAGAGCGGTTTCCACCTGGAGCAAAGGTCGGTCCTCGAGAGTCTTAACCAAACCCCACGATTCTGAAAAAACAGACAAGGTTAAAGAACCCAATAAGTAGCAATTAGAGAAAAAAATGTAGGCAAAAATGAACGACCTGGGGTGACAAATTGCGTTGGAAGGTAAATGTCACCACCCAACGACCGAACTGCTGGACACCAGTTTCCCCCAGCAAAGAAGAATTTGTTATTCCAATTTTTGCACGATGAGGGGAAGCCGGTGATTGGCTTCCTCTTCGCAGAGCTGGACATGAAGTAGTATCAGCCCGCTTCCTTTGGGCTGCTCCGCAGCTGATACAAATGGTTCACCTCAACAAGGGAGGGTTCCTCCAACCCGCACCTCTCCCACAGCACAAACATAGCTGAGAGAACCCTCCACCCGTTTGGGTGTAGCTGACCTGGAGCTAGGTGCATACCCCCCAAGATCTTGGCGAAGTAACGCTGAAGAGGCAGCCGAGCTCCTAGTTTGAAGCTCTCCAGGTGCATCGTCACGTACCCCCGCGGAGGCCGACTAGGAACATCACCTTTTCCAGGAATCACAAGGAGAACCTCCTTAGGAATATCATAGAGGTTCCTAAGCTTGAACAGGTCATCTTGGGTGGTAGCGCAGGCTATGCGATCAATGGGGTAAGAATCTGCCGCCATCATATGCCCAAGATGTCGTTTCTCAGGAGGTCGGCTCGGCTCGGAGCTGCTTCCCTCACTATCACCCGCTCTAATAGGAGCCCCGGCCCCACCAGAACTACGGTTCTCACCAGAGCCCGACGCAGGTCCCCCCCTATTTCCCACAAGCTCTAACTCATGGGAGGGTGAAATGGCCAAAGGACATGGGTACTCAAGGACATCCTTACTATAGGATAAGCCTACACTTTGAGAGGGATTCAAAAAATCTGTGGGTATGGGCAAGATAAGGTCTGAATCCCCAGATTCTTCATCACCCTCATCAACAATTAACTTTCTTTTCCGGTTTGACATACCGAATCACAAGAGAAAACAAAGAAAACTCGGATATACGGATACAAAAAGGGAGCAACACGGAACCCAATCAACAACAACCAGAGAAGAGATTAAAAGCAATACCTGAAATGAACTGGCCCGGGTAGCGCAGCCGTGACAGAGAATAAACCAGCAAGTAGAAGTTCCGGATGCAGGAAGTGTGAATAAAATGCAGAAAGGGGGGAGGTTAGTGACGGAGAAATGAATCGCAAGATGATAATGATTCTAGTCTAGGGATTTAGAACGAAAAGGGGGGAAACGGAAGCATTTAAGTGATGGGATATGCCAGCTCACTCACCAGATATCGAGGAAGGATAACTCGTCGTTTCAAATTTCAAAATATGAAGAGTCGGGAAGCGCCACGTCACTAACCACTACGAGAGGCCAGACTGGAGCAAGCCCAGATATGCAATAGACAGGCTCATTAAGGCCCATGCTCAGAAGACCAGATGAGAAGCCCCGGGCTGGTCAGCTTCGACCATCAGTTTCTACTCTTATCTCATTTCACTCGCAAGACCAGAAACTGGGGGACTGGTGTTGAGTAAGTAAAAGCACCAGGTCGGCCATACTACTATTCCCACCCCGGTATGGCTCACCTCAACCAAATGGTACAAGCAGAGCGTGGAGGCGAGTCTGACCCGACCAGAGACGAGTGCCAACCAGAGGTATATGCCGAGCCGATACCCGTCTCCTGAAAAAGCAGGAACACGATCCCACAGACTCATGGCGTTTGCGCTTTTCCCAGAACCGTTACGAGAGATTCAATACCTCACGTTTACCCATGATGTAGCAGTTAAAGCTCCATAAAAGACCACTACCCGGAAAAGGAGGGATGAAGACTGAAGGGGAACGTGGAATAGTGGCTATAAAAGGAGGAAGAATCGAGGAAGAAAGGATAGACAAATTAAGAGAGGGAAAACGCTGCCAAATTGCAATCAGGCCTTTTTTTCTTACAAACTTAGAAACCCTTCTTGAATCCGAATTATATTGTTTTCCCGTAAATACCTTGTGCTAATTTAGGCATCGGAGGGTTTACGCCGGCAAAACCACCGGCGTCTCTGATCCGTTTTTGGTGAACGCAGGTCTAATAAGAGAAAGGAAGGGGATTCTACCTCAGTGATTCGAGCAGCAGCTGACAACACAAATGTTGGTGAAAGAATCTGGTCGGTCAAAAAGCGAGCGGATTTAAGCATCAACAGATGTATTTTGTACAGAGAGATTTCACGTAACCAATTTATTGTGAATTTTATAATTTGGAACATTGGTGCTGGAAAATTCCAATTTTCAGCATCATGTTTGACTTTGCCAATTTTCTGAGTATCCAAATGATTTGTGAAAATTATATTCAAATTTTTTTAATCATCATTATGTCTATTTACTGTATGTTTAATTTCGTAATTTTTGGTTGAGTATCAGAATTAATAAAAAGTGTTATGTTGGGCTGCTGTAATTCTAAAGACTATTTTCCAGAATTGCGATGGCTAATGGTAAAATTATTTTAGACTGTTAAAAGGCTTTAGAATGACCTAAAAAAATATAATAATATAATATTTGAGTCTTCTATGATTTAAAGTTTTTTTGACTAATTTTCATTGAGTTAACATTAGGTTATGAAGTTTTGAAATGTAAAACACAAATCTGAAAGTTTCTAGACAGGTTTGATTGTCTCTTAATATAAATTTATTTAAAATTGTTTTACATCTTTAAAAATTCTAGAAATTTGATATATTGTTTCTTGATGTTTCTACTGTTGAAAAATCAAGTGCTCTAATTTTTATGAGTTTTATTAAATATTTTACGAATTTTCTAATTCAACTATCTTTATTTTTATCAATGTTGGACAGTATGGATATTTGCATGTAAATTTCTTTTTGCAATATGTTTATGACTTTTATTAATTTTTTTGATTTTTTGTATGAAATGCTACCCATGTTTATGATTTCTTTTCCTTAATTTTTACAATTTTCCGACATATGATTAGCTTGGTAGAAATCAATTTGTATAGGATGGTCATATTTAGACTAGCTTTGATGGTTTAGTGTTTATGATTAGGCTTGATTATGTTGGATTTATATTAAGGTCAAAATGAGTAATAATATTGATAAGGATGTGTATTGACGTTTTAGGATGAGAGTAAGCTCGTGGCTGAAATTACTGTTCTTTTTATTGTTAGAATTAAGGTAAGTAGATTCATGCATGGTATATGTATTTTACTATTAAATTACTTTTAATTTGAGGTATGTATTATGTTGAATAAAAAGTATATGAAACTGATTTGTTTAAATCTATTATAATATTTTGTTAAGTAAAAATCTTTTTTTAAAAAAAAATTATTTGCAACAAAACTTTATTTATTAAATACTTGTTTATAAATTGTCTTGAAAATGAAAAACTTTATTAAATTATTTTAAGTCAAATATGTTGAAATAATTATCAATTATTTAAATGTAATTTATAGAAGCTTACAAATGATTAAAAGTTCAAGGATAGTTTCAATTGATTTGGCTCATTGTATGTAGTGATGTTATGTTATGTTATGGAAGGATAGCCGGATTTTGTGCACCTATGATATTAATGTTAATGATTCCCGCGGGGTACAGTACCCTAGATGATGTTATGTGGTCGGGTCACCAGGTCTACAAGTGATACTATGTGGCATGAGCTAATTATGTTTTAAGTGTATTCAAATGTTCTAATTATGTTTAAATGATTTAAATGACTTTATGATGTTTTGATTTATTTATATTGCTAAATGATGATTTACAAAGGTAATTTCTCTTATTACTATGAATATTTATGAAATTCAATCAATTATATTTTAATGATTTTTAATATTGTTCGTGAATTTACTTACTGAGTTGATGGCTCACCCTCGTTACCACATTTTGCAGGAAGAGTTAGATGATTTGAGCTTATGGTCATAGGAGGAAGAATAAGAACTCAGTTTCTTTTGGGGAATAACATTATATCAACAAGTTTTTAGTGTTAGCCTATATGATTGTAAAATATTGATTTTGATGATAACAAACCACATGTATTAGATAAACAATGAATTACACATAATGTTTTTGAAACAAGAAAGTGATTTTATGAAATTGGTTGTTTTTAAGGTTATGGTTTAAATTGAAAAGTTTTGAGAACTTTGAAATCAACAAGTATTGTTTTAAAATTCTGGAATAAAAACTGCTAACCGGATGTTCAAAAATTCAAATATTTGAATATAATGGTAACATCAAGTGGCAATCCGGTTAACACAAAGCGGCAAGCCGGTTACCGCTAAAAAGTCAATAACGGCTAGTCTTCTGCTCCAACTATAAAATGACTTAAATAAAATTCAATTAAAGAGATACAACCATTGTTATCATTGAACATTCCTCTACAATCTAAGCATAAATTTTGTGTATTCATTTCATTTATTCACACATTGAGTTTTCATTTGTAATCAAACACATTGTGTGAGAGAAGTTTGTTTGTAATCCTTTTTGTAAAATCAAGTTGAGCGGTTATAAGTATTGGGATACACTTAGGATAAGAGATTGAGGATAATCTCTTGTTGTACAGGTTTATTGACACCTTAGAAGTTAATTGTAAAAGTTTTGAATCCTTGAAGGCTCGTTTAGTGAAATTCTTAAGTCCGATTAGCTCGGAGACGTGGACATAGGTACGGTTGGCCGAATTATACAAAAATCAATTGTTTGCTCTCTCTTACCCTATCTCTTTATTTTTCATTGCATATTAATTTGTTTATTTCAAATTGTTGCTTTGTTTAAATTGTATTAAGTTTTAATTTCTTAAATTTTTAGAAACCTAATTCACTCTCTCTTGGGTTTCCTAGTGTCGTGGCCCGCTTGTATCCCACGTTGTGCCATGCGGCCTTAGGTGCCAAATTTACACTCTCTTGGCCCTAAGTCAGCCTTGCACTCAAATCCGTTGTTGGATTCAAAAACCGGAATGTATATTCACTCAAACTCACACAAGATGGAGGAAAGGACTTGTATTGCTTGATGAAATGTTTACAAGCTATGTGTGCTATGTTGCTTGTTATGTTACTTGTGTTGTGTTATGCCCCCCTATATAGAGTACAAGAGAGTGGTGTTAAGCCTCAACTACTACCCATAATAAATACATAAGAAATATCTACACTACATGAGCCTAGAATCATCCATGGGTTAGGTCATGCTACTTGGAGGCTTGGACCATGACACTAGTTAGTATTTCAATTAATATTTTAGCTTCCTTTCGGATGATATTCATTTAGGAATATGTTATCTTATTATTTATTTTGTTTGGGAGGTTTAGAACATTTGTTATTGGATATTATTTTGAAGGTTTTAGAAATAAGAATGATGAAATGTAATTTCACTTCAATTTTACCATAGCACCGTCTTAGTGGAAATGGAGTGTTACAATTGTTATTTTATGTCTCAAATTTGCTTAATTTTGTGTCGATAATTACAAACGAGAATTCTCTTCAGGGGGTGTTTGGTACCCCTCATTACATGGGATTGCATTGCATTAGGAATGTAGCCCCATGTTTGGAGCACTAAACTATTGCATTAAGGCGCATTATAATGCACCCTAATGCAGCAATTGAGCTCATTAGCTAAACCCAACATTTATTATTTAATATTATAGTTGCCGCATTAGCTTAGTTTTTAATAATAATAAATGAATATAATTTTTAATTTAATTTTATATTATATAATATTGTATTTTACTTTTTTAAATTATAATTTTAATATAATTTAACAAATTTATTATTTAATAATATTATATTATATTTTAATATTTATTATATTAAATATATAACTAAATAATGTATTATTTAATTATATTATATTAATTAATATATAAAATTATATTAATTAATCTTTAATAAGTTAATATAACTAGTAATAAATACTTAAATAATATAATATAATATTACAAAATAATAATAAATGAATATAATTTTTAATTTAATTTTATATTATATAATATTGTATTTTACTTTTTTAAATTATAATTTTAATATAATTTAACAAATTTATTATTTAATAATATTATATTATATTTTAATATTTATTATATTAAATATATAACTAAATAATGTATTATTTAATTATATTATATTAATTAATATATAAAATTGATTAATCTTTAATAAGTTAATATAACTAATAATAAATATTTAAATATGAATAATATTAATTGAAAATTAATAATGTAAATAATTACTGGATTATTTAACACAATTCATTTTCTTAGTGAATGAATTATATCACTTTATTACTCTTTAATTATTTTGTGCTATGTATAAACTTTAATTCTATCATTCTCAGATGATTTTTGAACTAATCTTGAAGATTTTAACTATTTATTTATGTTATTAAATTATTTAGAGATTATTTGATTAAATTGTTTACTTCGATCTTTATTTCACAGGTTATATATTTAGAAAATACTGAAAAATACACATTCAAAATTTTAAGACTATGAACTTCGGAAGAATTATGACTTTTTTTTAATATTTTTAATAAAAATGTTAAAATTTTAAAATTTAAGACTTTTATATTTATTATTTTTAAGTAATAATAAATATTATTTTCTAACTATAGAATTTAATTAATTACAAAAAAATTAATATAGTATAATGTAGCTTTAAATATAATATAATTAAAAATTAATACAATACTGTATAGTATCAAATATTGTATAGAATTATTATAATATAAAATAAAATAATTATATTAAAATAATTTAATATAGTAAAATATAATATAATATACTAAACACACCCTCAAGTTATTGTAGTGGGAATTTGTTTGATCGTATTGCAATTGTTTGATGAAATGTCTCATTGAATTATAATTTTTTGTTTCTTAGTTTGAAACCTTTTTTATTTGTTCAAGATAAAGGCTCGTTACATTGCTTATGTAAATATAAATATGAAATTATGTTATATGGTGATCTCAGCACTTTACAAAAACCAGAATTAGAGTTGCACGGGGGTATAAAATTACTGTACAACTCTGATTCTTAGTTCAAATCCAGAATTTACAAAATCCAGACGTCCGTTCCTGAGGGGGAGCCTGACTCTATATGGTCTCAATTATTTCTAAAATCACAGTTGCTCCTTTGCGTTCCTGAGGGGGAGCCATTTTGTGCAATGGAGAAGCTAAAATCACTGGTTCCAAACATTCTTAAGCAAATGGTGGCACATAGCACTCCTGATGATCTTCCTTTAACATCTTCCTCTCTACTCGACTTCTTCCTCAACTTGCAGCAGTTTCACCAAGTAATGTCACTTTTCTTTTTTTCTTTTTATTTTCATTTTGGACAAATCTTTATTTATGTTTTATTTATTCTTAGATTGTTAGAGACTTGGCGGGTCAAGAGAGTGGTCTCTGTGCCAAGAACATTGACTCTGCTTTGGAACTGAAGCAAAAGGGAAATCAATATTATTTGAGCGGAGATTGCACTCATGCATTGAGCTGCTATACAAAGGTCTAAATCATGATTCCTTCTTTACCCCTAATCAGTTTTCCTTTCCAACTTGTTGCCTCTGCAGACACTACCAAAATGAATTTACCTCATGCTTAATCCAGTCATAAATGTGAATGCATGAATGGGCCGGGGGGGGGGGGGGGGGAGTTATTTGAAATCTTAGTAAATTTCTTTTTAAGTGAGTGGAAATGGCTTAGGCTGCAGGGATCAACAAGAATATTTGAATTTAAAGAAAAGCTAATTACAAATCTGTTTTGAACAAAGAATAAGTGATTGAGAATGAACTAAGAAATTCAGCTGGGAAAATGAGGGATGGATTTGTCGATTATGTAACATTATACTTGCAGTAATGGAGTATAGAACTCACATTGATTATCCACTTGGTTTTCATATCCGAGATCTCTTATATTCCAAAGTAAAAAGCAGAAATCATGTATTTAGCTCTCTGGGGATGTATAGTTACATATCAGTTGATCATTTTATTTATTCTTTTCTCTGTTCTGATAATTTGTGGAACAGGCTCTGCTTGTTGCTCCAATGGATACCAATGACAAGGACAGGAATTTGGTTGCAACATTATATGTGAATAGGGCTTCAGTATTGCAAGTGAGTCATGTTTCTCTCACTATCTCAATATGTAGGTCAGTGTGTGGCTTGCATAAGATTGAATTACCTCATAATTCAGTTGAAATAAAAAAACCATGAAAGTTTATAGGACTGCCATCTAGTCCCCTTGTGTATCTGTTATCAAAGTATGTTATTGATGGTCGCACTCTTTAGCTTCACTGAACTTTAATTATTATGTGCAACGGCTAAGAGATTTATTAACACCAAAGCTGCAACTTTTAATGCGTCTGGCCTTTTCTGCTCCAGTTATTATTTGGGCTGGTGCATCAGAGATTGATACACCTAGGATTACTGTTGTTGAGCCCTGTGTAATGCCCATACCGATGGTGCAAGAATAATATCTTTTGCCACATTAACTTATATCTTCATCGTTTTAAAAGAGCCAAGTTTAACTACTTTCCACTTGGCTTGTTTATAGTTTAGACTGAAATCAATTTTGAACTTGTTGAATAATGTAAATCATCTGAATGAACCAAAGCAGGCTTTTATTTACTATTTGAGCTGACTTATGCCCTATATGGTAGGTTATTTATTTTTCTTGGTTATTGATCCTACTACTTGTTCAAGTGAATCTATAGTAGACTGGTTTACGGCCTTATCGTAACAAGAAGTTAGGGCAAGTAGACATTGTTATAAATAATAATAATAATAATAATAACAAACAATAAATAGAGAGAGATGAACAGATTATTTACAAAGATATAAAATATATATCATTGGGAGAATGTTCACTTTTCAATCTTTATATTGATTTAAATCTTCTATCTTCCTAAGCTCATTTATTGATTTATTAAAGTGTTGAAAACCTTTTTTAGAAATGGGATCATCTAGTGGAGTGCCTACGAGATTGCAATCGAGCTGTTCAAATTTGTCGAAGCTATGCAAAGGTATTATACTTTTCGGATTTATTACATAATTCTGATAGTGTATGTTTTTAAAATAATTCATATTGATCGAACATAAAATTTTAATATGTCCCTAATGGGATATCCCAGTAGTTGTTTAGACCATTTACAGTAGAAGGAATATCAATCCTTCTCTTACCAACCTTGGAGGGGAAATTATTTATACTTTCTGTTCGTATAATGGGTTGGACTGGGAACCTGAAAAAATACATATCAGATTTTACTATGACTAATTATGTTGCAGTGCACTTCATCAGTTGGCTTGAGTTCTTGAGTTGAAAATGTCTAACATGGTATCAAAGACAAATCTAGTTTTGTACACCAATAAGAAATGTAATCTATCTTTTATATCTTTTATTCATCTTTCTGATGTCTAATCTCTTAAATATAAGCTCAAAATGAGAAGTCACATGTGTTAATTTTGTCACTAGCATTATTGTGAACGTGATAATTGCATAATTTTCAAGGAAATTTTGTGGTGTTAATATCAATGTTTTGGTTTGAAAATATTATCCACCTACACCGTGATTGTGTGTACATCAAGTTCAGGAACTTATTTTGAAAATTGATTAAAAGCCTACAATATGTAATTTTTGTCCATTTTTTAAAATGATATTGTTTATTTTCTGTTATTTTGTGCTAAATAATGTACACTTTTAAACCAGATGTATGAACCTAATACTAAGGAGACATAATGTAGGGAGATGAAATATTTTCCCTTTCTTTATTGTCTAAGGAAAATTAGATTTATTAGATTCAGATCTGGCTTGTGATACATATTACAGATATGCTATGTATATTGGAAGGATCCAATCTTTGGTGGAGGTGGAGGTTCACTATGATACTAGCTTCCACATTTGGTTGTCTATGTTGAAGGAGGGCAAAGACAAAATTATCAATCAAGGTTTCTTAAATTAAATAATATAATGTAATGTAAGTATGATGTAATAAAGTATCTATATGTTATTCTGAATACGTGGAGATACATTGAGTCTGAACATATTCACATTTCAGTCCAATCCTTGATACTGGAATTAAATTAAACTCTCAAGAAATTGAGTTTGGCTCTGAAAGGTTGGACCTCTATGATTACTACTTTGACTTTCCTTTTTGGTACTTTGGCCCTTTTTCTTTTATCTTCTGTTAGCAAAACAAGAAATAATGTTCCTTGTGGAAAACGTAAGCTTGTGTTTAACATGTGCTTCCCACTTTATTTTGCGTTCACATGTATTTCATTTGTAGTCGCATCTCCATGCGTCCACTCATAATCCAAAAGAACTTTAAGGGGAAATTTGTTCAGATTTGGTATTATTATGTATGCTTATCATACATAAGGATGGACAATGTTACAATCTCTATTCTAATGCCCTTTTGGATTTATATGATGGCATACTCTTATTCATATGACAACTTCTGTCTATCACCAAAAATGACATTTTCCTCTCACAGGCATGGTACATGAGAGGTAAGGTGAATGTTTCTTTGGAAAATCATGACGATGCAGTTCATAACTTAACTATTGCTAAAAATAAAGTCTACATTGGCTGGAAAGAAGCAAATAGAAAGTGAACTGAACATAATTTTGGACCAGTCTAATAGAACAAGCAATAAAGTGGTTCAACACACCAAGAACAATCTCAGAGTTTCAGGTAAGTGGCTTTTACCATTGGGCAGTTTTAGTGTATGTTTTGACTTTATCATTATCATTAATTTATATTGCACTTAGTCTTATGTAAATTGTTAAACATATATTAACCATATTGCTTCTGTATCTGGGAGAAACTATATTTGATTCCTAAAATTGTGAATTTGATGACACTGTCTGCCCTTTATTTCCCTATAAATCACATCAGAGTAAGCACACACCAGTGTAATGTCAATTCTATGTTTATTAACTATTTTTAGCTCTTTATTCATATTTTCTTGTTGCACTTTGGTTACATTTACAATCTTATTTTTATTTCAATTTTATGATCAGCCAAGCTTTCTTCTCAAAATCAATTTTTTCCCTAAGGTGTGGTAACGCATTTGGCAAGCCTTCAAGAAATGAGAGCCATAAATTTTGTATATTTGTTCTTTACCTACCTAAATTTTTTCCGTCTTGTCTTTTGTATAATTACGTAACTTCGTCATCATGACAGCACCATGACTAGTAAAACAGTCCATCATCTCTACTGATAAGTCATAGGTATGCCTAGTGAAGTTCATTTCTATCCAAATTGTACTTATTGAGATCTTTTGTTCATCAATAGCAAAGCTAGGAAAGAAAGAACATTTTTTCTTCCTTCAACCCCATCAGATTATGAAGATGTGAATGCACATTTCTATAAGAATGCTTTGGGTTTCAAGGAACTTCAGTGTAACATTTGCATGCTCTGATTCCTTGGTTAATTTTATTGTATTTTGTTATTCCTAATATATCAACTTGTAATGAATGGTGTTCTTATTTTGATTGCATGACTAACATGGTACCTGCATTTGTTACAGAGGAGTCAGTCCAAGTCCAACTATAGTGTGTTACTACTCTTGATAAAGGAAGGGGCATAACTTCACAGTATGACATTCCTGAAGGTTCCTTGGTGCACAGTGAAGAACCATATGCTGTGGTATTAACTTTAGTACATTTTTTCTCTCCTATAATCCTTACTTTAGTTGAATTCTGATCTATATGCTTAATGGAAGCCCACTTGTCTCCTAGAATAAGCATAGTGTGATGTCTGACTAAAGCTATCATCTTATTCAAGCACGGTAAATGACAAATGTACTAAAGTTATGACAAAAACAAAAGTTTTCAGTCAAGAAGATGGAAGATGACTTCAAAAGAACTTTCTACAGTAGATAATATAAAGCACATGCTAATGTTCTCACACAATCTAATTTACATTCAACTGATTCAAGTACTGTGAATGCATGTGCTAATGTGCTCACACAACTTAATTGTTTCGTTTCTTTTCCCCATTGACATTGGAGAAGTACTTGATGTTTCTATGAGAGTCAAAAACATGTCTTCTGATCCTCGTCTAAACCACAACAATTATTCCCTATTTAGTGTCCAACAGTATATTATAAGGCTAGATTAAGAGTACTTATAGTTTACATAATTTTATTGTTAACATAAATTATTCCTTATTGATTTTGATGATAACAAACATGATTAAGATTGATTAAATCGTTTTAAACGCTCAACATAATTTTCATCTATTTTGACAAGTTTCATAAAGTATTTTTATAAAGATTTGGAGACAAAACAGTCATCTTGCAAAATAGTTCACTGCAGCAGTTTTTGTGGAAAACGGCGATCCGACATGTGTAGAAAACGGCTCGCCGATTTCAAGCAGAAATGGAGATTAGCCTCTGGACGGAAACGGCACACCGACATTTGTGATAAACGGCTCGCCGATATCAACCAGTA
>MKYO02026493.1:152881-187943 GCA_002013955.2 Citrus medica
AATTACGATGTTTGGAATGATAATTATTTGATAGTTGGATAAATATTGTCCTCATTTTAGTAGGTAGGGATTTAAGTCCCTGAATGTGTATCGTGAGATCCTGGAATTGATTTCTTCTAAATATCTGGAAATAAATCGATTTCGTTATATGTTTAGATACTCAGATTCTAATGTAATTAAAAGTTGATAAAATTATTTTGATAGTTTTGTAAGCAAAATATCATTACATTTATTACATAATATTAAAAATAGTGCAATTAATAAATTAAATTTTTTAATTAATATATAATTATTTCCATTTATTATATTTAAATAGTATTCTCATTAGTACATAAGTTACATTTTTTAAAGCAAAATATCATTAAATTTATAATGTAATATTAAGAAAAATAATATAATTATTTTTATTTAAATATATTAGTCCAATTAATTTTATTTAATTATGTTTCTTTTAGGATATAAGTTAAATATATTAACTATATTTTCCATGAATCAAAAGAAAAAGGAAGTATTTTTTTGATGTAAAGTTGAGGAGGTCTTTGATAATTCACTAGTTTTGAATTGATTATCTTAATATTTCCTAAAATGAGGGAGCTGTATGATAGTTTCTTTTAACATTTGTCATTTTAAGTGATTAAAAGGAGGATATCGGTGGCCGGTTACATCCGCATTATTAAAAAAATAATAAAGGCAGCTGCATGACATGCAGCTCTGCATTACAGCCCAACCCGGTTTTGGATAACTCCATCCTGAATTGTGAAAAGCAAAAACATAAGCACTTACCTGCAGTTCCTCAATGTAGTAGCTCAGCACCTCACTTGTAGGTACTTCAATTGCTCTGTCATTTAAGTTTAGCAGGTCCTTGATGCTTTTATTAGATTTTAATTGAACATATTCTCTCAATAGCTAAAAGCCCCGGATATTTCTTGAGCATTTAAGAGTGCATTTGGTATTTTTTTATGAAATTCCAAGATTTGAGTATGCGTCTGGTATTATTCTTCTTACTCTATATTTTAAACATGAAAGTTGTAATACACATTCGGTAGACTCAATTAAAAATAATAAAAACAATAAATATATATTAGGTAGTGCTATTTTAAAACAGTTGTTATACAAGTTATATTTGTGGTTTAAAAAGATAGTTATTTAAGACTATTTTAACATAAGGAAGACTTTTACTTCTACAAGGAAACATTTAGTTTTCAAATTTTGCCTTAGAAATTATGAATTTATCTTCTATGGACCAAACTTGAATTCTTGTACTCTACCACCAACAGCGGGCCCCTGATTGTATTCAAGACATTCCCTAAAGACATGGGCTATTTGATCGTTATTTCTTCGAGTCCTTTTAATAGGTTGGTTAAATTTATATTCTTAGTGCATTAGTGCATTCACCTAAGCCCTTCTCCACTCTACCTATTTTTTTTACCAAAGAAGAATCCCATTTGTCACACACCACCTAAAATTCCAAGCCAAAGTGGAATCTGGACCCAAAAATTTGTTTTGATTTATATTTAATTTTCCTTCACCAATTGATCCGCCATGATTAACTCTCTGTCATCAGATAAAGCATTGGAGAGCTAGACTAACACTTACTATTCCATATTTCTCTCAAGACCCACACTCTTTAGGACATTTTCTTCGATAGAATATGGATGAAGAAATACACTGCAAGAAGCCAAGAAATTAACAATACTGGTCTTCTTCCACATTAGTCCTCTTTCGGAGTCAGGGAGAAAGGCAGACTCTTTTGTAGAAGGGGAGCCCCAAAAAAAAAATCTAAGAATTAAAAAAAACCAAAAAAAAAAGGGGGAGAAAAGTTATGGTAGAGATTGTGTATTTGTGTTTAATTTGGTTGGAAAGGAAACCAGGTAGGTTGCGGAGAAGTACACAGATTCGCGTCGCGTGTTTTAATTTGTTTCAAGGAATATTTTATAATTTGTTTTGCAAAATGCAGAGAACGCCCAAAAGTTGTTTCCTATATCTGTGCCACTTGTGTTTTGCATTTTCTGAATCTCTTTTTATAATATAGTCACCACGCATGTACTTCACCCAGTTTTTGGAAACAAAAATGAAAGTGGGCTCCATAAAAGAGTACGGAACAGGCCCTAATTTTATGATCGTTCAGGTTGGCAAGCTTAGTAGTGATTACGTTGGTTTAGTGGCTTACCTTTTACTTGAGGAAAACAATAGAACCTCTCGTTATGGTCCTGGATACTGTTTGAAATGTGGTTCTGATCGTGATCTGGAGTCTTCATATGCAACTGTGGATGAAGCTTGGATTTATATCAGAAGGTATAATTTACTATTTTTTTATCTGCACTGCGTTGGTTTCATTCTTCTTACCGTTTTCACAGAAGAATATTCAATTCTTGATAGGTTGCAGGATGCAATAATTTCAAAAGAAATCTCAAGAGCTGGACTTTTAGATGCTTCAAGATTTCTTGGTCTGCTGAGATCAATATTGCATGCTTACAACAAGAGCATAGCCGAAGTGAGTTCCAAAGTCCCTAGTGTAATACATGTTTCGTTATTTATTTATTTGCAGTTGCTTTTATCTGCAGTGTCACTGTATGAATTGAGTGACTATACTATAGCTCCATTCATTTGGTCAACAGAGAAGTACTTAAATGATTATGATTTTAATAAGAACAACAGGTAAATAACAGTGTGCATGACTTCTTTGCAGGCAGAGGACAATCTTGCGCAGGCATCTTGTTTGGTTGGAGACTTAATTTCTGCAAGGGACCATTGTAAAGCGTCAATTGAGGTAAACTTTTTGTTAGAACAGTGTTATAACAGGCTACAAATCTTGTTACAAGATTTTATGGTAGATAGTCACCTAGTTATTGTGTGAGGATGAATTAGGAATATTCAATTATATGTTGCTTGGTACGGAAATGTGCAATTCTTTTGAGCTTTTTTTTTCTCTTTTTTTCTTTTTTCCTTTTACATAATGTGAAGTTTTTTATGCTGCAAGGTTGTTGAGAGAGAGAGAGAGAGAGAGAGAGAGAGGGAGAGGGAGAGAAATGAAATGTGTTAAATTTTTTATTTATTTTTAATTGTTTTGATCTGTTTCTTCATCTAAAGTTTGATTTATTCATAAAAGAACATGTGTAAAACAAGGACAGTAGGAAGAAGAAATATGTGGGGAGTTAAAAAAAAAAAAATATATATATATATTGTAACTCCGGACGATTGTAAAAGAGGATTAGGAGGATATCATATGTGTCCATTATGAACAAAAGAATTCAGAATTATGTTTAAATTCAGCATGATCTTTGATTATAGGGATCTATGGTCAGAGATAAGAACTGATTAAGTTTTGGTGTCTCTTGCTTATTGCTTGGTTTTATTAGGTTTCCCTTCGACTTTTGAGCCTATGGTAAATTTGATCATTTTTGGCAACTGTTGCAATTCTAGTGAAATGCCATGAGTCTTAAATCAATGTTTAGTTGTTTCATTATACAAAGTGTTTATTTTTATAGCCAAAGTTCTAAATATCTCTATTTCCTATTTAGGAATCCTCATAATTTATCTATTTAAAACATAAAGAGAATAAAAGAGAATTTCACTTCTCTAAAGTTTCATTTAGAAGGTGTAGTTTCCTTGTTCTTCCAGGTTATCAGATTGGATTACAAACTTGCGTGTTTTATTATGCATTGGCAGATACTTGAAAAGCTTTATGGTCATAATCATATTGTCATTGGATATGAACTGGTGAAAGCTTTCATCCATTCAGCTGTCCCTGGATGACCACAATGCTGTAGACACCATAAGTCGTCTGGCTGCAATATTTTTACACTACTTTGGATCACATGCAGAAACGATGTTCCCACATCTGCTATTCCTTCAGAGAGAGGCTCTTAAACTGCGCCAATAAGGATTCCTTCCTTTTTCCTAGTGAACAGTTTGTGGATCAGGTCCATCCTTTTAAAACCATGATTCAGTGTTTCTTCCTTGTTTCCTCTGATATTTTTGACTGTGGTCATGTTCGTTATGTGCTCTTTTTCTTATTGTAGCTTTTGCATAGTGTATACTTTGCATGTTATTTTGAGAAGAGAAGATGTAGATTTTAGGAGTACCTGTTCAAGCAATTTTCTTTTTTTAAATTTAAAACGTTGCGAGTTATGACTGATATTCTTCTTTCTAACTGTGTTGGATGATTATACCCTTCCTCCAGTTTGTTCAAATATTAGCCGCGCCATGTGACTTGAACTATTCAGCTATTGTATACATATGAGATATGAAACTGTATGTGTAATGAAATTGTTGATCTTGCACAAGAAGTCAAGAAGATTATCAAAATATTGCATGATTAAACTTGCTAGTTTTTATGAACAACTTGCTACAGGTCGAGAACCACATCCCTTTGCCAACTTTATGGGCAGGGATTCAGGTTCCCCACATAATCAACGATGCGCTGATTATAAATGGTTGGTCCCAGCAAACCATTATAAATTTGATAAGATGATTGCTTATAAATGGAGAAATCTTAGTGAATTTTAAACTTGCATTTCTATTGAACCCAGAACAAACAGAGTACATTGATAAAATTCAATTCTACAGCTTGAACAAGTTTTTGTGAACCTTCAACACCAGTCGACACGTCAATGAGATTCTGGTCGAAGTTCTGTGAATAACTTTGGGATCTCCTCTATTAATTACTTCAACAGCTTTCTCTGAGCTTGCCAATGCCTCAACTTCATTTATAACCTGAAAAAAGAATGTTGAGTAGAGAAGGCAAAATGGGTACACCAATTCTTTAAAAAACGAGTCAAATGATGTAACTATAATAATGATGCCAATCTTACCCCGTCGTATTGATGAACTTCACTATCCTTTATACCGTGCAGGTAGTCTGTTAATCACATGCATGGTCATGTCAATTAATTGTGATTATAAACCAATTAAACCACAAGTACATCAATGTATAAACACTTTCCAGAGTATGCATCGTCCTGGAAGATTAACAAACTGCGAGGCATTAATAGGATAGAAAAGGGATGGTGGCTATCCTTCCATTCGTTTTTATCAGTCACAAATGTATCACCATTAGAACTTTCAGGTACGATGTTGTTCTTCAATTTTGGATGGGGAGTGAAATCCATAACAACAGGTGATCCAAGAGATAAGATTGCTACAACAGGAAAATATGCAGGCCCATCCTGATGTGGCTGCAAAAACAATAATGCGATCAGAACCGATAATGTAATATTACACTAACCATTGTCAATAATAGACTTCAAAAGCTTTGCAAAAAGAGACAGATATAAGACGGCTCAGAACAAACCATTATGCCTTGGTTAGGTTCGTACTCATTGATGAGAATGTGATTAATTGCTGAAGGGAACAGCCCTGATTTTTCATAGATTCTTCGCGTAATCATTGTAAGCCAAGGAGGTACTACAAGCGAGACAGACAGTTATTTTTGCATCCTGTATCAACAGGCAAATCATGGGTTTTCACAGTAATATGTTGCCACAAAAACCATATGTTTAAATGGTGAACAAAGGCATGTGTTCATTATGACTTGGTTAAATACAACATAACAAATTAACAATACGAGGTTTACACAATCAGAGATGAACGAAGACAGGTAATCCATATCACATGCCAAGACTTCAAGTTATCACTACTTGCTTTGACAGTAGGCAGTAATTATCACTTAGTTTACAGGAACATTAGCACATAGTTTTGTTGTCATCTGCTAGGAAACTGCTTATATTATGCAAATAATTTTACTAGTAGCTGCATGAGGTGAATGGAAGGGGCCTTAGGTGAAATTTGAGGTTTACACGTTCTGAATTACAACAAAAAGGTTTAATATGTCATTAAAAGATAAAGATGAATAAAACCTTGAATGATAATGAGTGCAACATTTTAAAATTGTACCAGTGAAGCAAAATAACCATATGTTTGAACCTAATGACTTGGTTAAATAAAACAAAGGTGCATTGGCAAAGGTGTTCCTCCTGACTTGGTTAAATACAAAATTACAATAACCTGTAAGTTATCTGTAATCAAATATCACATGCCTAAGGCATAATGCAATGATAGCTGTTTAATCAATAAGCAATAATTCATAGCATCTTAAGATTAATAACACTGTTATTTAGAATATCCTAACCACACCTTAGCATAACTCTTTTGCCATCCGCTCAAAACCACTTATGTTGGCAAATAACTCTAGTGGTAACGGTATGGGCCGTTTAGGAAAGAGAGTTAGATCACATTTGAGGTTTATGTACTACACTACCGCACAGAGTTAAGAGTTAGAGCAGATTAAAAAATTATTGTGTATGCCAAAAAAGAGCAAGATGAACAAAAATCTTGGATGAATATGAGTGTCAAAAATTTTAAATCATACAAATGAAGCATAAAACACATAAACTACCAAATTAATACAACACTCGCATAGTACTGACATGATCAATCAAACAAGTTCATCTAAACCTAGGGATACAAATACTTACAATCTTGCGGCAGAAGACCCTTTTCATGGACAACACCACCTGTTGTTAACCAAGAAACAAGGAACAAAAAAAAAATCGTACATATCAGCGATTTGAAACAAAGGGTTTCTCATAGATCATATGTATAGTGCACTTTATAGAGCTCTAAATTCTATTATACCAATTTGTGTATAAAACATAACATACCCCAATTTTGTAATCTCCTATTTTTCAAAGACTTCCACTTTGACGGAGGAGCTCCATATATCTATGAACGAGAAGCAGTTATATTTATATTATCAAGAACACAAAGACAGCATAAAGAAAATTAAAAGTTAATAAGAGGGAACAGCATAGCTACATTATTTAGGAGCTGTGTTTCTTCAATGTTTGTGATGAAATCAGGAACATACATCAGAGTTGGTAGATTCCCAACTGTGAACTGATTGAAATTCTCTGTTACTTCCATCTGCTCTCCAAATTCTTTATTCTCTGTTACTTCCATCTGCTCTCCAAATTCTTTCACAAATATTCAAAGCTAAAACATATACAAATAAATAAAAACCGAGCAGATCTGCCACTGCTATGGCTTCTCTTGTATCTCTGGCTCTCTGCTGCAAAAGAAAGAGTTGAGCTATTAGCGCCCCTTCAATTTCCTCTTAAAACCCCTTATTGGTTGTTTACAACTTTACCCTTAATTAAAATTACACTTTGCATACAAGTAAAAATAAAGAGTACATGACAAACTCTTGTTATTTACGAATTTCATCATCTTCATTTAAAATTAATAGTTTTATCTCAAAAGTTTATGGCTGCTATTTATTTATTTATTTATTATTTTTTTTACATATCCAAGATTTACGATCAACATCCATTTTCCTTTGCTTCTCAATCGTTGATGAGAATTTACGGAAAATTTATAACAGGCTTACATGAATAAAGGGTCGTAGAAGGTCTTTAGTAATGTTGAATGTCTTAATTATTCACTGTATATCATGCCTTGGAGCCTTAGGATTTTATATTCTTTTTTCATAGATTACGAAGTTCTGTCAACTAGTCATATATGTGCCAGAGGCGAGGATTTCTTGTTGATTTGTTATTGGCTTCAGATGATAAAGTGATTCAGGCTTTCAATTTGGAATCAATATATCTCTAACTTAGTCGTTTGATGAAAATTTAATAATTATGAAAATATAAAATTATAAAATTATATTATTTCTACAACTATTAAATTTTCATCAAACGGCTGCTATATAATTATGTATATTACATCATTATGTAACATAACATTCTTCCTCTAACTTACTTAAAAACATACTTATATCATATTGATAACTTTAGAAAATGAGAGTTATTACATCAATTCTACACTTGAATCAAGGTCATTTAGAGAACAAATAAGGTGTTTTTATTACATTTTGATTACCTTTTGCATAAACATTCATTTTAGTTGGATTTTAATGAGTTTTGTTTAAATCAAGTAATTTGTACTAAAAATAGGTGCATAATTGTAGGTTTTAAATTTATAAGGGGACGCTGAGACAATAGATGAGCAAAAGGAGGAAAGAAGATGACCACAAGAGAAGACAAGCACAATAGGGAATAATGCAGTGTTGTTGTGGATGTTAAGGCCACCAGTGCTGCAGTAATCAGAGAGCAATGCGGGAGAAAGCTTAAAGCGTGGGTCAACTATAAAATTGCGATATGTATGCTTCCTAATTTAAACGCATACACGCACATGGACTTTGGAGTCTTTTACCCTAATTTGCAATATAAAAGGAGGCGTGTACCACATAGAAAGGCGACAAGGAATTATCATCAAGAATAATTACAAAGGCAAGAAGAAGGAGATCAAGATTGAAGAGTAATATTCGGAAACAAAAAAAAAAAGAACCGTGCAGAATTATTTGTCTTTCATCGTACTCAACTTATATTTTCTTTTCTTCCTTAAATTGTTTGGATGTATTCCGAGATCAATATATTTATGTTTATTTTTCTCATCCAGATTATGAACTAAATTTACTTGTGGTTGAATGACAAATAATCTAATGGGTTCTTAACTGTTCTTTATGTTGTTATGGTAATGCTGTAGCATTATACTCTAGTAGTTTTTATGAATACAACTGTTATTTTGGTTGACCACCCATTTAATAGTTTCAGTTAAGATAGAGTAGCAAAATGGCATGTCTTAGCGGATATTATTAGAGTATTACTTGTTCTTAAGTCAAGTTTCCTGGATTAGGTTACCTTAAATCCTATAAGGGCAATACTTGAAGTTAAGATTTGTGACACTCTAGACATATGTGTTCACCTTGTAGGGTGGAGAGAGTAAATGTTATAATGTCGTACCATAAATATATGAGCAACTGGTCATTGTTAGTAAGTTTAGAGGTATGAGATTTCCAACATGCGATAGCTGCGGATGCAGATTCATTCTACCCATTGCTGCATCACTTATTGTAACAACTGGTGCTAATTTGATAAACAACAGTCACCCCATTAGGAGAGTTTGATCATTCAACTACTATATTCTCAATTGAATCTTAAACACATTTAACTTAGTTTATTTCATTACAGTATTGTTTTATTTCCATCTATCACAATTATTAGTTACGAGAGAATTATTTGACAATTGTTTGTTTCGGTCTTTAGTTGATTTGCATATTGTGATTACTTTAGCATTTTGGAGTAACATCAATCCCTGTGGAGACGATCTTGAATACTCATCACTTTATTACTTGTTGTGTATACTTGCACATTGGCATTGATAGTAATTTATTATAGAAATCAACCAACAAGTTTTTGGCGCCGTTGCCGGGGATTGATTGTTTATTTTTGAAGTGTGAAGTAAATCTTGATAGCGCCGAATTTGATTTGATTTATTCTATTTATTGGTAGATCGGTACATGCACGCGCAAAGACAGATATGTGGTATTCCAATTTGATCCTGAGATTGAAAGGACTATCAGGAGATTGCGAAGAGAACAAAGGAATTCAGAAATTGCTTCAAGCATGAATAATTTACAGGATGCAGGGAATTTGAATCCTCACGGGCCCTTGCAACCAGTCAACATTCAAGAAGAGCAGAATGAACATGCTAACGGGACACAGCCAGGCAATAACAACATTATTTACATGGCTGATGACAGAGACAGAGCTATAAGAGATTATGCTGTGCTAACTCCCCAAGTTGTGCATCCTGGCATCATCAGACCTGAAGTAGACGCTGCAAATTTTGAGTTAAAGCCAGTAATGTTTCAAATGTTGCAAACAGTTAGACAATTCAATGGATTGCCAAATGAAGATCCTCATTTCCATTTTAAATTGTTCTTGGAAGTAAGTGATGCTTTCAAGATTGTTGGAGTAACACAAGATGCCTTAAGATTGAGGCTATTCCCTTATTCCTTAAGAGATCGAGCAAGAGCATGCTTAAATTGGTTACCATCTGATTCCATCACTACATGGAATGAACTGGCTGATAAATTCCTAATGAAATATTTTCCACAAAAAAAAAAAATGTAAAGTTGCGGAATGAAATTACTTCCTTTCATCAACTGGAAGATGAAAGTTTGTACGAGGCTTGGGAAATATTCAAGGAATTGCTCAGAAGGTGTCCTCATCATGGTATTCCTTGTTGCATTCAATTAGAAACTTTCTACAATGGGGTGAATCCAAGTACAAGGTTAATGGTGGATGCTTTAGCAAATTGAGCTATGTTATCCAAATCTTACACTGAAGCTTATGAAATTCTGAAAAGAATTGCCAATAATAATTACCAGTGGCCCTCAGCTAGGCAACCTGCAGCAAGAGGATCAACATGGGTACATAACATTGATGCAATTACAACCTTATCAGCACAAGTAACCTCACTGACTAACATGGTAAAAACCATGACAGTTGCTCTAGCAACAGTAAAGCAAGTTGCTGAACTTTCTTATGTCTATTGTGGTGAAGAACATGATTTTGATAATTGTCCTAGAAATCCAGCTTCAGTAAACTATGTGGGTAACTTCAATCGACAACCTCAGAACAACCCATATTCAAATGCTTACAACCCAGGCTGGAAACAACACTCAAATTTCTCATGGGGCAGTCAGAATCGAAATGCTCCAGCATTGAATGGGCTGAGTAGAAACACACAATCACTTGGTTTTCATCAATAAAGTCAAGGGCAAAAGCATATTAGTCAGGATTCAATCACTGTACTGGAAGCACTGATCAAGGAGTATATTGCAAAGAATGAAGCAATTGTGCAGAGTCAAGCTGTGTCCTTGAGAAACCTTGAGAACCAAATGGGACAACTGGCCACAGTAATAAGCAGCAGAACTCAAGGAAACCTACCTAGCAACACAGAAAACCCTAGGAGAGAGAGCAAAGAACACTGCAAAGTAATTAGTTTGAGATTTGGAAAGAATGTTGATATCCCAGTTGAGGTGACAAAAAATGGGATGGAATACAATTTAACGCAAAAACCAACTCAAAAGGAAAACATGTTACAGCAAACTCCTCTTCAAGACACTGGTTACATGGGCTAAGTTACAGCAACTGCAGAGGAAATTCAACCAGAACATGCTGAAAAAGAAGTCACAACACCAATAGTTACAACTTGTACCAAATCAAACAAATAAAGTTTGATATCTCCTGAAGCTACCCTGCAGTTTAGACATCCACCATATTTCCCACAAAGGTTCTAGAAGCAAAAACAAGACAAGCAGTTCAGCAAATTCCTGGAAGTATTGAAACAACTGCACATAAATATACCTTTTGTGGAAGCCTTGAAGTAAATGCCAAATTATGTGAAATTTCTAAAAGATATCTTGGCACGAAAAAGAATGCTGAGAGAGTTTGAAACTGTTGCTTTAACACAGGAAAGCAGTCATATGCTCTAGAGTAAAATTCCCCCAAAATTGAAAGATTTAAGGAGTTTTACAATACCCTGTTCTATAGGGACTAGATATGCTGGCAGAGCACTTTGTGACTTGGGAGCTAGTATTAATTTGATGCCATTATCTGTATTTAAGCAGCTGGGAGTAGGGGAGTGCAGACCAATAACAGTCACTCTGTAATTAGCTGACAGATCTTATGCATACCCTGAAGGAAAGATAGAAGATGTATTGATGAAGGCTGACAAATTCATCTTTCTAGTGGATTTCATTGTGCTGGACTTTGAAGCTGACAAATAGGTACCCATTATACTTGGAAGACCTTTTCTAGCAACTAGAAAAACTTTGATAGGTGTGCAGAAAGGAGAGCTCACCATGAGAGTGAATGATCAGCAAGGCATATTTAATGTACTAGATACTATGAGGAACCTTGATGAAGTAGAAGATTGTAATTTTCTAAGTATAATGGATATTGTTGTAGCAGACAGAATGGACAGATACTACAGTAATGTACTTGACAAAGTCACTACCTTTGAGGATGTTGAAGAGGAAGATGTTGCAGCAATCCAAACAGATTGGATGGACAAATATCAATCTGATAGGCACGACAGATTTATTGAACACCTGAATCTTTCAGATAGGAAAGTAAAAACAACTTTACCATTTATTGAATCACCTCTTAGTTTTGAATTAAAACTGTTACCTTCACATTTAAAGTATGCTTATCTTGGTCAAAACAACACACTTCATGTAATCATTTCTTCTACTTTGGATGCAGGTCAAGAATAGAGTATAGTAGATTTGCTGGGAAAATACAGAAGAGCAATTGGATGGACTATGGCAGATATAAATGGGATAAGCTCATCCATATGCATGCATAAAATCCTGTTAGAGAATTGTTTCAGCAATTCGGTGGAGCACCAGAGAAGGCTGAATCCTGTTATGAAAGAAGTGGCGAAGAATGAAATCATCAAATTGTTAGATGCTGGAGTCATATACCCTATATCAGACAGTTTATGGGTAAGCCCAGTTCAATGTGTTCCAAAGAAAAGAGGGATAACATTAATGGCTAATGAGAAGAATGAACTTATTCCTACAAGGATAGTGATTAGATGGAGAGTATGTATGGATTACAGGAATCTCAACAAAGCCACAAGGAAATATCATTTCCCACTTCCATTCATAGATCAGATGTTGGACAGACTTGCTAGAAAATAATATTACTGCTTCTTAGATGGGTATTCAGGCTACAACCAGATTGCTATAACTCCAGAGGATCAAGAGAAGACTATATTTACTTGTCCCTATGGAACATTTGCCTTCAGAAGAATGTCATTTGGGCTATGCAATACTCCAGTAACTTTTCAGAGATGCAGGATGTCTATATTTTCTGATATGGTAGAGCAGACTTTGGAAGTTTTCATGGATGACTTCTCAGTTTTTGGGGACACATACAATTATTGTTTACACAACTTGGAAGAATTTCTTAAAAGACGTGAGATGACCAACTTAGTACTCAATTGGGAAAAGTGTCATTTCATGGTGCAAGAAGAAATAGTGTTGGGTCACAAGATATCCAAGGATGGTATTGAGGTAGACAAAGCCAAGATAGAGGTAATAGATAAACTGCCACCTTCAACTTCAGTAAAGGGTATTAGGAGTTTTTTGGGTCATGCTGGATTCTATAGAAGATTCATTAAGGATTTTTCCAAAGTAGCTAAGCCTCTGTGTTCATTGCTAGAACATGACAAACCATTTCACTTTGACAAAGAGTGCCTTCAAGCATTTGGAGAATTAAAGAAAGCTCCGATCACTGCTCCAGTAGTTATATCTTCATATTGGATATTGGACTTTATCATTTGAATTAATGTGTGATGCTAGTGATCATTCGGTGGGAGCAGTATTAGGGCAAAAAAAGGATAAGGTTTTTCATTCCATATACTATGCAAGCAAAACGTTCACTCCAACTTAGATCAATTACACCACTACAGAGAAAGAGTTACTAGCAGTAGTTTTTGCTTTTGACAAATTCAGAGCTTACCTGGTAGGTACTAAAGTAACTGTTTACACAGATCATGCAGCTAAAAAATATTTAATTTCAAAGAAGGATGCCAAACCAAGATTAATCAGATGGATCTTACTGCTTCAAGAATTTGATCTGGAAATTAAAGATAGGAAGGGGACTGAAAATCAAGTGGTAGACCACTTGTCACGGTTTGAAGCAGACACTAGTATATTGACAAGGAAGGGCATCACTGAAATTTTTCCTGATGAACAACTGTTGGTAGTACAGCAAGCACAGATGTTGCAGCAGTCAGAATCTCTATGGTATGCAGACTTTGCTAACTACTTAGTAAGTGGGTTACTACCACCTGAACTGAAGTTTCAAGAGAAAAAGATTTCTTCATGATGTTAGAAATTATCAGTGGGATGACCCACATTTATATAAGCTATGCTCAGTTTAAGTAATAAGAAAATGTGTTGCAGCAGAAGAAATACCTCATATACTGGAGTCATGTCATGCTGCAGCATATGAAGGACATTTTGGTGGTCACAGAACAGCTGTCAAAGTTATGCAATCAGGTTATTATTGGCCCACTATTTTTAAAGATGCTTATGAATTTGTTAAATGCTATGACAAGTGTCAAAGGACAGGGAACATAACTAGCAGACATGAGATGCCATTAATTAACATACTGGAAGTGGAAGTTTTTGATGTTTGGGGAATAGATTTCATGAGACCTTTTCCCCCATCCTTTGGGAACTTATATATCCTTGCTGCTGTGGATTATGTCTTCAAGTGGGTAGAAGCTGTAGCATTACCTACCAATGATGCTAAAATAGTGGTAGCTTTTCTTGATAAAAATATTTTTTCCAGGTTTGACACTCTTAGAGCAATTATTAGTGATGAGGGCACACATTTTTGTAACAAAATCTTTGCTGCAGCAATGATGAAATATGGAGTCAGGCACAAGATAACAACAACATATCACCCACAATCCAATGGTCAGGTTGAAGTGTCCAACAGAGAAATTAAAAAGATCTTAGAAAAAGTGGTGAACCCAACGAGGAAGGATTAATCTTTACACTTGCATGACTCTCTATGGGCCTACAGAACAACATATAAAACTCTACTTGGCATGTCTCATTACCGAATTGTTTATGGCAAAGCTTGTCATTTGCCACTAGAGCTCGAGCATAAAGCACATTAGGCAATGAAGAAGTTAAATTGGGATATGCATGCTGCAGCAGAGCAAAGGAAACTTCAACTTTGTGAGCTTGATGAATTACGGCTATTTTCATATGAAAATACAAGAATCTATAAAGAGCTAATAAAACACTAGCTCGACAAGCATATTCAATTCAGGAAATTCACCCCTGGTCAATTAGTATTGCTCCACAATACAAGACTAAGATTATTTTCGGAAAAGCTCAAGTCACGATGGTCTGGCCCATTTAAGTTGTTAAAATCTTACCCTCATGGAGCTGTTGATCTTCTAGATGAACAAACAGGCCACGAGTTCAAGGTTAATGGACACAAGGTTAAGCATTACATACATCCAGCAGCAGAATATTCAAAGGAGGTGTTACTCCTTAAAGAACCCAGCTATTGAACAAAGAAAGAATGTCAAACTGAAGGACCTTAAATCAAGCGCTTCATGGGAGGCAACCCATTGAGGAGATAACCGCTTCAAACCAATTTTGATATCCTTTGGTTTTGTAGACAACTCTTCTTCTTTTACATTTTAGTTAATCATGTTTTTTTCCATATTAACCATTTATTTTTATCCTTTTCCATTATTGCATACTTTATTTTCACTGTAGTTTGATATATCTATTTCTTTTCATAATGCGTCAATAATAATTGAATTTCATATTGACACATGAGAGTGTATGGTGGCAAAATTCAGAGGTGAACCACGCGTCAGCAGCTTTTGTGGGGAGTATGTATCCGTTGTTAGAATAAGCGAATTGATGTTGTAGCAGCTAATTTTACCATTACAGTAAATTAAAAGCTGGAGCCTTTCACTTACTGTTGGAGATAAAATCGTGACAGATGGACGCATGGATATGGATAGAAATTGTGGAAACAAATCTCCGAAATTAAAGCTTTAAATTCACCGGCCAATGATTTTGGGATATGCACATTTAATTCAAAATATTTTATTCCCTCAATTATTTCAAGTTACCATATTTATCTCCAATTAAAAGTCCACTATAAAAAGGAGTCACTGTGCTTAGTACTCTACGCCAATATTCCCCATCTCCTTCGGAAATCCAACTATCATAATTCTTAATATCTTCTTCTCTTTTTACTCTCAGGAACAATAGCCTCAATTTGTTAATGCTACAGTAATGCCGAGATATAAGAAAACAGCAAGCCGCTTCAAAGATCCGTCACGATTCCAGGGTTACCACGTTGAAGAAAAATATGAAGAATTCATAGAGCTGCGTCGGATTCTAGAAGAAAAAGGGTTTCAATTTTCAGACCAACTCACGGGAATTGTGCAAACAATTCATAATGCTGTAGCAAAGCGAGGATGACTAGAGTTTTGCAACCACCCTCGAGACCCTGTGCTGCCTGTAGTCAAAGAGTTTTATGCCAATTTGGTAAGCCCTGATCAACACAACATTTGGGTAAGAAATACACTTGTCCCATTAGACTCCCGTGTTATCAATGCTTTTTATAACTTACTTGCTGAAATTACTTATGAGTATGCTAAGTTGCGTGATAAATTAACCCCAAAAAAGTGGAACACCATTTTCACAACTCTTACAATCGAAGGGGCATCATGGGCTAACGAGAAAGGGCATGTAGTTAATAGGATAGATTTGCAACCTATTGTTAAGGTGTGGGTGAAATTTTTGAAATATAGACTTATGCCCACCACTCACACCACTACAGTTTCGCAAGAGATATTGGTCTTGTTATATATCATTGTTCGAGGACATCCCATAGATGTGGGTAGCATCATCGCTAAAGAAATTCGAGATTGTGCAACCAAGACTCACCGAATTGCTGCCTTGCTATTTCCCTCACTCATTACCAGTATTTGTGTAGTTTCAGGTGTTCGTCTCGAAGCTAGAGATGAACATGTAAAAACTGATGGTGCCTTTACGGCACGTACCATTGAGCGAGTTGCTGGTGAGAGTGCTAGAACAACCACTGAACTAGCTGTTGTCACAGGAGCAAGATGAGCTATTGGACTGGAACAGACTATCTAAGCACTCAGCAACAGTATAACTCAATGTGTAGAAGCTCAGCAGAGGGAAAATGGTCGGTTTTGGAGTTATCTACAACACCTGGACAACCAACTACACCAATTTGCTCTGTACATGAAATGCACTCAATGCACTGCTCCAGTAGTTTAATTTTGACAACCACACTATAGATGCTCTAGTGGAGGCTAGTGCAGAAGCCACTGCCACAGAGGAACCAGCAGAAGATGTTGCAGCCGAACCACAAGCAGAGGAAGAATCAAAAGATGTTGAACCATCTGACCAGTCTGAGAAAGAATGTGACAAGTCTGAGGCTGATAGCTCATCCACAGAAGTAGAGAACAATTCGGAGAAGGAACGTGAGGAACCAACCATCTCAGCCTAGCCCAAAACTAGGAAAAAGCACATTATTCAAGAAGAGGAAGAGGAAGACCTTGAAGAGGAGCCGTCTATTCCAGTCTTCGTGAGCTAGAGAAAGGCCAAGGGCAAAGCCAAAATGACAACACCTCCAGCCTCTGAAGATTAAATAGAGCAAGTCGATGCTGAGCTGGCTGCTGCAGCAGCCAGAGCTATGCCTACACTTGAGCAAGCCAAGCAACTACTTGCGGTCATTGCGGCCATCACAGCTGAGGGCTAGGCAGCTGATGCATTAACTACAAAGCCTCCCCAGCAAACTCGTAGCCAGCCTATTCGCTCTAGTCCAAGACAATCCAGCAAACGAAAAGGCAATACATCTACAGGTACTGCTACAAGAACCCCAACTCCTCTCGCTAGCCCCATAGCGAAAAAGACAAAGTCATTGCCAGCTGCTTCTCCAAAAGCTTCACCAAAGGATAAGATGTGCAGTGCATCCAAGAAGTGCTGATAGCATTCCATCATATGCTGCCGTCCCCACCACAGGGGAGTACTCTTTCCTTTTTAGTTTGTTCTTCTAAAACAAAAATGCGTGGTATTTTGTTTGTCAATTTATGTGGTATTTTCTAAGGTCTTCCATATCCTTGTCAAGTTGTGTGCTTTTGTTTTGTATGCTTGTGAGGGCACAACATCTCTCAAGTTTTGGGGGGGGGGGGTTTCCGAATGCATGTGTTTATGTATGTGTTTATATTTGTGCTGTATGAAGCTCTTTATCTAATATTTGTGTATGGATTTGAAAGCCTAATAAAGATAAATTGAGTGTTAGTTAATATTTATTAGAATGCTAAGTAGAGACAATTATAGATAGAAGTGAAATTCTGTCGCAACACTTAGACTTTGATTGAATTGTATGAGATTGCTAGAGCAGAGCCAAAAGAATAGAAAAGATCTTAAGTTTGGGGGAGAAGCAAGTTGATTGACTGTGACATCTATAAAATAAACTCTGCTCCAATGGCTCTAGTTATTGAGTAACCAGATCTGAGTATGTACCCCATATGCAGAATTGTGTCAAAGGTAGCGAGAGTTAGGAGCAATGTTGTAGCAGTTAAAATATATATATATATATATATATATATATATATAGAGAGAGAGAGAGAGAGAGAGAGAGAGAATGTTGTAGCAGATAAAATATATATATATATATATATATATATATATATATATATAGAGAGAGAGAAAGAAGTCATTTGTCTAAGGCATTGAGTAGCTAGGTCAGTTCATGAGCCCCCATGTTCAGCCTTGAGTAAAATATACCTCTAGATAAGATTATACCACAGATATTGCTGCAAAAACTCTGATCTGGGCATGGTTTGAGTAATTGGGCGTCATCATTACAAGTGATTGACATTCACATGAAAGATAAATGTTACAGTGAGGAGGTTGAGTACTTCCCAGTTTATTCAATATTAAAACAATCACAGTTTGAGTATGTGAAATTTATGCTACCCTATTTATGAATGAAGTATATCACTGCGGAAATTTATACAGTCTTTTAGTAATGTTACAGCATATTTGTAATTCAATCAAACGAAGCACACACACACTATGGATAGAAAGAAGCTTAAATCTAGAACTGATTTACTATGGGCATTTTGTATTATTAGGATTGTGATCTGAAGGTGGAAGAATCCTTGTAAAGTTGATAAAAGAGCTAAAGTTTTATGCATGTTTGTTTGCGGGAAATGTTAGTATTCTTGTGCAAATTTTATTGAACTCGCAAGTGCACGAATTTATTGTAGAATAGATTAATGGTGACGAGTGTCGATCCCAGGAGTAGGTGGATTTAATTATATGTAGAATTAATTTTGTATAAAGGTGGTTGGATTTGTGGTGAAAGTAACTTAGATTATTCTAAAATTGGAATTAAAATGACGAGAATAAATTAAAGAGAAATCTATTAAAATGACGTACTTGGGTATCTGGATCCGTATCAACATGCACAATGGGCTAAATATTCCTTATTAATACCAATTAAATCATGAGGGGGGAATCCACATCTCATGAACCACCCTTTAATCAATATGATGCTAAGGGCTTATTGTGCCAAATAATAATAACCTTGTACTAGAGAGCCGGTGAAACTAATCCGGTATCTAGACAAGATTATTATTATTTGTCGACGAAAAGTCAAAATATCCACAAAAACTAGAGGGGAAGAGAAAATAAATTTACCAAATAAAGCTCATGACACATGTTGAGACTTCACCTTCAAACTAAGCTTGAAAGAAAATTAGCTACTCATAATTGAACTAGGGGCAAAAAGAAAATTTATTAAAATACATAGAAAATACAAGATGGAGAAAGAATTACAGAAAATGGAGTCCAAAAATGGATTCAGAGATATCAAATTAGGGGGGAGAGCCCCCATTTTATAGATACATTGAGTAAATCATGGCCATCGAATCAAAAACATTTCAGACGCTCAGGATTATGCCACGTCATCAGTCAACAGTACGCGGTTTGACCACGTTGTTTGAACAGTAACACGGTTTGACCTAGCTTGAACAGTGACGCGGTTTGGTTGAAAATAATCATGTGTAATGCATGTACCGTACGAGAGATTTTTGGTCTACTAATATGCTGCCACGTCATCGATCAACAGTACATAAGAATTTTAGTCCAACAGGATCGTGACACCTCATCAGTTAATGCCACATCATCGGTCAATGTCACGTCATCGATCCGTCTATGTAAACAGTATCGTGAACATAACGTAGACAGTACCGTACATGTGAACAGTGTCATTTTTTCTTTTATGTTCCTCCTAAGGTTTTCGACCGTCCTGAGTTCAAAAGTGATGTCCGTTTTATCATCTGATCTCTCGTTCATTGTGAAATGACTATGATGCCCCTAAAATACATAAAATATTTAATTATAATACAACACACATAATTAAATGACAAGAAATTTAAATACATAAAAGTAAGGGTGTTAGTAAGGTTTAAAGTGTAAAATGACGATTTTCTCCTTTATAAATATATATTTTCTAACACTAAGTAAGATTTAAAGTGTAAAATGACGATTTTCTCCTTTATAAATATATATTTTCTAACACTCAACACACTCCTCAACCAGCTTATTGCTAGTCCCTAGCAAATAAAGCGAAAACAAAATTCAAATCCAAAATGATTTTTTTTTAACAATCATGTTTATTTAATCAGACTAATGATAGTAATCAAATAAAAGTATAAGCATTATCTCTAGTTTAAAAAAACATCACACCCACGTCGACCATCTACATGAATCAGCTCAGTAGACTTTGTTATAGCTACTTTCAAGAATGACATGTCAAACCCCAAAATCTCACTGGAAGTAGTGACACTCTCACAAAGAAATTAAACCCAATAAAAATAGTCACTCCAATGAATGATAATTGAGAGAAAATAATAAAGAAGTGATATCATATGTTCTCACTAAGATGAAAGAAATATACCCTCAGCCTAGAAATAATACGATCTCAAGTCAAATAAAAATGCTAGTCAACTTAATTTATTTTTTTTTATGCACCACTACATCTTTTTAGCCCATATAACTAGCTTCTACTTTAGACTATAGTTCTCTAAAATCAAGAAGAACTTTTATTAGGACGTAACATAGGCTAGGGACATGACTAACAAATGAGGGAAATAAGGAAAACAAAATGTATGTTTGAGAAAAATGCAGAGATTTTTATTTTGTTTTTTTTGGAAGTTGCAAGGTGAATTTCACCTATTATTGTTATTTTTTTCTTCTTTTAAAAAAAAAAATTTTTTTTTGCTTTTGTTTGGCACGTCACTGAATAAAATAATTATTTACATTTTTCTCAAACATAAATAGATGATGGAACTTATAAGACATCGGGTAATACTTCAAATCAGAGTGGGTCAAGATGATAAGTTGACAAAAAAAATATTTTTCTTTGTTTTAAAGCTCAAAATGATTAACTATGGATATTTCACAAAAGAGATGGTTAGAAAGGCTCAAACGAATCAAAGATGGCATTTCCATCATTTTTTAGAGCTCTAAAGGATCTTCCATATCTATTAGTTAGATGAGCCTCCAGATGTAGCAACACACTTTCTTTTTTAATTTTACAACAATTTTTTTAAGGGTTAACTCAAAAGAAATCTAGAGATCATGTATAAAATAATAAACTACTAAGCTGTATAAAGAATGGATAAAATGGTTACTCTCGAAGAAAAATGATAGGCTCAAAAACTCACTTGGTACTTATTATGACATGTTCATTCCTTCAAGCAACTCATATTTGTCTCCGACATCAACATGTAAAGTAGCAAACATAGCGTAACATCGCTTAAGACCAAAGATAATACAAATAATAAAATTTGAAATTAATCATGTCATCCAGTGTTAAAACAAATCACACAATTTTTTTTTAAAACAAAATTCTACCCCCCAACCTATGAAAGGAAAATATGCATACAGAAATGTGAAAATGATATAGAAAAACTAATTAGAAAAGTTACACTTAAAATGATAGAAAAATAAATATTTTTTTTAACTAAGAAGATGCGTTTCTAGAGGCACTACACTCCATATTCAGCCATCTTCAACTCAAAAAAATTGAAAAGTGTATATTTATAAAGGAGAAATTAGAAAGAAGAAGAAAAATGATTGTAAAAAAATTAATAAAGAAAAAATAAAATATCTAGAATTTTTTTTTATTTTTTTAACGAAGAAAATACGTTTCTAGAGTAACTACACTCCATATTCAGCCATCTTCAATACAAAAAGTTAGCAGCGGTTAGTTTCTACAACAAAAAATTAGTAAAAACTTAACTAAGATTCTACAATTATCGACTATTCCCTCCCCCCAACCAGAACGAAACTTTGTCCTCAATATTTTAAAGGAAAGAAGTAGAGTTCAGAACACATCACCTGGGTGGTGCAACACAAAAGAAAATATTTACAGGTGGAGAGTTAAATCTAATTTGTACTTCTTACTGCGGCTACTGTTACCGTCATTATTTGGACGCTCCAACACAAAGGTCTAGGGGTCTGGTTTTGGTTTATAAGCTTGTAACATATCAAGTAGCTCATTAGCAGTGTGAGCACAAATGAAAATCTTTTTCGCATTGGAAAGAACGAAATAGTTTTTTATTGTATGGTTAAGAAATGCGATAAAACCATCATAAAAATTATTAACATTTAACAAACCGATGGGTTTCTGGTGAATGTGCAGATGGGCCCAAGATGCTAGTGTGATAAGTGCCTCTAGTGTTGCAAGATCTCTTAGAAGGAAAGTAAAAGCATCAGCATGATTAAGCATTTAAGTTATTCTTTCTTGCATACCTGAGACGACTAACTTTTCTCCAGTCGGTAGGTCAGACAAACTACCCAAAGGTTTTAGGGCTTTTGGGATGATGCCTAATACTTGACTTCCTCTGACAAAAGCAGCTTCTCAGACCAATTTTGATAACTCTCGGTTACCTTCTCCATACACCAAGTGTAATTTTCTCTTTGCTATGCTTCGACCAAGATCTATGGCTGCCTTAACGAACTCTTTATGTTTGTCATAGTTAAATCCAGAAAGCACACAAATGTTCTTGAATTGTCTATTAGGAGTAGCTGCCATTGGGATACTTTTCAAAAATAATTTGTGAGTGCTTAACAAAAAGTCATATTTAAGAATCTTGGTGACAGTGGGTCACAACTGTGTATGAGGTGGCATGTCAGTGTCAAATAACGCGTAAAGCACATGGATCGCGAGTCAAAAAGGAAACAGTAAAAAGAAAAAAAATAATGATAAAATAAAATTATTAAAGACAATAATAGAAAAGATAAAATAACAGTGAAGTAAAAGGATATTTACAAGTAGTTACGACTGTGGCTCACATCTTCCTCTGGTTTTACGTCCAGAAACGGCTTGAACGCCCTCTATAGGTCGAGGATAGGCTTCCCTTCCAGTTTTCTTATGAATTGGCAAACAGGGTCGTTTATAGTCAGATTCCCGAGACTATATTGTGCATGCTCTTTTTGGAATAATGGCCATAACTAGAGAATCGCTCCTTGCACATATCTACTAGGATGCGTTTCAAGAGACAAAATGATATCATCCAATGACTCCTTATTCAAGCCATCCCTAATTAATTGAATCTTATCTTCTCTATTATCAGACACCATTCTTAAAGAACATGGTTTTTTATCGCAACTCATTCTGGCACACTTATGACAAGCAACCGAAATTTTTCGAGCTCTGCGTTTTCTTGCATAATTTTCTTTACCACAACCAGGCATGTATGCAATAAATTTTGGAGGTAACTCACCTGCCAATCGTACTTTAGCCTCGATTAATCAATGGATGTCAGCAGGTATGTTATTCCTCATGAGCAATCGCATGCGTTCGGACCGAGCTTTATAGATTGTAAGGAGGACATTCTGAGGAAGTGAAGGGAATCGCTTGTGGAATCTCGTTTCTGTCCATACTTTCGCCTCATAATATCAGTTATTATAGGAAACTGAAGTAACCGACTTAATTGTCACGGAGTACCGTTATCCACCACTTCACTGGGGTAACAAACTAAAACACACACACACAAAAATAAATTAAAACACACAAAGAAAATTAAAATCATCCTCTTATTGAATTTACCTCAAGCTCCAACTGGATGTTGTAGACACTTCTCTCAATGTCTCTGAGTTGGCTTTCTAAATCTTCAATATAAGATACTAACTCTGGTGGTTGCAGAGCCTAAATACGATGTGTTTTACAAAATCGAATCTGCCTTTTGAGATGAGATTTTACACGTTGAAGTGATTTAAGAATGTTCAGGAGGAACTGTTTAGCGGCTATGGTACTCATGATTACCAATGATAAGAGAAAACTTAATGGTTAAACAAACACACATATGCAAAAATAATTTCAATTAGCAAAAGAATAATAAAAAGAAAGAAAAAAATCAAATTACCGAAAAGAAAGAAAGAAAGAAAAAACTCAATTCAAATATGGTGGGTCACTCAAATTTATTTCGGTGTCTTCTCCATGTGGTTGGTAATCTAAATATGGTTTTAATCTTTGACCATTAACTTTAAACGTGACACTGTTTTTTGTGTCCTTAATTTCAATTGTCCCATGTGGAAAAACAGAATGAACAATAAAGGGACCAGACCATCGAGAGCGTAACTTACCTGGGAATAAGTGCAAGCGAGAATTGAATAAAAGCACTTTCTGACCTGGGGTGAACGATTTTCTCATAATTTGCTTGTCATGGAAGACTTTCATTCGTTGCTTGTAAATCTTGGCATTTTCGTGTGCATCATTGCGAATTTCTTCAAGTTCTGCCAGTTGTAATATTCTTTCTGAGCTGGCTTGCTGCATGTCAAAGTTGAATTTCTTGATGGCCCAATATGCACGATGCTCGAGTTCTACAGGTAGGTGGCAAGCTTTTCCATACACTAGCCTGTAGGGTGACATCCCAATCGGAGTCTTGAAAGTTGTTCTATATGCCCATAATGCATCATCAAGTCTTAATGACCAATCTTGTCCGTCCAGCTTCACCATCTTTTCTAATATGTGCTTTATTTCTCGATTGGAGATCTCAACTTGGCCACTAGTTTGCAGATGATATGGAGTCGCCACTTTGTGAGTGATTGAATACTTTGTCAAAAGAGCTTTGAATGCTTTGTTACAAAAGTGGTCACCACCATCACTGATTATCGTTCGAGGGAATCCAAAGCGTGAAATAATATTGCTTTTCAAAACCGTTATCACCACCTTGTGATCATTGGTTCTACATGGAATTGCTTCTACTCATTTCGATACGTGGTCAACAGCAACCAATATGTATTGATGGCCAAAAGAAGGAGAAAAGGGTCCCATGAAGTCGATACCCCATACGTCAAAAATCTCAACCACTAAAATTAGATTTAGTGGCATCATGTTCCTTCGTGTAATGCTCTCCATTCGTAGACACCTATCACATGAAGAATAGAAAGTGTAAGCGTCTCGAAATATAGTTGGCCAATAGAAACCACATTGTAAAACTTTAGTTGTTGTTTTCTTAGCGCTGAAATGGCCTCCACAAGCTTGTTCATGGCAGAATGAAATGATATTTTGAATTTCATTTTTTGGGACAAATCGTCTAACAATTTGATCTGCACAATACTTGAACAAATACAGGTCATCCCAAAAGAAATTCTTTATTTCTGTAAAAAAAATTGGCTTTGTCTTGCTTGGTCCAATGCTTTGGAAGTTTACCTGTAACAAGATAATTCACGATGTCAGCATACCGCAATAATACTTCTACACTCATCAATTGTTCATCTGGGAATGACTCATTCAATATTAATGGTTCTGTAATTGCGTCAAAATGGAGACAAGAGAGATGGTTAGCTACAACATTTTTTGTGCCTCTTTTATCTTTAAATTCCAAGTCAAATTTCTGTAAAAGTAACACCTAACGAATTAGTCTAACTTTTACATCTTTCTTTGTGAGAAGATATTTAAGAGCAACATAATCTATAAATACAATTATTTTACAACCAATGAGATAAGATTGAAATTTTTCTACTGCAAACACTATTGCTAGCATTTTTTTTCAGTAGTTGAATAGTTTAACTATGCATCATTCAATGTCATACTAGCATAGTAAATAACATGAGAAATTCGATCAACTCTTTATCCTAAAACTGCTCATACTACATAATCAGATGCATCACACATGAGCTCGAATTGTAAGCTCCAATTTAGGGGCTGAATGATAGGTGATGATGTCAACAATTACTTTAATTTTTCAAATGTCACAAGACATGAATCATCAAAGATAAAAGGTACATTTTTAGCAAGTAGATTGTATAAGAGTCTAGAAACTTTGCTAAAATCTTTAATAAAACGTCTATAAAAATCAGCATGCCCAAGAAAAGATCTTACTTCTCTCACTGTTTTGGGTGGAGGAATATTAGAAATGAGATCCACATTAGCTTTGTCAACCTCAATACCTTTACTCGAAATGATGTGACCAAGAACAACACATTATTTTACCATAAAGTGGCACTTCTCCCAATTTAAGACTAAATTCTTCTCGATACATCTCTGCAGAACTAATGTTAGATGATGTAAACATTGATCAAATGAATCACCAAAGACAGAAAAGTCATCCATAAAGATTTCAAGGAATCGTTCAACCATATCAGAAAAAATGCTCAACATGCATCGTTGAAATGTAGCAGGTGCATTATATAATCCAAATGGCATCCTCCTATATGCAAAAGTGCCAAAAGGGCAAGTGAAAATGATTTTCTCTTGATCTTTTGGTACTATGAGAATCTGATTATATCCTGAGTAGCCATCTAGAAAGTAATAAAATTCATGGCCTGCTAATCTATCAAGCATTTAATCGATAAATGGTAAAGGAAAATGGTCTTTACGTGTGACAGAATTTAATTTTCTATAATCAATGCATACACGCCATCCTGTAGTTACTCTAGTGGGTATTAATTTATTATCAGCATTCGTAACTACTGTTACTCTTGACTTTTTGGGGACAACTTGCACAAGACTGACCCATGAACTATCAGAGATTGGGTAAATGATATCTGCGTCTAATAGCTTAAGGATTTCAGTTCTAACAACTTCTTTCATATTAGGATTTAACCGACATTGCATTTCCTTAATAGATTTAGCATTTTCATCAAGGTAAATGTAATGCATGCAATCTACTAGGTTTATACCTTTGATGTCTGCTATGGTCCATCCTAATGCTCCTTTGTGCTCTTTTAAAACATCCAACAACTTACCTTTTTGTTCGTCATTTAGGGATGATGAGATGATTATCGGTAGAGTGCTTTCTTCTCCCAAAAATGCATATTCTAATGTGTTGGGTAATGGTTTGAGCTCGAGTTTCGGTGGTGATTCTGATGATAGGATGAGTTTCTTCTCTGATGGTGCTAGTTGTTCAACTCTTGACTTCCATTTATTGGTATCCATGGATGGTGCCGAGTCAAGGAGGGCGTTGACCTCATCGATTGATCAAAATTCAAATCAAAGTGAGTTAAACATATTTGTAAATTATCATCACTAAGGTTTGAAAGAAAAGTATTATCAACTAATGTGTCTATTAAATCCACATCAATAATTCCATCATCTGCATTGTGAGGTTGTTTGGCAATGTTGAAGATGTTCAGTTCCATAGTCATGTTGCCGAAGGACAACTGTATATTTCCAGTCTTACATTGAATGTGAGCATCCGCAGTTACCAAGAAAGGTCGGCCTAGAATAATGGGGATGTGCTTCCTTGAATCATGTATTGGTTGAGTGTCAATTACAATGAAATCAACAGGAAAATAAAACTTGTCTATTTGGATAAGCACGTCCTCCACAATACCACGAGATATTTTTATGGACCGGTCTGCAAGCTGTAACACCACTGGAGTTGGGTGTAATTCTGCAAGTCCAAGTTTCACAAACACTGAATAAGGTAACATATTTACACTAGCTCCTAAATCCAACAAAGTATTCTCAATTGTGTGGTTCCCTATACTACATGAGATAGTGGGGGAGCCTAGGTCTTTGCATTCTAGAGGAATTTTATGTTGGAGTATAGAACTAATATTTTCTGTTAAAAATGTCTTCTTTTGAACGTGAATGTTTCTCTTTTTAGTACAAAGGTCTTTAAGAAACTTGGCATAAGATCGAACTTGTTTAATAGCATCAAGCAAATGAATGTTAACACTTACCTGTTTGAAGATTTCAAGATTTCAAGAATCTCACCTGTTGATTTTCTCTTCTTTCCTTTAGCTAACCTTTGAGGAAATAGAGCTTTAGGAACATATTCTCGTGGGTTGGTTTATTCTCTCTCCTCCGGTGATGAGTCCTTAACATTCACAAGTACAATTTGATTTTCTTTTGTCACCGGCATCTCCACTTTGTTATCGACTTCTTTTCCTTTTCGCAAAGTCATGACTGCTTTGACCTCTCCATGTTGATGTGGTGAACTAGTACTTGCTTTACGTACTCTTTTAGGATTAGGCACTGGTTGACTTGTCTTTCTCAACAGTCATTGCCAAGGTCTGGACTGAGGAAGCAAGTTGTTCCACCATTTTCTCGAGGTTTGAAACTGATTGGGCTCGTGAGTTGAAGTCTGCTCTCAACTCATTTCGTAGTCCATCAATGGTGCGGTTCTGTTACTCAATCGTAGAGTGAGTAACATTCTTGAAATTATGGAATGCATCCTCCCATGGTCTGGGTTGAGAATAGTTCTGGTTTTGATTGTATGGTTTAAATGGTGGCTGAGAGGCTTGAGGAATTTGAGGAACTGGTTGCATTGGTGGACCTGGAGCTGCTGGTCCATTCTGTTGGAATCTTTGAGACCATGAAAAATTGGGGTGGTCTCTCCATCTAGTGTTATATGTGTTGGCGTATGGGTTGTAATTAGATGGTTTTCTCATTACACTTATGGCATTGGCTTGATCTGAGTATGAGTCATGGTCATGTGGCTATGTTGGTTTAGCAGTAGTTAACAATGCTATTTGTCGAGAGAGACCTTCAATTATCTCCTTGACTTCTTTAATTTCTAAACTTGACTCGCCAATGTGAACCTCATTTACTCCCTTAATTCTATTAGTATTCCTGAGTGATCAACTCCATTATTGGGAATTATCCGCTTGTCGCTGGAAGAATTCCAAATCTCTGATGTACTTTTTTACATTAGCTTTCCTCCACTTGTTGTCATTAGTCATTCTTGCACATTCGGCAATAATCCCTCCAAAACTTATTGGAATTTGTGTCATTTCTCGTACCCATGATGTGAACACTTCAAGAGTAGCCCATTGAATCGCTCCTATGTTTCGAAAAACTGATCTTCTTCTCTCTGGGTAAACTCTGAAATTTCCCTGCAAATAGCATTGGTTTTATGCACTGGGAAATATTTATTCAAAAATTTTGTAACTATTTGTTCCCATGATGTAATGCTATTAGCAGGCAATATATTGAGCCATGAACGAGCTCTATTCTTTAAAGAAAATAAGAATAATCTAAGTTTAACATCATCATCTGAAAAATTCTCATATCTAAATGTTTGACAAACAGTATAAAAATCATTCAAATGATTATATGAGTCCTCATTTTCTAGGTCATAGAATGTTGGGAGATAATTTAGCACACTAGGTTTTAGTTCAAAACTCCTAGCAGCTACATTTGGGTACCTTATGCATGATGTGCTCAAATTAGCTAAAGGACTGAAGTAGTCCTTAAATGGCCTCTCCTGTGGTTGCAAATCCATTTTATTTTTAACTTGTTTGTATGTGCGAAGTGTTTTCTTAAGTTCAAGGTCTATATGTTCAAAATTAGGTACTAATGACCTACGACCATGCATGCAAAGAACAAAAGATAAATGGGAGCAAAAGAAATAAAAATAAAGAAGAATGACAAATTACGGTACTAACCTTATTACGCTGTTAAAACCTTTCTATAAAACACACTAAAAAAAATTCATGAAATAAATTGACTAAAAATTAAATTAATAAGATAAGCAAAAATTACAAAGAAAAATAACTTAAAAATTAAATTGCAGAATTGTGAAGAATAGAGAAAGAAAAGAAATTATTACCTCTAAATGCATATTCACTTTTTTTTTCTTTTTTTATTAATAAAAAATACAAGAAAATAAATAAAAGAAATTATTTACAAAAATTAATTTTAAGAATTAAAATGACTTACCTCCCCGGCAACGGCGCCAAAAACTTGTTGTGCAAATTTTATTGAACTCGCAAGTGCACGAATTTATTGTAGAATAGATTAATGGTGACGATTGTCGATCCCACGAGGAAGTGAATTTAATTATATGTTGAATTAATTTTGTATAAAGTGGTTGGATTTGTGGTGAAAGTAACTTAGATTATCCTAAAATTGGAATTAAAATGACGAGAATAAATTGAAGAGAAATCTATTAAAATGACGTACATGGGTATCTGGATCCGTATCAACATGCACCATGGGCTAAATATTCCTTATTAATACCAATTAAATCATGAGGGGGGAATCCACACCTCATGAACCACACTCTAATCAATATGGTGCTAAGGGTTTATCGTGCCAAATAATAATAACCTTGTACTAGAGAGCCGGTGAAGCCAAGGCGGTATTTAGATAAGATTATTATTATTTGTCGACGAGAAGTCAAAACATCCACAAAAACTAGAGGGGAAGAGAAAATAAATTTATCAAATAAAGCCCATAACACATGTTGAGACTTCACATTCAACACATGTTGAGACTTCACATTCAACCCAAACTTGAAAGAAAATTAGCTACTCATAATTGAACTAGGGGCAAAAAGAATATTTATTAAAATATGTAGAAAATACAACACGGAGAATGAATTACAGAAAATGGTGTCCAAAAATGGATTCAGAGATATCAAATTAGGGGAGAAGAGCCCCCTTTTTACAGATACATTGAGTAAATCATGGCCATCGGATCAAAAACATTTCGGACGTTCAGGATTGCGCCACCTCATCAGTCAACAGTACTCGGTTTGACCACGCAGTTTGAACAGTAACACGGTTTGACCCGGCTTGAATAATGACGCGGTTTGGTTGAAAATAATCTTGTATAATGTATGTACCGTACGCGAGATTTTTGGTCCACTGATATGTTGCCACGTCATCAATCAACAGTGCATAAGAATTTTAGTCCAATAGGATCGTGACACCTCATCAATTAATGCCACATTATCGGTCAATGCGACGTCATCGATCCGTCTATGTGAACAGTGTCGTGAACAGTAATGTAGACAGTACCGTATATGTGAATAGTACTGTACATGTGAACAGTGCCATTTTTTCTTTTATGCTCCTCCTAAGATTTTCGACCGTCCTGAGTTCAAAAGTGATGTCCGTTTTGCCGTCTGATCTCTCGTTTATTGTGAAATGACTATGATGCCCCTAAAATACATAAAATACTTAATTATAATACAACATACATAATTAAATGACAAGAAATTTAAATACATAAAAGTAAGGATGTTAGTAAAATTTAAAGTGTAAAATGACGATTTTCTCTTTTATAAATATACATTTTCTAACACTCAACAAGTATGTGTCATTATTTGAGGACAAGTAATGGTTTAAGTTTGGGGGTGTGATAACTCTAGGAAATAAGAGTTATTACATCAATTTTAGACTTGNGTATGTGTCATTATTTGAGGACAAGTAATGGTTTAAGTTTGGAGGTGTGATAACTCTAGGAAATAAGAGTTATTACATCAATTTTAGACTTGAATCAAGATCATTTAGAGAACAAATAAGGTGTTTTTATTACATTTTGATTACCTTTTGCATAAACATTCATTTTAGTTGGGTTTTAATAAGTTTTGTTTAAATCAAGAAATTTGTGCTAAAAACAGGTGCATAATTGTAGGTTTTAAATTCATAAGGGGATGCTGAGACATTAAATGAGTAAGAGGAGGAAAGAAGATGGCCACAAGAGAAGACAAGCATAATCGGGAATAATGCAGTGTTGTTGTGGATGCTAACGTAACCAGTGCTGCAGTAATTAGAGAGCAATGCGGGAGAAAGCTTAAAGCGTGAGTCAGCTATAAAATAGCGATCTGCATGGTTCCTAACTTAAACGCATGCACGCGCATGGACTTTGGGGTCTTTTACCCTAATTTGCAATATAAAATGAGGTGTGCACCATATAGAAAGGTGGCAAGGAATTATCATCAAGAATAATTACAAAGGCAAGAAGAAGCAGATCAAGATTGAGGAGTGATATTCGGAAACAAAGAAAAGAACCGTGTAGAATTATTTGTCTTTCGTCGTGCTCAACTTATATTTTCTTTTCTTCCTTGAATTGTTTGGATGTATTCCGAGATCAATAGATTTATGTTTATTTTTCTCATCTAGATCATGAACTAAATTTACTTGTGGTTGAATGACAAATAATCCAATGAGTTCTTGACTGTTCTTTTATGTTGTTATGGTAATGTTGTAGCATTATACTCTATAGTTTTTATGAATACAACTGTTATTTCGGTTGACCACCCATTTAATACTTTCAGTTAAGATAGAGCAGCAAAAGGGCATGTCTTAGCGGATATTGTTAGAGTATTACTTGTTCTTAAGTAGAGTTTCCTATAACTTGAAGTTAAAATTTGTGACACTCTAAACATAGGTGTTTACTTTGTAGGGTGGAGAGAGTAAAGGTTATAATATCGTACCATAAATATATGAGCAACTGGTCATTGTTAGTAGGTTTAGAGGTATGAGATTTCCAACATGCGATAGCTGCGGATGCAGATTCATTCTACCCATTGCTGCAGCACTTATTATAACAACTGGTGCTAATTTGTTAAACAACAGTCACTCCATTAGGAGAGTTTGATCATTCAACTACTATATTAGTGCTAATTTGTTAAACAACAGTCACTCCATTAGGAGAGTTTGATCATTCAATTACTATATTCTCAATTGAATCGTAGACACATTTAACTTAGTTTATTTCATTACAGTATTATTTTATTTCTATCTCTCACAATTATTAGTTATGAGGGAATTATTTGACAATTGTTTGTTTCGGTCTTTAGTTGATTTGCATTATTGTGATTACTTTAGCATTTTGGAGTAACATCAATCCATGTGGAGACGATCTTGAATACTCATCATTTTATTACTTGTTGTGTATACTTGCACATTGGCATTGATAGTAATTAATTATAGAAATCAACCAACACATACCCTGGTTTACATCAATCAGTTGCGTCGGGCACCAAAGATACTAAAGCAAACGCATTTATAAAAGAGTTGTGTGAAAATGGTGGTTAATAATAATTAAACGAATATGATTTTGATAAAAATTCTTTAGACCCATAAATTATATATATATACAATTAAAGCTAACGCAATAAACTCCATTGTAGAGTAATTAGTAGAACTAAGAAACCCCAATAAATTAAGGTTATTTTCAGCATTTGAAAGGGATTTTATAAGGAATCATATTATTTTTAAATATTTTAATGGGGTATATTAAGAAAAAGGGTTTTAAAAGGAGTTTTAATAGGTGCCAGTGGACCCCCCATAAAGAAAATATAATCAAGCGGATATGTTAAGAGGGCCCAAATATGATAATTTATTTAAGACCGATCAGATCTGCCAAAATAGCTTGTTCATTAATAATATTTTGGCCTAACTCCTCTAAAGGAAAAGAGCCATACGATAAAGTGGTTTCGAGATAGGCGCAATGTCAGGAGATAAATTAATAGAATATTCAATTTCTCAATCAGGAGACAAATCAGGCAATTCCTCAGGAAATACATCTAAAATTTCTTTAACCACTTGAATATCGCTAAGAGAAATCTCACTATTATTGTCAGTTACCACGTATGCTAAAAATGCCTCACATCCTTTTGTCAACATCTTATTAGCCTTAAGTACACATATCAGCCCCCTATAATTATTTTGGTTGCCTTGAAACCAGAATTCTATTTCTCTAGGAATTTTAAACATAATTTCTTTAGAAAAACAGGCAACATTGGCATGATAAGTTCTAACCAATCCATACACAAAAAGATGTCAAAGTCATGCATTAAGATTAGTAACAAATCAATAGAAATTTTTCTATCCCCAAAACTAAGAAAATAAGACTAATAAACTTGATTCAAAATCATGTTATCACCCATAAGAGTTGCCACAGACAAATAACACCCAAGTGGCTCAGTATTTCTATTCGCATGATAAGCAAATGCAATTGACACGAAGGAATGGGTTGCGCCAAAATCAAATAGCACTTTAGCATCTTTAGAAAATAGAGATAGTGTACCTATCATAACATCATTAGATGCCTTAGCATCCTGCTTTGTCATAGCAAAAACGCGACCCTGAACTCTTGGATTCTTTCTTGGACTCTCCTCAGCTTAGGTGCTAATAGCATTATTATGCCTCTTAAGACAATCTTTAACTATGTGACCAGTTTGCCCGCAGCCAAAACAAGCACTAATCTTCATATAGCATTCGCCACGATATAACCTTCCACATCGAGTGTAAGGAGGGAAGTTCTTCTGAAATGAAAGACCATCTGCACCTATTTTTTTCACTCTTATTGGTAGTACCAGAATGGTTTTGAGTTTGAGGACCCTTGTTATTTTGACCTTTGCTCTGGGATCTTCTATGTCGACTTTACTGGTTTTATCAGTCTCGTCTCTTTTGTGACTCATTTAGCCACATTTCTTTGTTAGTAGCCCCATCCACCAAGTCTGCATAATCTGTTATCCTAAAATCTTCTAAAGGATCTCTAATAGACGGGCACAATCCCTCGAGAAAATGTCTACATCTCTTTTCTTATGTGTCAACCAATGAAGGAGCAAAAGGCATTGAACTTATCCTCATACTCAACCACGGTCTTGTTTTCCTGAATCAGATCTAGGAACTGTCTCTCCATTTGGTTGGCAACTTCGAGGAAAACACTTCTCATAAAAAGCATCAACAAACATCTTCCATGTGATCGGTCTTCTTAGTAAATAAGCTTTGGCCTCTCACCAATGATCGACCTCACTCTGAAGGACAAAAGTAGCAAAGACCACCCTTTGCTCATATGTACAACTAATGGCATCTAGTATCTTATATATCAGCTTTAACCATGCCTCTGCTGCCAAAGGATATGTCGTTGATCCTCGAAAAATTGGGGGTCGTAATTTTTGGAACTGCTCTAATGTCACTATTGTTTTATCACCCACAATACTGCTTTACCCTCCACCTCTAGTATTCTGAGAAAAACCTCCACTTTGAGCAATTCTTTGTAAAAGGCTAATTTGAGTCTGCAAAATACTAGCTGTTGAGTGTTAGAAAATGTATATTTATGAAGGAGAAAATCGTCATTTTACACTACAAGTTTTACTAACACCTTTACTTTTATGAATTTAACTTTCTTTTGATTTAATTTTGTGCGTTTTATTTTAATTAAGTATTTTATGTATTTTAGGGGCATTATAGTCATTTCACAATAAAGGAGAGATCAGATGGCAAAACGGACATCACTTTTGAACTCAGGACGGTCAAAAACCTTAGGAGGAGCATAAAAGGAAAAATGACACTATTCACATCATATCAGTGGATGAAAAATCTCGCGTACGGTACATGCATCACACAAGATTATTG
>MKYO02026493.1:194916-262769 GCA_002013955.2 Citrus medica
TTGGTTACACCGGCTCTCTAGTATAAGGTTATTATTATTTGGCACGATAAGCCCTTAGCACCATATTGATTAGAGCGTGGTTCATGAGGTGTGGATTCCCCCCTCATGATTTAATTGGCATTAATACGGATTATTTAGCCCATGATGCATGTTGATACGGATCCAGATACCCAAGTACGTAATTTCAATAGAATTCTCTTCAATTTATTCTCGCCATTTCAATTCCAATTTCAGAATTTATTCTCGTCATTTTAATTTAAGTTTTAGCATATTCCAAGTTGTAGAATCTCAGGTGCTATGGACTGATTTAACAACCCAAGATTCTACCCCAAGACCTCAAACCAACGAAACAAGATGCAGCAAGATGTTTTAACTGAAAAGCTATGACTAAGATGAAACTATGGAAAAACAGATGATTTATACAATATGAACTGAAGAAACAACAGAAGTAATGTAATCGAAAAAGAGCAAAGGAATCTTAACGTGGTTCAGCTAGATTTCTCTAGCTTACATCCATGGGAGGGAAAGAACACAGCTTTATTGATTTACTAAGATGAATTATAGAGTAATGCTTAGCTTCCAAGAAAGATCACAACTTGCTTTATATAACCAGCTTCCTTCTCTCTCTTAAGCTCTCTCTGCTCTCCAATCAGTTGCTTCCACATCAGCTGTTCCATAACAGCTTCAGTTAACGAACCCAGAAATCTCCAGCATCTCTCGTGAGTTCCTCATGCGTATAACGACTTCTAACGAACTTTGCAAGCTGAACACCAGCACGTGTTATAAGCGTGCATCACTTAAATCTAAACGACAAACTCATACGTCGTTCAGAAGTGCATTTCTTTTACTCTTCAAAAACGCAGGATCTTGTGCCGTTTGAGCTTAAGTGTTTCCAGCTTCAAAATGCAAAGTCTTCTGCCGTTTTGGTTTTCTGGATTTGCTTTCACAAACAACAATTCTCCACCTTGAAACAAATCATCCCTGGTTTCCCCCTCCATTTCCAGAATGAATCAATAGCAACCAAGACCAGCTATGTCCAATCACACCTTGAACTTAGCTGTAGTGACTACCTTAGTTAACATATCAGCAGGGTTTCTGTCTGTATGTATCTTCACCATTCTGACCACACCCATAGAGACTACATTTCTGATGAAATGCAGTTTGATGTCAATGTGTTTTGTTTTTTCATGATGAGCTGGGTTTTTACTCAAGTAAATGGCACTTGAGCTATCACAGAATACATCAACAGTCTTCTGACTCATTCCAAGCTCAGCTATCAAGCCTTTCATCCATAAGGCTTCCTTTACTGCTTCAGCAGCTGCTGTATACTCAGCTTCTGTTGGTGATAATGCAACAACATGTTGAAGACTTGCTTTCCAATTAATCAAGCAGCCATCCAGCATGTACAAATACCCTGTGAGAGATCTTCTCCTGTCTAAGTCTCCTGCAAAGTCAGAATCAACAAATCCATAGATTCCCTCAGACTTGATTCCTGACTTTCCATAAACCAGCCCATGGCTCAAGGTTCTACTTAGGTATCTCAGCACCCACTTTACAGCTCTCCAATGTTCTTTTTCAGGAGACACCATATATCTGCTTACTACACTTAGAGCATAGGAGATATCAGGCCTAGTTAGAACCATGGCATACATCATGCAGCCAACTGCATTAGCATAGGGAATCTTTGCCATCTCTAACTTTTCTTCTTCTGTCTTAGGACACTGCAAGCTGGAGAGCTTAAAATGTGTTGCTATTGGAGTCATCACAGGTTTACATGAGGTCATCCCAAAAGTTTCCAGTACCCTCCTCAGGTATTTCTCTTGGGAAAGGAACATAATGCCTTTACTTCTGTCCCTCTTGATCTCCATGCCCAGTATCTTCTTTGCTGACCCCAAATCTTTCATCTCAAATTCAGAGCTTAGAAAATTCTTCAAAATTGTAATTTCTTCTCTTGACTTACAGGCTACCAACATATCATCTACATATAGTAACAGGTATATGTAGAGATTTGTACTTATTTGCTTGTAATATACACAACAATCAAAACTGCATCTCAGGTATCCATGTGACAGCATGAATTCATCGAACCTAAGATACCATTGCCTTGGAGATTGCTTGAGCCCATACAGTGACCTTTTCAGCAAGTAAACATGGTTTGGTTTTTCAGAATCCACAAAACCCTCAAGTTGAGTCATAAGAATTTCTTCCTGTAGTCTTCCATGTAAAAATGCAATCTTGACATCAAGTTGATCAAGCTCTAAGTCATGAATTGCAGTTATTTCTAACAATACCCTTATGGAGGCATGTCTGACCACAGGGGAGAATACTTCTTTAAAGTCNCTGCAGTTATTGCTAACAATACCCTTATGGAGGCATGTCTGACCACAGGGGAGAATACTTCTTTAAAGTCAACTCCTTCCCTTTGAGTGTACCCCTTAGCCACAAGCCTAGCTTTGTACCTGCTAGGTTCACTAGCTGTAAGGCCTTCTTTGATTCTGAAAACCCACTTGCAACCCACTGTCCTTCTGTTACCAGGCTTCTCAATCAATATCCAGGTGTGATTCTTCTTAAGAGAAACTATCTCATCATTCATAGCTTCCTGCCATTTTGATTTGTTTGAGCTTTGAACAGCTTCTGCATAACTCTTGGGCTCATCTATATCAATATCATGTGAAGCAGCCAGTGCATATGCTATCAGATCAGCATACCCATATCTCTGAGGTGGTTTGATTTGTCTCTTTTCTCTATCTTTTGTCAGTTGATAACCCTGTACTTGAGCCAGTTCTTGAGATTGTGGTTGAGGGTCTCTGCATTTATCATGATCTTTACTGTCTTTATCTGAACTATCACCCCTCTCAGATTTCTTTTAGTCAGGATGCTCCACCTCAAATTGGATGTCATCTTGCACTTGAGGTTTCTGAGTTTTCAGCCCAGCATCCTTTCTGACTTCCAAAACAACCTTCTCATTAAATGTTACATCTCTGCTTATTATGCACCTTGGGGGTTCTAGATCAGTGCACCATAGTTTGCATCATTTAACTCCATCAGGGTAGCCTAGGAACTGACCTTTAAGAGCCCTGGGTGCTAACTTTCCTTGATTGATATGTGCATAAGCAGGGCATCCAAACACTTTAAGATTGACATAGCTTGCTGGTTTTCCATGCCACATTTCAAAGGGAGTCTTAAAATCTAGAGCAGTAGAGGGACTCAAATTTACCAGATAGCTTACTGTTAATAAGGTTTCTGCCCAGAGACCTTTTGGAAGCTTTGCTTGCACCAGCATGCACCTCACCTTATCCATCAATGTCCTGTTCATTCTTTCTGCCAATCCATTTTGCTAAGGTGTTAACCTCACTGTTTTGTGCCTCGCAATCCCTTCAGCTGCACAGTAACTATTAAAATTCTGATTGCAGAACTCAAGTCCATTATCTGTTCTTAATTTTTTAACCTTCTTTCCTGTCTGATTTTCAACTAATGTTTTCCATTCTTTAAACTTGTTAAAGACTTGATCTTTGCGCTTCAGTACATAGACCCAAACCCTTCTTGAGTAATCATCAATTATCGACAAAAAATAGATGTTTCCTCCTAATGAGCTTGTCTGTGCAGGTCCCCAGAGATCAGAGTGTATGTAGTCTATGATGCCAATAGATTTGGTGGTTGAGTGTTTGAAACTATGTCTTGTGGACTTCCCAAATACACAGCCTTCACAAAAATCTAACTCATCTATCTTATCCTTCCCCAGAACTCCTTGTTTCTCAAGTTCTTTTAATCCCTTAACACTCATATGTCCCAATCTTAGATGCCACAGCGTAGTGTTAACCTCACCAGTGCCAACAATCACATCTGTTATACCTGCAACTGCCTCACCATCTAGGACATATACTCCATTTCTTTTTTAGCCTTTCATCACCATCTTAGAACCCTTCATGATCAACAATCTCATATATTCAAGCTTAATACTAAACCCATTATGATCTATCAAACCTAGTGAGATTAAGTTCCTTTTTAAGTCAGGAACATATCTGACCTCTCTAAGTTCCCATGTTGTCCCATCATGAAGCCTAAGACTCACATTTCCCATGCCTAATACTTTACATACAGCATTGTTACCCATCATTACTTTTCCCCCATTTACATCATGGTAATTAGAAAAATAGGTTTTAAATGGGCACATATGAAATGTGCAACCAGAGTCTAGTATCCATTTACCTCTCTGGAGATCCTCTGTAGCCACACATACACCAGCAGATTCATAACCTTCTTCCTCCACTGTAGCTGCATCACCATTTCTTTCCTTGCTTTTGTTCTTCAGTTCTTGACAGTCTCTCTTGAAGTGACCTTCTTTTTTGCAATGAAAGCACTTCTTGTTTTGTGATTTAGACTTGTCTTGCTTTTGTTTCTTCTTTTTTTCATCATTCTTGTTAAACTTACCCTTAACTGATAATCCTTCAGCATGCATCATATTCCCAGATTTTTCTTGTAACACTCTAGTATTCAAGGCAGTCTTAACCTCATCTAATGATAATGTTGATCTTCCATACATAAGGGCATCAACAAGATTTGAATAAGACTGAGGTAGAGAGCTCACCAGAAGCAAGGCCTTTCCTTCATCATCCAGCCCCTCATCAATGGTTTCAAGTGTGTCACACACTTGATTGAATTCATCAATGTGATCATCCAGAGAGGACCCTTCAGCCATCTTCAGTGTGAACATCCTCCTTTTGATATACAACCTATTAGCCAAAGATTTGGTCATATAAATCTTTTCTAATTTGACCCATAGGTCTGCTACAGTCTTTTCCTTGGCAACCTCCCTTATCACTGAGTCACCAAGGCTCAATATGATGGTGCTTCTGGCTTTCTTGTCTATCTCGGCTGCCATTTCAGGTGTCTTGGAGGATGCTTCTTCTTTTCCTTCCTTCTTGGTGACAGGTTCAAGTGCATCTCCTAACCCCTGTGTTATCAGCAAGGCCTCCATCTTCACCTTCCACATGTTGAAATCATTCTTGCCAGTAAACTTCTCAAGATCGATCTTGGTTGAAACCATACTTGTCTTTGGTTGTAGATCCAGCTCTGATACCAATTGTAAAATCTCAGGTGCTATGGACTGATTTAACAACCCAAGATTCTGCCCCAAGACCTCAAACCAACGAAACAAGATGCAGCAAGATGTTTTAACTGAAAAGCTATGACTAAGATGAAACTATAGAAAAACAAATGATTTATACAATATGAACTGAAGAAACAACAGAAGTAATATAATCAAAAAAGAGCAAAGGAATCTTAACGTGGTTCAGCTAGATTTCTCTAGCTTACATCCACGGGAGGGAAAGAACACAACTTTATTGATTTACTAAGATGAATTACAGAGTAATGCTTAGCTTCCAAGAAAGATCACAACTTACTTTATATAACTAGCTTCCTTCTCTCTCTTAAGCTCTCTCTGCTCTCCAATCAGTTGCTTCCACATCAGCTGTTCCATAACAGCTTCAGTTAACGAACCCAGAAATCTCCAGCACCTCTCGTGAGTTCCTCATGCGTATAACGACTTCTAACGAACTTTGCAAGCTGAACACCAGCACGTGTTATAAGCGTGCATCACTTAAATCTAAACGACAAACTCATACGTCGTTCAGAAGTGCATTTCTTTTACTCTTCAAAAACGCAGGATCTTGTACTGTTTGAGCTTAAGTGTTTCCAGCTTCAAAATGCAAAGTCTTCTGCCGTTTTGGTTTTCTGGATTTGCTTTCACAAACAACAATTCTCCACCTTGAAACAAATCATCCCTGGTTTCCCCCTCCATTTCCAGAATGAATCAATAGCAACCAAGACCAGCTATGTCCAATCACACCTTGAACTTAGCTGTAGTGACTACCTTAGTTAACATATCAGCAGGGTTTCTGTCTGTATGTATCTTCACCATNAGCTAACATCTGCATTGTTAGGTTAATATTCTGGGCCATCTCACGAAGTGTAGGATTTCCTTCATCGATTAGTCCTTGCAGATTATTTGTTTCGACCTTATCTGCCATAGTAATATGTTGAGCAGTGGCAGAAGTACTTCTTACCCGAGGACCAGTTACCCTACATACTACTCCATCACTCTCACGCGACAAAGTTCGAATGGTACCATTTTTAGGTGCCATTATCCTATTAGTCATCAAGCATATACATAAAGAAAAATTCAATAAACATTTCATTAATAATAGAGATCATATTTCTATACATAGATAAGTAAGTCAACAACTTGAAAATCATTTTTTTTAAACAAGAACGAAATTGTGAATCACAAAACTTATTCACTTAAATCAATCAGTGAAAGTAAATTTTCCAACATACCTATAATCAGCTCCTTATTATACTTATCATAAATCACTACAGTCTTAAAATATGCAAAACCTATGTCGAATATTAATCTTAAGCTATTAATCATTGACCTTAAATGTCTACAAAATCATAAAACCATGCTCTAATGCCACCATTGTAACACTCCAAATTTCTCAAGAATCCTAAAAAAAATTTGGAATGCAATCTCTAAACAATTAAAACTTATTACTATTCCCAAAAGAAAATCAACAATGCCCAAAGTCGAAACATAGTCTCTAAAACAATAAATACGACAATAATCATTCATTGCCAAATTTAGCTCTAAAATAATAACCAAAATAGCAACAATTTATCATCACAAAAATGCCCAAAGCTTTCGGCTAACTAATCATCTTCTCTAAAACCAAAAAGTCCACATCTTCAAAATCACTCTACAAAAATGTTGGAGACGAGGGGTGAGCCGTCAACTCCGTAAGCAAACTCATGTATAAGATTACTAATAGCGATACAATGCATAATAATTATTATTAAGTGCCATGAATTAGAAATCAGTAATCATTTTATAATCTAATACATATGTACGGTAAAATTTATAATCAATTATGTCATAACATAATGACCATTTTCAATAAATAATCATTTATCAATAAATTCTTTCATTTGTTCAATTTTGCATGCCTCATAGTGTCACATGTACTTCCGGTGACACGGCCAGTGGTTTAATTAGGGTCATTTACCCCGCAATAATCGTTAATAGGAGCACACAGTTAATTGTTCAATCATATTAGTAATGATAACTACAGATAATAAGCTAAAGTCTTAAAATAATTTTCAATCTTGCAATATCAATCATTCAATAATCGATCAACAAAATCTCTTATAAAACATTTAATTGGCAAAACTTTACAAATTATTTTTAAAGAAAACAATTTATGGAACACGAGTATTTTAAAGCCAATTTTTTTAAACAATTTAAGAAAAAATTTTAAATAAACTTTAAACCAAATGTAAATCATTATTATAAACTATAACAACAAAATACTTCAAAACTATAAATATGCCAATCCTTATTAACAACATTATTCTTTTAATACATAAATTTGTACATATATATAATAAACGTTATAAATTTGTACATATATATAATAAATGTTATGCATGAATCCACTTACTTCAATCTGAAGCAACAAATAATACTCACAAATACACGAGCCCACTCTTGGCCTATAATTATCAAGATGAGATTCTCATCAATATCATATTCAAATATGACCTTCATAAGATACGTAACATCCTTAAACCATTAACTCTAACCTAAACAAATCAATTCACCAAACCACCCTCGATCATCTTATAGGAATTGATTTCTAACAAGTTATAACTATTGCCGGAAAAATCACAAATATTACAAAAGCTATTGTAAAAATGTTGGCATTCAAAATAAATGTTAACAAAATTAATTAAAGTAAATTAATGTTCCACAAAAATATTAAAACTGTCCAGTGACAAAATAAACAGAGGATTGTTGATTCAAAAATTCATAATTTTAATTATACATGTTTACAAATAGCGATTCAAGTGTTGATCATCAGAGGAGACAATAGGGAATCAAAATTAAAATTTGTAAAGCATTTACTAATGAAAAAGTAACTCAAATTCGCTCTAATGTCACTCCCTTGAAATTCTGGAAAACGGTTTCTAAGATTGCGACAACCCATCTCTATGATTTTTAATGATTTTAATATAAATCCAAAAATTGGGACATTAAATACACAAAAACTAAACATATAGATGTATAGCAATAAAAGTTTCTAGAATTTTTGGAAGTCGTTTGGATTACGAAATAAATTATAAAATTGAGAATTGCTGCTGAAAATTGAAATTTTCCAATACTAGTGTTCCAACTTTGAAAAAAAAATTAATATACAATGATTTTTTGGACAATAAATAAATAAATAGAAAGATAAATATGTCTAGTTTAATAAATTTTGAAGTTTTATGTGACGAGACTTAACGAAAATAGCAATTGTATAACATTGAATATGCATTGTTCACAGTTTTCGAGATAATATATATAAAACCGTTCAATTGATAACCTAGAATTATGCATAAAATTAGAATTTCAAAAGATTTTAAGTACTTACCTCTCGAAGAAGAATTTCGATCTAGACTAAAGCCTTTACTCAAACACTCCTTGAAAAATTTTAAATACAAATGAGAGGGGGTATTTATTCAACATCAAGGCACACACAATCCACACACAAAGAAATAAAATAAATAAAAATACAACCAAACTTAATTATTCAACATAATTACTCTACCCCAATTTCTCCACTTACCAAACATTAATGATTCAACATAATTACTCCATTCCACCAATTTTCTTCACTTAACCAAACTTTAATCATCCAACATAATTATTCCGCTCTACCAAATTTCTCCACTTAAACAAACTTTAATTATCCAACATAATTATTCCACTCCACCAAATTTTTCCACTTAACAAACTTTAATCATCCAACATAATTACTAGCATTAAATAATACATTCTAAAAATCAAAAATCAAAATGACACTTTAATCATTCACTTACATATCATAAGTATAAAATATTCTATTATAAAATACATACATAAAAAAAATGAAACAAATTTTAAACTTTGCAGATGTATTCTTTTATACTAATCGAACCCCACTGCACTTATCACATTAAATTCAATGAGGCAAGTCCTAATATTAAAGAGCCCATTTCTCAAGTTCAAGAATAAGTGCCAATATCCCTACCACTAATTCAGATGGGTTGAACTATGTATCAGTCTCCTTATCTTTATCAACTTTCTTCGAGGCTTAAACCTTTCTATGCTAGTATGGCAAATGTAGAATGGATTACTACCTCCTAGCTAAAGGAACGAGCAGGCGCGGAAATCCCAACTTGAGGGGATAAGAAAAAAAAAATCATCGCCACTCAAGCAAGAGCAGCATTTTTGGAGATTCAAAAGGATTATTAGTGTTAAACATCGAGGCATAAAGTTAAAACAAAAGGCACCTATTGATTCAAGACAGAAAGTTCAAAAGCATCTCGAGTAAGAATATTACATGCCAAAGAGACGAAGATGAGCTATCTCTTCATCTTTGCTCTTGATCACCCCATCACTGATATCATGCTTCAACTGGAGAGATTCATGGACAGACTTGAGGGATGCTAGCTCGGTCTTTAGTTTGATAACTTCACCCACAATCTTGTTTTTCTGGTTTCTAGCTTTAGAACATTCGTCCTTTGAATCGCGATACAAATTGTACACTCGAATCATTTTCACAGTAATCTGTTAGAATACAATAAGGAAATCCTAGTTAGTAATTAATAGTGAAAGAACAAATGATCAATTTAAGGAGTCATGGAGTTGACCTTATGGGCATTGCCTATGAAGGCAGAGAATAAGACTGATGGGTCAGTTTGTCCTGAATGAAGACATTCTTAATGGGAGAACACCTTTTTCAGGGAAGAAAGATTAGCAAGATCATGCTCAAGTTCACTAGGTTGGAAGGTACAGTTGGCAAAGTCATTGAACATGAGGACTAAAGAGGTGATCCCAGGCCAGATGGTATGTGAGTTTTCTCCTCAGGATGAGAGGTACCACCAGGCACAGATTAGGTTGAAGAAGCTCTAGAAGACTGAGATTGAGTTGAAGGGAGAGGGGTTATATGGCGCTTTCGAGAAGATGAATCCCCAAGTGGTAAATCGGCTGGCCTTTTTCCACCACCGATTTGATGCGTGACTACTACACATCCCCAGTGTAAGAATATAAAAAAGAAAAATCACGAATGCTCACAAAGGAAAGTAAGCGCTTCATTTACTTAGTAGGAAGTTCTGCTCATCTGCTGAATTAAGAAAGCACGTCCAATTGCAGGAGGTTAGCTCTAGCACGCTCAATGTTGTTGGACAACTCTGCAGACAAGACGAGAGGAGAACGTCAAGTCACTGGAATGAAAAAAATGGTGAACTGAAAGTTATGAAGGTAAAACAATAACTTGGATTCTGAAATGAAGTAGGAACAAAATCGTTAGCATTAGGGTCATTAGGACACACTAATTTCCAGAGTGAAAAATCACGATTCCTTCCAACCCTTAGTCTGGCCCAAGAAGTGAAGGGGAATAATTCGGTCAATACGAGCCCAGCTAGCCAAGTAGTACTAGCCACTTCCCCTAGACACCGATTTAATCTGATACACTCTCTTAAATTCGTCGAAAGAGAATTCAAATTGGATCCCCGAGCGTTTCCAAAGCATATAGTGGCCTAGAATAGCCTTATAGATCGCCAGATTAAGTTAAGCAAGGGCGACGTTAAGAGATCTTAAAAACAAATGAATGAAATGGTGCGAGGGCAAGCTGACCTTAGCTTTAAACAAAAAGGGATATAAGGCTACACAACCCTCATGAGGAGTTGCCATGTGTTCATTAGGGCTTGGGATCTTAAGCTCGACAGAGGCGGGAATGTGGTAATCTCTACTTAATTTTTCTGGAGTTCGAGGTATGGCCTTGGATTTCCATTGGCTAGCCGAGAACCCCTCTATAAGGACATCTTGTTCTTCATTATCGACAATAAGAATAGAGGTCGTAGAGGGAGGTAAGGCAGAAAAGGAGCGGCACGTCACGGTCTTGGTAACGCATCTAAGTGACCCTTCGCCTTTGCTTGGTTCGCCATGCTTCGCTTTAAGATGATCCATTGAAAGCAAGAAGAGAAAGTGGAACAGGAAAAAGAAAAGAGAATAGAGAAATGTACCTTGAGCAAGTAAGAGAAAATGAGAATGCCAAATGTCGTGGAAGAAAAAGAAAGAATAAATCGTGTTTGGGAACATACGTATCGCTCGCGAGGGTAATGAACAATTTTGAATTTTAAAATTTAGATTAAGGTTTTTAAACTTCTTAATTCACGATAAAAGAATTTTGAATTTCAAAAACTTTTATCATGAACTAGGGGCCTGTATTGATGAGGGATAAGGTAATTAGTGATTGATACCACTTTAAAAGGGTAAGAATCTCTAAAGAGGAAAATTAGATCGCTCAAAGACAGGGGTAAAATCTGTCAGGTGAGAATTCAGAAACCCTTGAGATGGAAAATATAAAAACCTTGATTTAAATTGTGATTAGGTCAAAACCGCCAAATTAACAAGGCTAAAATGTCGGGATAATGCTTATCACCAAGAAAGAATCACGGGAGTATTGCAAAAATGACTAAAGAAGTTGGCTACAAAGCCACTACGCCTACAACACCCTAAAAAATAGGGGAATCACCCCCCACTCCAAGAATCACTCTCATTTTTCTTCTCCATGGAAGTATTTTGAGGTACAAAAGGTCACCATGAATGAGGTATGATCACTCAAGCAAACAAAAACACTTTGATTTCAATTCCAAAAGACACCTACTAATTTAACCATTGGAGTGTGCACGCCGGAGACCACCACATCCGGCTCCATATCACCTTTTTCTTGTTTGTTACTATGTGTGCATGTTACCTCCATCTGTTAAACTTGGTTCGACCCCAGGCAGGAAAAAATCAAGCATCAATAGGGAACAAACCTCTTTTTCATTTTATGTAGTATTACTTTTAATTTGGGAAATATACCTCTAACTGTATCGAATCCAATATCATGATTATCCTGTGCCAATAACTTTGTAAGCGGTGGAAACAATTGTGTACACAGGCATTAGCAGGCTCAAAATAAAAGAAAAGATTAAAAAGGATACAATTAAGTATCATTAAGTAAGTCCAATTAAACTGTTAGTATATTTTTCAGTAACTTATGCCTCTAGTTTGCTAATAAGCAAGAAATAACACTTGACATTATTTTGATTATAATTTGAGTGCATCATTAGAAACATTATAGCTGATGAAGAAGATATAAAATAGCCTATACAAATTAGGTCTCTATAACAAAGTTTTTTACGCCATTGATAATTTTTTGAAAAATTGTCATCATTATCCTCCAATATATGTGATGGTAAATATACTTCCATTTGCTCTGTCAAATAGAAGTGAATTAAATACATGAGATTTATCAATATTCAACAAGGTCAGTCAAGTATAAGAAAATCAAACCTGATGGATTAATAGGTTGATGGAAAGGGTTCAAGGGATTGAGGGATTTGGAGTTGAGAATGAATTTTTTTTTTTTTCCCTTTTCTTCAATTTGCTGATGACACAGTTTTTTCCATCCCAATCATATTGAAAATTTTCATAATCCATTCAAAGTTGTTGATTTCTTTTGTGTGGCATCTAGGTTGAAAGTTAATTTGCAAAACCACTCCATTGCAGGCAAAATATCTTTGAACATAAGTTACTTGACTTAACATCTTCTATTAGATGTAAGCTTCAAATGAGCTCCGAAAATACAAAGGTTTACGTTCACATCTTGGAGGGAAGCCAACAAAGATGGACTTTTAGAGCAAAAGAGAATGGATGGGTGGAAGCCAACTCTTATCCAATCTTTTCTTTCCAAGCTCCTTAATTTGTCTTCATTCACATTCCTATTTCAGTGGCAAAAGGATAGAGAATGCTACGAGAGATTTCTTCTGGGTAGGGGTAAAAGAAAACCATATGGCGAGTTGGAAGCTGGTTTTTCAACCTCTGTCCAAGGGCGGTTCAGGGTTAGGAAATAATCTAAGTAGAAATAAGGCTTAGGTAAGAGGTTGTGTAAGATTAAAATATCCAAGGGTTTTTGTTAATGACTTGATAGAGGGTAAGAGACTAATGCTCCGTTTGATAGAGCTTTTCAAGTAAAGTTTATTTAAGTAGAGCTTTTAAATAAATAAAAAAACTTTAGTTGTTTGGTTGTCAATAAGAGCTTTTATTAAAAGTTTATGAAATTATTTTAATAAGTAAACTTTTTAAAGTTATATTATGAAAAAAAATAAAATAAGATTGTCAAATAAATAGAGGATATATTTTAGATATTTTAATATTTTAAAAAAACTTTTCAACTTCTACTCCAAAAACCCAAAATTTAAGTTTTTACTAGTAGAGGCAAAATAGTTTATTTAAGTTTCAAAAGCTCTATTAAAAAAAACAAAAAATAACAAAAATTATGATAAGAGCTTATGAAATTAAATAAGCACTTATAGTCATTAAATAAGTTATATCAAACAAGCACTAGGAGTGTTCTCACTCCACTAAGTCTTAGTTTATTAATCTCATAAATTACTCTACTAAGACTTGCTTTCTTAATAAATGACTCCAATGCTACCTCTTTTGATCCCTCTTAGTTGATTTGGCAAGCTTAAAGATGATGGAGTGGGTTGTTGCTCAAAAGATAACCAATATGGTTCAAAGGAGACCTTATTTGGATATATTTCTTTGTTGCTCTATTGCTTGCTATTTATTGAATAAGTTGTTTAGGACCTTTAATCTAAGTTGGGTAGTTCCTATTTCTTATTATTCCCTTTTATTAAAAATATTCTTAGCCTTCAAGGACAAGGGAAAAGCTTAACATACAGTTTTGGCTAATTCTTCTGGGGCCATGTGAACAGCGAGAACCTTAAGTATCATTTGAGAAAAAAACTGCCAATTTCAAATATTTCTTCTTTATTTTGCTTAATTGAACAGCGCTATTACCTAAAAGGATTTCAGTCCAAAGGCAATGTAGACATTTCTTCTTTTGTTTTTAGTGGAAACTGAGTGGGATTTCAATTACGATCAATGACATTCTTTATGATAAGAGTTCTCTAGTTCTTTAATGCAATTTGGGACTCCAGTCTCCAAGTTCACGTTTTTTCAGACATTTAGAAATTTGTTGGTGCAAATTTTGTCTCAACTTATGATGTGAAAATTTCGACTGAGGACAACCCCCTTAGAACTTGGGTTCCTCTATGTTAGATTTGATAATGGTGAGTTTATCCTTTGGGGTGATTTTAATGGGCCTTTATATATGCTCTTCTGAGTTCACTTCCTTAGGCAATCAGAATATCCTTGTCTAGTGATACTCTACAAACACAAGAAAAAAATCAGAGGGTCGGCTTTGTCGGCATAAACCCTCAGACGTTCAAGTCAGTCACCGGACTTTTGGAAATATAAATTTAGAAAGAGAAATATTAGAGGGAGAAAGTTAGTCTTTTCTCCATTTTAGTCTCTTTTTTCTTACCTTTTAGTGAGAATGGAAGACATATTTATTGGCCAAATTGATTTAACTTGGGTCCTAGTTATTTTGATGACAAATGTCATTGTTCTTGTGACATTTGGCAACACTTGTCTTTTAGTGCCCATGTTAATTGACACATGGATATACAAACTTGTCTACGGATTAAAGGAAGAAACGTTTTATCCTTAGGTTATTTTTACTAAGACATTAGGATCATAAGAGCCTTCAAACTTAGAAGGTTCGTCCTAGGATAAGAGCCTAGAACCTCAGAATATTTTGGGCTTTAAATCCTTGCCACCTAGTTGATTTATCCTAGGTAGTTTGTCTTAGGATAGGAATTTAAGACCTTGGCTACTTTTAGGCTTTAAAACCTTATTACTTAAGAGGAACATTCTAAGTGGTTTGTCCACCACTTTGTGGGCTTAATTAAGAGGAAATTTATTAGATGGGCCTTATTGAGATTAAATTTATTTGGGTCTTATTAGACTTATTTTATTTTTGGTCCAACAGTATCTTTACCTAGTATATTTCTTTTATAATTACTAGTGTGCTCTTGTTACATATCTCAGCAAAAGATAAATTAACTAATTAAAGAAGAGTTTGAAAAGTGAATAAGTACAGGAAAACCTTCAGATCATGTTGTAAAAGCTGAACGCCAGTCTTTCACTGAAGCTTGAAGTTGCAATTTGTCGAGCTCCTTTCAGGCATGAAGAAGTGCAGCCCCACCACCTGATTTGCATCATATTGTACACAAGCTTGGCTTTGTTAACAATCTAGAATATTACACTAAGAAATAAAAAAAACAAATCCGAAATAAGCTAATGTTTGTTTCTCTAGTCTAAAATCCAAATAGATCTGAATAAAAGGATGCCTAAATGAAATTCTTACAGTGTGTTTGAGATTGAGATTAGGCAGTTGTAACTTTAAAGATACAGCACTAAAGTATTTGGTAAATATTAATTGTTGTAGCTTGGAAGCTATATTTATATGATTTTTCGCTTGTATAATAGAAAATTTATTATATCTTTAATAATTTTGTCAAAATTATTATTTAAAATTTATATTTACTATATATTATTAATTTATATTTTATAATTACATTTTTTTTGCACAACAGCTGTAACTTAAAAAACTATATAACCTCAATCCCAAGCAGAACCTTAATTATTTGTTGTTACAAAATCAAAAACATATGAGAACTAGCATTGCAACATACAAACCCATTTTAAGAATTACATATATTTGAATTTAAATTTTTAGAAATTTCAATAATATACACACAATTGTTTGTAGACAAAAGAATTAGAAAATATATAGTAAAAGCACGTTGTTTGTCGTTGTTTTATATGAATGTTTCTCCTTATTCTTTTAAGCCAACATCTCGAGAATCAATTATCTGGACTAATTCATAAGTCAACATATGTTGAACTCCACAAATATCCTTCATACTAACTATAATATTAAAACATTACCATACTAAACCACAATTTAGTCAGCCAATAAGTAATTTCAAACTAATCTTTCCATTTACACTAGCCTAATAATAATTAAATTAAATTAAAATTAAGGCATGTGTTTGTTAACTATTAAGAGCTAATGAAATATGGAAACATTCATTTAAATGGAATGCTAATGTTTTAATAATTTTATTAGATTTATTCCTTTTTTTTAGAAAGTAGGGAATTGGCAAAGTTCAAATTGATTATTTTGCCTCTTATTTCCCCAAGATTTGAACACAAGTGGCTAGCTAAAGAAAACTACTTGGCTAAGCCTTGGGGAGAAATTTTATGCCTTTATCAAAAAGAAATTACTTAATTTAAAATTTAACAGTAACACAGTTCTTTAATTATGATATTATACTATGTGTTTATTCATGATATTCAATAAAATATATCTTTTACTAATATTAATATGAATGTTGTACTTCTAATATTACATGGAGTCTTGACAACATTTAGAGTAGTATTAACTCTGTTTTGAGTGGATTTCGAGTTAAAGGACAAAGGGGTAAAATCACACCAAAAACAATAAATTTGTTTTGAGGGGTTTGGGGTATTTCACTGAGCCGTGGTGTGTAGGCTAATTTGAACTTACAAAAGAGCTAAAGAAGAGGAGATTTCGAATGGCAGCAACAAAGAGGTTTGCATGAGAGTTGAAAATGTTGGAGAAACACTTCCCAATCTGCAAAAAAAAGAAATGAGGTTAGAGGTGGAGCCGGCGGTGACCGGTGACCAGCGACCGCACTCCGGCGCTCAAGTCAGCTACTTAGGCTTTTTAGGTGATGAGAGCTTGCAAGTTCTTTGAAAAATTGGTGGTTAGAGGTTCAAGAAGACCTCAGCCCCCTGATTTTGTGTGTGTTGGTGATAAAATTTAGAGAGTATGAGTGTAAAAGGTCATTGAAGAGAGATTAAACCTTTTTTGCATTTAGATAGTATAGCATGGGTAGCTTACCACGTGGTACGTCTTTATTGGATAATTTTATGGTCCTTTTTGAGATTTTTCACAGCTTTTTATTATTATGGTGGTTTTCTAGTCGTTTGGAATATGCTTTGAGAGCAAGAAGGCAGTTTTAGATAAGTACAATCGTTTGGTGCACGTAGCATACACTACAGGTGGCCCAAGGTTTATTTTGCAGAAGTTGTCTACACAGTGACGGTTATGGCAGCTAAGGACCACTATCCTTTGGGGGTTGCTTATGATTTTTACTGATTTGGACAATTGGTTGTCTTTCTTTTTCTGTCAAAGCATACTTGATTTGATTCTATCAGATCTGTAAAGTTTGACGAGTCCTATAATCGAACTTAAGCAACCTCTCCCAAGATCACTGGATCAGACCACCGAGATGCAATAAAAATGATCTGTTTTCACAATGACGAAGAACAACTAACCAGAGCAATGAATTAACAAGAAACAATTAAAGAAAACATAAAAACCACAAGAAATAATCCAAAATCAGCAAGTTACATGGTTCAGTCAATTCTTCATTGACCTACATCCACGGAGGAACAAATTGATCAGCTTCATTGATTCAATCAAGTCTACTTTACACTCAGAGTTATAGAGCCAAGCTCAAGGAACAAGAAATCTCTACTCACTCAAGCTTTCTCTCTCTCTCTCTCTCTCTCTCTCTCTCTCTCTCTCTCTCTCTCTCTCTCTCTCTCTCTCTCTCTCTCTCTCTCTCTCTCTCTCTCTCTCTCTCTCTCTCTCTCTCTCTCTCTCTCTCTCTCTCTCTCTCTCTCTCTCTCTCTCTCTCTCTCTCTCTCTCTCTCTCTCTCTCTCTCTCTCTCTCTCTCTCTCTCTCTCTCTCTCTCTCTCTCTCTCTCTCTCTCTCTCTCTCTCTCTCTCTCTCTCTCTCTCTCTCTCTCTCTCTCTCTCTCTCTCTCTCTCTCTCTCTCTCTCTCTCTCTCTCTCTCTCTCTCTCTCTCTCTCTCTCTCTCTCTCTCTCTCTCTCTCTCTCTCTCTCTCTCTCTCTCTCTCTCTCTCTCTCTCTCTCTCTCTCTCACTCTCTCTCTCTCTCTCTCATCATCTAGAACTCTCTGTATTTGTTACACTAGAATTAGCTGCAACTCCAGCCTTTATAACGAACCCAGAAACCACTCCAGCAATGCATATGAGAAGCAAGTGTTTATAACGGCTTTAACAGCCTTTACACATCATTTAAAAATTCACGCGCAATGCTTGTGATTAGTAATCAAAACGGTAGAGTCTTGGGTCGTTTTGTGAAGCAATATAAAGGCATCATGAAACGCGGATTAATGTGTCTTTTTGCTTAGACTTTAGTCACCAAAACGCATAGCTTCTTGTCGTTTCCATCAGCCTTTTTTATTTGATTCATTCTAGTCCAACAAGATCAAATATTTCTTTTGGGCGCACGTGATGGCCCTTTTTGGGTACTTTCGTCAGTCATTGATTCTGATAGGGCATACCCCGCGTATTAGTCTACCTAGAGGGTGTTCTAAGTGCCAGTCAGGTACCCCAACAAGTTAACTTCCAACCATTAAGGTCTCTTTATTGACACATGGCACTTGGTTTTAATTCTTTTATATATTCCCCAAACAAACTCTTTTCTTCTTGTTGCACACTTCTGTTCTAGAAACTCCACCGACCTTAAATCAAATCAACGTTCATAATAACATGATTTAATAAAACCATTGATGATCTATACATTTAAGACTACAAGAAAATAGTTGTGGGAGTAAATGTACAATTCTCAGCCCCAAACCTAAGAATAGCAACTTTTGTGGACAGCTTCATAAACCTCTCTTCTAACAACTTCGTAAAATTAACAAAAACAATTGAAAAAAGGCAATCACTACTGTATATGTATATAATTGATCAAGAAAAAAAAAAGGAAACATGTTCACATCTGCCTTCAATGCACGCCTTGCTACTAAAGCCACCCGAGACTATCATCACCTCATTGTTTGATGCTACATCCTACAATGATGGCTGGATAAAATACATTATTATGCGATCAAGGGCAAAAGTTGGCCAAAAATGACAAAACGGTGCAGACCTAAAATACATATTCAATATCTTACCTCTTTGCATAAATTAAGCATTATAGTCTAAATTTGTTACTAATATCAAATGTTTATTCAATAATTTATTTTAACTAGAATTTAAGATATTAAACATAAAAAAAATCAATTATTTAATTACAACAATATTGAAATCTAAATATTAAATTTAATAAATAGTATGATTTCAAAATAATATATTCTTAAATAGTTATTTGAGCTTCATTAGATAAATTTAACACAGTCCTATTCAACATTATACCAAACAAAAGACAGTGTTATATAATTCAATATAATTTAATCCAATTTAATCCTAAGAGTTAATCCAGTTCAATTCGATCTTCCAAATGTAGCCCAATAGTACAAACGAGAAAATCAAATTCTCTATTTACACCTTAATAAGTATTAGAAAAAAATCACAAGAAAAATAAGCTAATTTCCCACTTCGAGGGAGAATTCCTCTTTATTGAAATAAAATACTAAAATAATTTTGCACACCACTCTACTTCATGCAGATAGATATAAATAATAAAAAAGTTGCTCAAAACAAGTCTTATTACACACTCATATATAAAACAAATTCTAAACTACTTTATCTCAACAATTCATCCTTATCTTGCCACTTTCTCTAATGAAACTTATCTCAACTACTCATCTTCATCTAGCCACCTTATTAAATCACATCAATCCATCCCTCTCAACTCAGAATTGTCCTTAAGGCAAAAAATTGGGATACTTTTATCTGAGATCATACATTGTTTCCCACGTAGCATCTTCCAGACTAGCGTAGCCACTGAACCAAGATTTGAGTGATAACCATATTATTCTTTTGGAAAATGATGTTTGCCCTGAGTCAAACCCCGAAGCAACTAAAACGGCGTCGTTTCAGTGCTTTTATTTTTTGTCCTGACTTGTTGTGAAACAATGTCGTTTTGCCTTGTATAAAGTGAACAAAACAAAACCCTGCTTCTTCCTTCCTCTTCGTTTTCTTAACCCAGCTGGACAAGTTGGACAAGTTTCAACATTGTCCCTAGAAGATTGATTTTTGGCATCATCCCTGACAGAAGATTGATTCTTGCATGTTGATAACATTGTTGATTCTTGCGTGTTAATTAAATTAGTCAAAAGGAGTGACCAGTGATCAAATCCCAAAAGTTTCACATTCAAATGATGCTGACAATTGTAATAATTGACACAAACCATCCTTTTGGAGGGAAAAAAAAAGGGTGGCATTGTGGAGCCAAAAAAAAAATGCCTGCAAGTTTTTCAGGGAAAGTGGCCCAAACTCCAAGGCTTGGTAAATGATAATGATACAGAGGTTGCGGCAAGAGATCTGCAGTTGGGTTATGATTGAGCAGTTGAGTTGCTGATGAAACGTGGCTGTCTTGTGAAATGAGGAGAAGAAGAACAGAGAAGAAGATGGGTGGCATTGTGGAGCCAAAAAAAAAATGCCTGCAAGTTTTTCAGGGAAAGTGGCCCAAACTCCAGGGCTTGGTAAATGATAATGATACAGAGGTTGCGGCAAGAGATCTGCAGTTGGGTTATGATTGAGCAGTTGAGTTGCTAATGAAACGTGGCTGTCTTGTGAAATGAGGAGAAGAAGAACAGAGAAGAAGAAGCAATTAAGTTATGTTGATGTTTATCCAAGCCAAACGTCTTCGTTCATAGCAAATGAAAACAAAAAAAAAATAATTAGACAAAACGGTGTCGTTTCAGTCAGTTTCGGGATTTGACCCAGGGTTTGACCTGGGGCAAATATCAGCGCTCTATTCTTTTTTACCGTGCGACTATCCAATACTGCAACAGCTACGACACGGAAACGACCATCAACATCCACTAGAGGAAGATGTGGAAATGAAGATGACCGGCTTCCTAACTTTTTTTCTGGCAGGAAACATGATATACTGAGTGAATTGTTAATCTTGCTGCCAACAGTAATTGGTAGGCCACTTGTTCGATACAAGCTTGACTGGGAAAGGTCCATAGAACTTTGGAGCTAACATTCTATTGCCCGTCCAAGCTACAGAAGTTTGACAGAATGGCTGCAAGCAAAGGAAAACGAGATTGCCAATTTTGAACTCTTGATTGGTACTTTTGGCATCAGCAATTAACTTCATTTGATATTGGGACTAAATTAAATTTTCGATGAGTAATAGAATCATCTTATCACAATCTTGCAAACTAGTATCAAGTGAGTTTATGTTTGTATCTCTTGGTTTATACATTACATATGAAGATGGAGCTTTTTCGTACATCGCTTCAAATGGTGTGAGTTCTGTAGTAGTAAGAAAATTTGTATTGAACCAGTACTCAGCCATAGGTAGCTAATGAACCTATTCCTTAGGCTTTTCATTAGTCACGCATCTGAAATACTGCTCCAAATGACGATTTACTACTTCACTTTGGCATTGATTTATGGGGTGGTGCACAGAACTCATAAGAAGTTTGATGCCATTGATGACAAAAAGTCCCTGCCAAAAGTTGCTAGTAAAAATAAGATTATTATCACTTGAAAGTCCATATAGCTTGAAAACATTATCTATAAAAACTTGAGCTACTTCTAATGCGGTATAACGATGCTTGAGTGGAATGATGTGTGAACACTTGTTGAGTCGATCAACTACTAGAAATATGATGTCTTTACCATGCGAACAAGGTAGTCCTATAAAATCCATCGAAATATCAGTCCAAGGACAATCTGACATAGGTAATAGTTTGAAGTGCGTCAAGCACGATTGTTTCATTCTTGTTTCTCTGACAAGTATCACATTCAATGACAAGTTTGTAGACATCTTGACAGATACCCTTATGATAAAAACTTTATTTAATTCGGTGCAACATATTTGAACTCCATAATGACCCCTATAGGAACTATTTTGTGCTTTAAATAAGATTTGAGACCTGAGGGGAGAGTTTGGTCAATCCACAGCCGCCCTTTATAAAAGATTCGATTTTGATCTAGAGTGAAACCAAGTACTAATTTTGGGTCAGCTTGCAAGTTTATAATTAGCTCTATGGCTTGATGATCAACTTGCTATTTACACTTTAATTGTTCTAACCACTCAGGAACTTGGAGGGTTATAGCTAACGTATACGCTTGATCTTCAAATTTAACCATCTGCTACTTTGTTTTGTTGGCCACTTTGATAACTAGTCCCAAAATCATAACTTGGCAATTTGGTTAGCCATTTTTGTTGCACTGGTATAGTAGTTCTTTTCTCAAGTAAATATTTTTAAACTAAGGTGATCAGATTTTGCCTTGAAATGTTGTCCCACCAAGAAAGGTCTCCATTTGGTAATTACAAACACTATTGCCAATAACTCCTTTTCAAAAGATGGGAGGGCAAGATTTTTGTCAGAAAAAGCCTTACTAATATAGCAATTGGTTTTCCTTCTTCATAAATACTGCCTCAATACAAGCGCCAAATGCATCGCATTCCACCGCAAAAACCTTAGTAAAATCAGGCATGGCTAAAAACGATGTTGTTATCATAGCATGATTAATAGCCCCTTTGGGAGTGTGGTGAGGTAATTGGGCTGGCAAAGCCCAGTTACTAAAGTGTTTGGTAGCACTTGTAGCTAGACTTTAGTAGCTTAGTAAAAAAAATTTCTCAATTTCTACTCCACAACAGCTGCAGCTTAAAAGCTACATCACTTCACTCCCAAACACACCATAAGTTATTCAAATGATTCTGTTGCTGCAGCTCTCCATACAAAATTATCTTTTTTAAGCAAATCAGTGAGAGGCTTACTTATCTTGCTATAATCTCTAACAACCTCCTATAGTATCCTGTTAACCCTAAAAACCCTCTTAATGGCTTTAACTTGTTGGTTGAGGCCAAGCTTGCATACTAAGATTTTTTTTTTTTAAGGTCAGTAGAAACACCTTTATGAGAAATTATATAGACAAAATACTCTGGCTACTGCTGTCCAAATATACATTTTGACTGTTTGACAAAAAATTGTTGGTGCTGTAACAATGCAAAAGCTGTCTGGAGGTGATTCATATGACTCTTGTAATCCTTATTGTACACTAAAATACCATTAAAACAACCAACATAAACTTTCGAAAGTGGGGACAGAGTACCTCTTTCATAACACTATGAAAGTATTGAGAAACTGTTCTGCGGATAACCACGTGGGTATCTGCTTATCCGCATTCTTTTTTTAGTTATTTATGTTTTTATCATAAAAATTACAATAAAAATTTTAATCATAAATAAATGTAAGCAAAAGGTACTACTCGTGACATAGTCTGTATATGTGAGTGTGTGTGTGTTAAGACAGATACAATAAGCTTTTAATAAATATAAATTTTATAATTTTTAAGTTTCATATTACTAATATTTTATTTTAATTTAATTAATTTTGTTCATTTGCTTTTATGATTTGAACTTATTGAATGCTTGCTTTTATTTGCTTAACTAATTCTTAACAATAGTTGGTCAAAATTTAATTATTAATATTATTATTTGGTGTTACACAAATATATTTTGTATATTTATTTTAATGTTAAAACTTTATTTCTCATTTACATTGATAAAATCTAGAGTTAAATATTTTATTTAGATTTTTTAGGCTAATATTATAAATTTATATTTAAATTATGTAATTTAAATTTTTATAGATTGTTCAAAATATTTTTAAATATTAATAATTTTAAATGTAAATCCTGCTAGAAACCCACTAAGGGTTATGGGTGAGTTAAGTAATTATTAAAACCACAGTTTAATAATTATTAAAAGCCGCAGTGATAGTTTTTTTCAAATAAATAAAAACCCCCAAGCAGACTGTGGACAGATTTTTCAATTTTTTACAAGAATTTAATGATAACAAATCCGCAGTAGGTGCTATCTATTGCCGTCCCCATATCTGCTACGCATCATTTAATATCCCAATTTTTTTTGAAAAATAACCATAAAATACATGCCTCGCACACTAAGCACATAGATAAACATAACTTCTACAGATCAAAATAAAATCCCAACAACAAAGTTCTTCGACATCTATATAATCTTGCAATTTAGTTTAACTACAAACGAATCATTCAGCTAGAGCTGCTTGTTTTCTGCTTGGCCTTCTCAATTAGGGGTTTCAATTGCTTCTTTTCAGCAAGAATCTTGAGAAAATTAAACAAGAAGGGGATATAATTGTGCTTTCTTCGGATATTTTCGGTTCTCCACTTCTTGAATTTTTCTTCCTCCATCAGAATCTTCTCAGTAGCACCTTCAATTCCAGCATTTACTTCTGAAAGTGACTTATTAAGTGCTTCAAAACTGGTTTTGTCCACCATTCTCTCTGACTGCAAGGAAGCAAGCTGCTGCAGGATGCGTTCCCTCTTCCTTTGAAACTCCTTGAGTTCAGCAGTGTACATTTCTTTTCTGTTCTTTATAACTGCCATTAGATTGAATCTTATCTCACTTTTGGAATACCTTTCAATGCGTTCTTGGATCACTGGTTGCACCATCTGCAGCCAATCCATGTCACCTTGCCCGCCAGTGCATGGACCAAGGCTAATGGGCCCTTCCTTAAGTCCATCGAGTTCATACAGCACCCCATCAACAGGTATATAGCTTATAAAATGGTACACATCATCATCTTTGCCAGCAGCCTTCTGCTCCTCAGGAACAAAAGGCTCGGGCCTAGCGAAACTATTATGGGCTGCCCGTATTGCATCACTGTTGTTGATAGCCAAACCTTTGAGTTCCGGTGGAAAGTTCTTGGTAAACTCTTTCAACTTTGACAATTCCGGGCCAATGTCGATATCTGGACAATTCAGGAGGATTGACAAGATTGCTTGCGTTGCACAGGCATTATTAATGACCTATGAGAGCATCAAAACGGTAAAATGAACAAAATCCCATAAAATTTATAATGCTCCAGCAGGATTAAAAAAAAAAAATTCTGTCTAGAAAACAAACCTGGCTGGCAAAAAACAAGTTAGGATTTGGATCCTTAATCACAACACGGTCATCTTTTTCCCCTAGACGCCATTTGAAAAGGAAAATCAACCCATAGACAGGCCTGAAAATAAAAGAGAATTTAAAAACAACCTGAACCACCAAACAGTCATTCACCCAAACATATATAGTGTTGGGAGAAAGCAAAGATATTCAGATACTGTGATCCAAGAACTAACCTCAGATTGTTAAGAGAATCAAGGTCCAGGGAATACAACTCCTCAACCTGCATGTGCATGTCACGGAATCAGAAATGCATAAATGGTGTAAATTTGGCTAAGCCATAATAATGAACATACATTTCAACCGAACCAATTTGAGACAAAATAAAACATAATAAAAGGATAGAAATAATAGTACTATGGGTAGCAATGGTGGCAAGCGAATCTGGGGTCTTGTTGGTGAAAATAAATGCGATCAAAGAACAGCAAGATGGCTATCAGAGTGGCATTTGCACTACATCAGAACCCAAAAAAGAATTATCTAAATAAAATCACATTCCCATGATCTTGAGAAAGAGCACCCAATAACTATCAAATATTTGGCCAAAGTAAAAACAGATGAAAACCCCCTTGCCACTAGCTAATCTGAGAGATGGATGATCATTATCCCTAATTAGCTATGATAAAGTACAGTAACAAATGCATAAAATGAAAGCTGCAATCATAGCCTTCCTAAAATCTATAGAAAGGACTTATGATACACTATGTGCACAACGCGTGCACTAATTTAAAGAGACAAGCATCTAAAAGTCACACTCTTTACTCGGTAAGTTTTCAAAAGCACGCTCTTTACTCGATGGGTTTTAAAACATGCCAAACTATTTCTTGATGGCTATTTCTACAACACTAGAATAATTTGGAAAGCATTTTATGATTATTTTTTTCCATAAATATAATTAGTCTTTGTAATAACAATATGCAATTTACTCTATTTAAAAAGGATGATCAAGATGAAATAATGGGTGGAGAAATAGCTCCAGAAGTACAAGCTCCAAAAACATCCAAAGAAAAGTAAGCAAATAAATCAACAGATACCACGAATTGCATAGACAAGAACCCAACAAAAAATAAAGACATATATTCCACAAATCATGAAGTACCTGAACGCCTTTTACTTGCATTTGTTGTATAAGTTCAGTAAACACGCCTGAAATGCAAACATGAAACTCAATGATGTCTGCATTAAAAAATTATATATACAACCATATACATGGTGATATAACACTAAGATACTTAACCAATATGGATGAGATGTGGACATGATTTCTAACAAATACAACAAGTTATAGGACTAAAAGAGGAAAATATTGAATTGATATACTGGAAAGAAATAATTGCTAGATTAAGTCATGCATACTCAAAGCTTTGAACTCAAGAAAAATTTCTTTCAGCCCTTTAAAACCCCCAGGTAATTCTACTTACAGTAAGCACAGACAAAAACACTTCCAATCCCTAATTCTACCATAACTTAAACCCCCAACTAGTCAACTCCATCAATTCACTCTCATTTCTAAGAACAGAGCCATGCCCCTTCTTCCCTAAAACCACTAGTTCTTTTCTACTACATCATCTCATAAATCCTATATTCAACCACATTTTTTAACCTATTTTGCCATTGGCATCCCAGCTAAATTGCTCGAAATTTACAACTGCAAGTCAGCAAGAGTACGTTGCCCATATAGGTTGATCTAAAGCCATACCAGGATCAGACTCGATAGTGCACCACGACATGATTCGGAACGTTCTCTAGCTGTTTCCACAAAATAAATAAATAAATAAATAAATAACAATAAAATAGCACAACATACAAGAGCGAAACATGAAGTTCGAAAATGTTACAGAACAAGCTAAAAAAAAATCTAAAATCAATGGAATTTGTTTAACAATTTTGGCTTCTTTCTCTAAAACGCAAGGCATAAATTTGTGATCATAAATAATGTAAATTAGTTAATTTTCTGATAATTTGCTGTTATGCAGAAGATATTCAATTTTTTAAATTTGTCATGCAATTTCTCAAACTACTTAATAAATAATAAAATAATAAATAATAAAATAATAAATAAATAAATAAATTAGGTATCAGAAAATGCCTGGGTGGTGAGTGAAAGCTGAGCGGCGGCTCGAGAGTAGTTGTGTTGTGTGTTGCAGTGTTTGCGAAAAAATAAGGGAACTGATAAAAGTTCTCGAAATAAGACGAGACCCATAGCCGGTCTGAGTTGAGTCCTCGGTTTGAACCGAAACTCGAACCGGTCCACTCCTATCCTCGTTTCCCGTTTGGCAATAAGGTTAACGTAACATAAGCCCGAAGCCTCGATCCATAATGCTTTGTATTGCCAACCAAGCACCCCCCTCATAGAAATGGTTAAAATTGATTAAAATAGTAATCACAAATTCACAATGAACTTTGGCATTTCCAAATAAATTAAAAATATGGTAACTTTCAGCCTTCCACCTCGCAAAGTGACAATCTTTAAATTATCTTCTTTACTAATAAAAACATTAAGTTACCCCTCAAAAATCGTTATTTGTTTGTAACTTTTAACAATTAGAAGGGTAAAATAGTATTTGTGCATTCTTCTAACAGTAAAAAAAAAGTCAAATTTTGATGTGGATTAATTTTTATAAGCCCAGATCTTTTTAAGTTTTTCAAAACATACACAAATTTTGAAGTATTTATGATATGCATCCCTAATATTTTAAAATATTTTCATTTTGTACCTATATGTCTAATTTTGTTCGAACTGATTAAATTTTAATTTTTTGTATTTAAAATTTTATTTTAAAAATAAATAAAGAATTAATTAAAATTATAAATGGAAAAAGAATAATATTTTACATTTATTATAATAATCATTTTTTTCCATTTGCAAAGATATTTAAAAAATATATGGATAAAAAAATCAATGAACAAAAGAAAAATGTAACCACAAACTTAATCTAAAGCTTCAAAACCTTTCTTACAAAATCAATGTCATTACAAACAACCCAGAACTCTTCAAATCCTTTGCTTATTCCCCACACTGAAAATAATAAACAATAATAAAATAAATTCATTCTATTATTAATAATATGGTTAGTTCAAGATTAAAGAATATTCATAATCTAAAATTAAGTAATCCCAAATATCATTATTATTGTAAAATTCGTGGAGTTTAGAAGTCTGCCTCTTTATTATTATCATTATTATTCTTTTTTATTTTGTAAAGGTACTTAAAGAAAATATAGATCTAAAACAAATGGGGAAAATAAAAAACAAAAGAAAAAATGCTACTGGAGTTTTCACCAAACAAATGAAAGGAGTGAGAATGAGAAAAATGAAAGGAAAGAAAAAAAAAACTGCTACTGGAGGCATGTACATGAAAGAAAAAAGATGAAGAAAAAGACAAAGAAGAAGTAAGGATGAAAAAAAAACAAATGAAACGAAAAGAGGAAGAAGTGAGGATGAGAAAAAGTTACTAGAGTTATGTACATAAAAGAAAAGAAAAAAAAGTGAAGAAAAAGATGAAGAAGGAGTAAGGATGAGAAAAAAATAAATGAAACGAAAAGATAAAGGAGTAAGGATGAGAAAAAAAATAAAAGAAAAAATGAAGAGAAATAAAAGAAAAAGATGAAGATGACATTATCGTAATTTATATATGATGGCATGTCTTGTAATTTATTTAATTAACATATTTAATTTAAAAAAATTATCAATTCATTAAGGCCCATAAAGTCATTTCAACACTTTATTTTTTAATTTATTTTTAAATGATTAGTCATACATCAACAATTTTTTTTCGTTTTCTAATGACTAGTCACACATCAACCTTTTTTTTTATCCTCACAATGTCGTTACAAAAATATTCTGTTAAGGTAGGGTGTTTTCGTATTTTATGAGTCAACGACAGTCAATGGTTAAAGATAATGAGTTTTAAGAGATAGCTTGATATTTTCAATAGTATGGGGGGCCATTTAAAAATTATCACTTCACAAAAGAGGTAGGCTGAAATTAACCCTTAAAAATATTAAATTTAATTAAGTTATATAATTTTTTTTTGTAAAAAAGAGAAAAGAAAAATCATATTATACAAGAGTAAGGCTATTTGAATCCATTATTATTATTTTTTATTACATGAGACTATTGTTTAATATTACAACTCATATACATAAGACTACAATTGATATATACAATCAGAAAATTACTGGAACTAGTTTACATTAAATCTTATATAGTACTATCCAGATTTTATCATTTTTAATATTTGAAAGATGTCAACTACACTCACATTTTGAAATGAAGAAAACTGCATTTATTTAAATTTGAGGAAGAAAATTAAACCTTCACAATAATATTGTGGGGATACGAGCTACAACTCTAACACTTGTGAGTGAGTGGTTGAATCCATTATTTTACTTGTTCAAAAATCTAAATTTGTGTACATCCGATAAAATCTCAATAATAAACTCAACTAAAATTTTATTTTTTTTTCTTTTTCCTAACTCCCAGTTTTAATTCACCCTTTCTTTAAAGCCAATCTCTCTAAAAACGAATAATGTTTTTTTTTTCTAATTTCATACAAATCCCAATTTTTTTTAATAGAATTAAAAGTGTTCCTCGTAAATTCAATGACAAATTGATGAACTATTATTAGTTTGATAATTGCCGGAAGAATTTTAATACAAAATAACGTCCCTATAGTGTAGGTTATATATATGTTTGTGTTTGTTAGGGCCATCTCATTTGGATGGCCCAAGCCCAATAAACTTTGGCTAGTTAAGCAATTAAAGAAAATTTGAAGGGAGTGCTTAAAATTTTCCATGAAATTTAGCTTTAAAAAACAAGGGGCAGCCGGCAGCCCTAATTACAATATCGAAAAAAGTGGAGAAGAAAATGGCGAAAGAGCGAAGAAGATAGTGGCCGGCTATTACAAATTATAATAAGATTTTTAATCTTTAATTGGACAATTACAATTTAGGATAAGATTTTCAAGCTTTAAATTGAATGATTTGAAGGTGAAATTAACTTCGATATCTCCTAAATTTTGAGAGTAAGTTCTTGACATCGTCCTCTATAATTTTATTGATTTTTATTTTTATTTTATTATCTTGTTGTTGTTATTTGAGATACTCACTTATTATAAAAAGATAATTATTAAGTTGTTACTGTAACCCAATAATATTGATATTATTGATGTTGTTAGCTTTTATTATTATCTAGAGAAGAATTTGTATTGTAATTCTATTAATATAATGGAAGATTATATCGAAATACGGTCTCGTGATTTTTTCTATTTTACATTTTTTATGTAAAAATTTACTTTAAATTTTGTTAGTTAATTTTTCTGTCTATTTATTTATGATACACATCTTATTTTTATCATATAAAGAGGAAAATAAATTTGTTTCTACTTAATTTGTAACTGGTTGGGGTATTTCCTTTCTTTCCCAACAATATATGATCACATTTGGTTTTGTAAATGCCTTTGAATAACACAGCATGCTAGAAGCTAATTGTGAATTACCTCTGAATGTTCATTTTTCTCCGTACTGTTTTCATGACTGAAATTTGAAGTTTTATGTAAACATAGCCTTTTTTTAATATTTGTTGTAAGTGATAAAATGAAATGACTAACATATCCTTATTTAATTTATAAACAGTACACCTGGTTTAATCACTAAAATCAGTAGAATCAACCAATTGGATAAGATAAAGTAAGATCGATTAAGTTCAAGTTAATTAAAGTCGGGCCAAATTGCGTTGAGAGGTCAAATAGGTTCAAATAATATCAGTTTAAGACAAGGGTATTTTGGTACTTTCTCCAGTGGTGATGGATGCACTATTGCACTTTGCTACTCCGTATAGCCTATAAAGACAAGTGTCTTTAATATATTAAAAAAAAAAGAAAAAAAAAAGACAAGTTTAAGTTTGGCGGCGGCCGGCATGCACCAAGCAGCTCCACTACGAATGGCAGCAACTGCAATATTACGCCGGCTTCTTCATTCACCATCACCCAAGCGGAGTCTAAGAATAACAAATACTAGAGTTAATGCCACTCTCCAAAGATTATTAAGCTCCTCTTCTGATCAACCCACCAAGAAATACGTCAACACAAACGTCAACACAAACGTCAACACAAAAGTCAACTTTTCTGTATCTGATGACGACGACGACGACAACGACGACAATGTCAGTGTTAACAAAATCGACAAGAGCAAACTGCCGCCGCCGTACGATCCCTTCAAGAAAGTCGTCGACGAAGAACCAACCGACCCAAGAAACCTTCAAGAGATATTTCACAAAATGAGAACGGAAGGCCTCACGAACAACGCCGTCAAGATGTTCGACGCTTTGTCCAAAGACGGGCTCAACCACGAGGCGTTGCAACTGTTCGCTCAGATCAAAGACAAAGGCCACATGCCTGATGTGGTGGCCCACACTGCTGTTATCGAAGCCTACGCGAGTGCGGGGCAGGGCAAGGAGGCTCTGAGAGTGTTTATGCGGATGCTGGCTTCTGGGGTTGCCCCGAATGCTTACACTTATGCTGTTCTGATTAAAGGGCTTTCTGCTGCTGCTGCTGCTGATGGTAATGCTAAGTTATTGGGTGATGCTCAGAAATATCTGATGGAGATGGTGGGTAAGGGCATGCGTCCTAATGCTGGCACTTATACCGCCGTTTTTGAGGCCTTTGTGAGGGCACAGAAGGTGGACGAAGCGAGGGAGCTGTTACAGCAGATGAAGGCTAAAGGCTTTGTCCCTGATGAGAAGGCTGTTAGAGAGGCTCTTATTGATAAGAGGGGACAAGGTTTTAGAGGTGTCGTCAACATTCTCTTTGGCAAATAAGTTTCATAAAAAATCATTTTGAAACTTTGTTTTGTATTCGGATTCTGTGATCATAATCAAAATGTTGAGCTGTCTTTTTAATTGTGCTTGAGAAATCAACTTCTTCGCTGTTGGTGCGAGTCCTTTACCCAATTTTTTTTTATTCCAAAGAGTTTCTTGTTAGTATAGCAACGGATGCAGCAATTTACGTGTTTGTATACCTTAGCCAAAAAGGAGGTCACAGTAACTCCGTAACAGAAGGATATTCAGAAACTGCTGAGTAATGCTAATGATGGCGTCATTGTTGGAAAGAAACATCCGTTAATAAGGATAATATAATGTTAGCAAACAATTGAAATACCAAAGAAACGACAAAATTGTCATGGATAAAAAGGCAAAAAGATACAAAGAAATGGATTCCTGTGATGACTACATATCTGGACCTAAAGCATTACTATGATTGTAACAAAATAATGCATAGAAGTTTGGCCGCCAGCAGCAGCAGCAGCAGCAGCAGCAGCAGCAGCCCTCCTGATCTGTTTATGGTCGTTAAAAGAACCTAACGTAAACGAGAGCATGCACGACTGATTCTTGTCTGTCATAGTATCTGAAAACCTGCTCCTGCCTCCCAGACTGCTTTAGGTTGAAACAGAAACCTCAAAATTACAGGTTTAGAAGTCATTTCAGTTAGGACATTCAGATGCTCTGTGCCCAGACCTCCCACAGTTGAAGCAGGCACCTCCAAAGCTTCTGCTGCTATTTATATTCAAACCACCATATCAGTGGAGAGTATAAGAGGAAACAATATGCACAAACACAAGCTTCCGTGAGAAGCAAAATTTCCAAGTTTGCAACACAAAAACACGTCATATGTAAACAATGTCCCAAAATTAAAGAAGGTATCATGCTCGGTAGAAGTTCACTGATATGGTAGAAGTTCACTGATATGGGGACTGCCGCTATGCAATTAATTTGATTGATTCCACTTCGGTTCATAGTTTTATATATAATGTAATTTTAGATTCAAACTAGGCTCTTTTTCTGATCAATTAACCAAAAAGCAAGAGAAAGAAACAGAGTTAATAGTGAAAGAATTCAAGTGCATTTTGGCCAAGGATCAGCCCAAAAACAACTATATGATTCAATCAGTCTAACAGAAATATATAAGTTCATGCAAGAAAATTCACCATTGATTATCTAAGTAATGGCTTGATATTTTAATATTTTAAGATCCTCCCCATGATCAAAGAAAGAGAACAAACTCTTGTAGAAGTGTACCAAAAAAAAACACAGACTTAGAAGAAAGAATATGTACCTGTCCTGGGACGATGATCTGCTAGACCTACTACCACCAATCAACCAATCATCATCACTGCTTGTTGAAAACCTGGACCCTCGGTTATTTCCAGATCTAAAACTGCGACCGCCACGGGATGAACTAAATCCATCCTCATCATCACTGCCCCAACTGCCAGATCTAAAACTGCGACCGCCACGGGATGAACTAAATCCATCCTCATCATCACTGCCCCAACTGCGGGATGATCTAAAACCTCCTCCCCTGGCTCCTCCCCTGGAAAAGCGAGAACCTCCTCCCCTGGCTCCTCCCCTGGCTCCTCCCCTGGAAAAGCGAGAACCTCCTCCTCTGGAAGAGCGATCCCCGCTAGAGAACCTGCCATAGTTATCGCTTGAGGGCCCATCATCTTGCAAGGCAGGCAACTGCCAATACAATTAACAATCACATGTCAGCAGGAGAATAAAAAACCTATGAGAAGAATTGGAAGCAACATACAACTGTCATGCTGAAGTAAGTTAATCAAAAACGATAAAATAGAATATGAACCTTAGTGATCTTGGAAATGGTGTTTCCAGGAGGTATTTGTTTATTTAGCAACTCCTTTGCAATCTCCTCCGGAAGATCAAAAACAGCTCCCTGAACCTGTAAGTTAACCAGATTACTGATTTTGTATTAAACAGACCCAAGCGGACAGACGCATAGAAATAGAGTAAAATAACTGTGTCAATACAAACCCTGTCATCTGCAATTATGTGTATTTTTCCAATTTCATCGGCAGCTGTAGGATAAACGTCAGAAAGAAATCCCATGACAGATCTAGCAGACATAAATCCCCTAGAAAAAGCTGAATCGCGAGTCAACTGCAATGTCACCCATCCCTGCAATCCAAGAATCCAGTTCAAGTTAACGGCTGAAGACTGCAAAAACTAACTAGAAAAACTGCAGCATAACAGAAATAGAGATGAAAAGAAAATATCTTTAGCAAAACAGACTGAATATGACGTTCAAAGAATTATATGTTTAATATTTTATCAGAAGACTATAAGAATTCATCAAATCTGGTATGCAATCTGAACTTCCAACACCAACAAGTGGCCCTGAGATAAGTGTTCAGAATCATAATCTAAATAGAAAGTGAATTATACAGGATTAAGAAAAATAAGCAATCTTTTAATGTAAAACCACAATTACTGCTCAAATTACAAGTGAATTGCATGAGAATGGTTCCCGGTAAAAAAATCATGATTCACAATTGCAATTGAGGTTTGATTATGCACCTGTTCATGGTTGATAAGAGAACGGGATGAAGGAGGCCGTGAAAATCCGCTCAACTGTGCTAGTGCAGCAGCAAGAGCATCTGTTCCTTTTTCTTCAATCAATCGTTGGGCGGTTGGGGTGAAAAACTCTACAGACTCGGGATGAACTCCATTTAGAGTGGCAACTACTTGCTCAGCCGATGATTCCAAAACATCTTCTACAGCCGGGGGACTAACAAACTCAAACTTACACCCCACATCACGCTCAAGGGATCTCACTGTTCTCCTTTGGCTACTCGTAAACATCAGGATGGCAGTACCTTCCTTCCCTGCACGTCCAGTACGACCAGAGCGATGCACAAAAGTCTCTGGATCATTGGGAAGTTCATAGTGGATAACCTAAGAAAAGGCAGAAAAGGAACACAGACTTTCTCAATTTCTCGGGAGCACATCTGAATTTGTGCGTTTTCTTGAATGAAGAGTGAAGAAAAAGTTTCCTTAGAAAGATCTTAAAACTTATTTGGCAGATGCCAACAACATTGAAATATGATAGGTGGTAGATATTGTGCATGGAAATGCATGATTCTCTGTAATGCTTATTAAGTCACTAAACAAATCTCGGTTTGTTTATGCTTACATAAATAGATGCAAAATGGTCAAATTTTTGTACTCACTAAATCAACGTTGGGGATATCAAGCCCACGCGCTGCAACATCAGTGGCAACAAGAACAGTGAATTTTCCTTGCCTAAAGCCATTTAGTGTTCTCTCCCTTTGGTGTTGAGAAATATCTCCATGCAGTGCTTCAGAAGCTATAATACTTGTTAATGCCAGTGAGACTTCATCAGCATCTCGTTTTGTCTGTGTAAAGACAATGGTCTTCCCACCCTTTGCATAGACCTGAAAATTATGAGAATGCTGAGCACCTCTATAATAACAGTCCCCTTGGATTTTTAAACCAGTTGAAGAGTTTATAAACAACTATATTGTAGCAATATTGTAACCAATAAGCTAAAAACAGTTATCAATACATCAAAAATTATGTTTACATTTTCTTTTTTATATATAAATAAAATATATGATTTGCAGTATAGAGTTATGAAATGGTACTACATATACAAATTCACCAATGTTGCAATATTATCATTACACATTCTAAAAATTTGGCATAAAAATTTTAATTTTTTTAATTTTAACTAAAGTCATCTTCACAGGTACAATCGGATCTACTCTACCAACTATTTTACGTTCTCCACTCTTCAAATAAAAATAAATAAACAAATAAAATTAAAAAAAAATGTTTGCTATTGCAGTGATGCATCAGATTTGTGCCACATATAGTATAAGTTGGAAAATTGTTTGTCCTTTTATCTCGCTTCTTGCTCATAACAACAATTGTTTAGAAAACTATTAAGACCATTGAGGAAGGGACCCATACTGTTATAAGATCACTAAGAATGGTACGCTTTGATGTTGCAGTGGTTGATATAGCATAAAGTTTAATCCCCTCTGCAAGCTTTTCGTCTTGGTTACCAACCTGCATGGAGTGGGAAAACATAACAAAATAATTCAACATTTATTTTCAAAAATTATACAGCTGGAAGGTATATATATGTATATATGTGAGTGTGTGTGTGTGAAATAACACACGCCTTATCTCATCGTAGGTTTAAGACCTTGAACCAACTAAAACATAAAGGAATTAAAACTTTTTGTAAATTGAAAGAGGAAGAAAAGGTAGTAGTCATACCAAATCAATATTCAGAGGATTGTCCAAATATTTTCTAGACAATTTTTTGACCCAGGAAGGCATAGTTGCAGAGAAAAGCATGCTCTGTCGCTTGGGTGGAAGGTTTTCTAAAATAAGTTCGACATCCTCCTCAAATCCAACTGCAAGCATCTGATCAGCTTCATCAAGGACCAAATACTCAACTTCCCCCAACTTAAGTGAGCTATTATTAATGAGGTCAATAATTCGACCTGGTGTTCCAACGACAACATCAACCCCACGAGAAAGAGCATTCTGCTGTGTATTATATGAAACCCCTCCATAAACACAAACAGTGTTCAAATAAGGTGCAGACTCTTTAATCTCCTTCTCCACTTGTCTTGCCAACTCGCGAGTAGGTGCAAGCACCAAAACTTTAGGAAGACGACTGCGCCTAACAAAATCAACAAATGCTCATCAGAAATGCAATTTCAATAAAATCAGCATTGCACAAATGATACAGCAAACGTAAGGAACAGCGATTACCTGAGAGATATTGCTTGTTCATACCCCTCAGTAAGGCGTTTGAGTATTGGGATGCCAAAAGCTAATGTCTTCCCAGTCCCAGTTTTAGCACGAGCTATTAAGTCTCTACCTTGCAAAGCCGGCTCGAAAACAGCCCTCTAGATTATGAAAAAAAAAACCAGAAATTGAAATTAATAAGGTTATGTTCAAGATTTAGTTGCCTTCCAATCCCACAACCTCTCTAAACAATGGGTGTCAATTAAAAACACATAGCTATTTCACTTTACAAAATTAAGCTAAAATGCGTGTTTACCAAAACCCTTTAAGCTAGTATACCCAATTAACTTGCCCAAATGGTTTTCAAGTAACTTAATTTGGCTGGCCACCCGAGTTCAAATAAAAATAATAAATAAAATCAGTAAAAAAACAATTTATCTACTGTGCTTACAAAAATATACTAAAAGGAACCACAAAAATAAACTATTTGAAGATAAACCCTAAGATATGCAGAGTAAAATGAAGTGACCTGAATGGGGAAGAGGTGAGTAATGCCAACAATTTATCTACTGTGCTTACAAAAATATACTAAAAGGAACCACAAAAATAAACTATTTGAAGATAAACCCTAAGTTATGCAGAGTAAAATGAAGTGACCTGAATGGGGAAGAGGTGAGTAATGCCACGCTTCTCGAGGGATTCAGCAAGACGGCCAGGCAAACCCAGTTTAGAAATGGCGAGTTCGTCTTCATCAGACTCAGTTCGTGACTCATAATCTTCGTCGCCGTCGCTGCCGTCAAGAGAACCAGATTTCTCAGAGAATTCGCCGAGTCTTTTGAAGGCTTCTTCACTAAGGACTGTATTGGGAGTAGCTATTGCAGAAGGAACAAATGTAAGGCCCTGTTTGAACCCGAACCCGAACCCACTAGCACCGCCGTTCTTAAAACCCAATGGCTGTGCTACCGACGAGGTTGCTATTAAGGCGTTGAAGTGGGACTTGTCGGCTAAAGGCAAAGACAATAACGCTGACGACGTCGTTGCTAGAGGTGTTGTTCTTTTACTGGACACTTCTAGATATGGAGTGGATGACACTCCTAATACGGTGGAGGACGACATGTCGCTTGTGTAACGAAGAGAGGATTTGGTAACAGCAGCGACGAGGAGAAATGAGAGAGATGAAGATAAGGCGCTTTCTGAAAATGAATGGCCTTATAAAACTCCACCTCAGTGACCAACCGGCTGAGAGCTGCCCTATATATGTACAGGTGATATTATTTTGAGGAGATTTTTCGTTTTTTGCCCCTTGAATATACGATATTATTCGACAATTTTTCGGGTTTCTGTGTTTCGTTTTTTAATCGGGCTCCGTTTTCGGGTTACCCTACATTTTTAGTCTTTTGGGCATACTTAAGCCCGACTTTATATAAAATTTACATAGAATGCTGCTGTTGCCACCCCTGAATTTATCGAAAAAAACCCCTTTCCCAAAAAAAACTACTAAAATTTCAAAAGTAACCTTCTAAGTATACCCCCGATTATAATTAATCGATTTTTATATTTTTTTCCTGGAGTTTTAATTGTTTGTCTCTCTATTTTATTTCCAAAAACACATAGTTATTACGCATCAATTATCTAAAATCTGGATGTCAGCTTTGATTTTGATCAAACAAAGGTGTTTCACTATTTTGGTATTTTAAGCAATTAACTAACGGTGCAATTAACTTTATATAAATATAGGGCAAGTAACTAGAATTACGGCAATACAATCAATCGAAGTGGGTCTTCTTGAATTACATTTAATAGAACTCATTACCATACAAAACAAGGTAAAATAGAATATTAACCTCGTATAATCCACCTACATGTTATTTAGTTTTACATTATTTTTATTTAATTGTAAGTTACAATAAATATAACTTAACATCATAATTAAAAAATACAATAACCCCTCAATCTGAATCCAAATTCAAATATTGCAATTAATATCTTCACTTTTTCAATGAATCTATTTGTTTTACTTTTATGTTTTAGTTAATTTCAATGTTATCTCATGAAATTCGGTGTTTTCCCATTTATAAATAAAATAATATTTTAAAATGTTATATATATATATGTATATATGTATGTATGTATGTATATTCTCTTGGTTAGGAATCTCTTAAATGACATATTGTAAAATAAACTTTCTTTGTTAATAACTTAATATCCTTTATCTCTTTTATTTATTTTTTCTCGATTCCAGATAGTGAGAGCATTTCACGCTCGTCGGTGAGAGGAGTAAAGCCGAAGATTTGTATGATTGCAATGCCAAGTGACTAATGCTTTTACACCTTTAAGATTAAATCGTGTTGAAAAATATGTAATGGCTTTATCGTCCTATTATTGTTCATGCTGAAAAACGACCTTAACAACTAAATTTATTTCATAGGTAATAACAACACGAATCCAAGCTTCAATGTCAATCTGACTGCAACTTTCTACTCCAACCAACCACAGGACACAGTTAGAACACATCAGTAAGAGTTCTGACGTAAATCCTATGATACTTAATTCAGATCTTTTTTGTATAAAAAAAATGAAAAAGAGAGATTGAAAATAAGTTCAAATTCAAGAATCCTTCAGTGGAGGTGTTATAAATCTTGTGGAAAATAGAAAGGCTTTAAGATTGGTCCCTTAAAGAACTTTTTGGTTAATTTTGCTAACCCCCTCAATTGATGCTTTCTTCAGTTTAAATAGGCCCCCTTGTTGTGGGTGGTTACCATAATTTCAGCATATTCACTAGAGGTTACTGGTGGTTATCTTTCAATTGTGAGCGGTTGAGAAGGTAGTGGGATACAACTCCCCCAAAAATAGGCCACGCTTATCAAATAGATTCTCAAGACGAACTACTTCAGGTTGTACCTATAAATTAGGCCGTCCATATAAATTTCAGGTTGTAGCTATAAACCAGGTCGTCAACATAGGCTTCAGGTTGCACTTATAAATCAGGTCGTCAATATAGGTTTTAGGTCGTATGTATTAACTAGGCTACTCATATAGGTTTCAGGTCGTACATCAGTAAAATCTAACCTAAACATCAGTCCCCCAGTTTTTAATATCAGAAAGCTATTATTGGTGTAGGAAACTAATTGTTGAAAAATAGAAAAATTTTCGCAAACCTAACACCAATCCTCTAGCTTTCAATACTGAGAAGATATGAATGGTAATGGAAACTGAAACAATAAAGAAAAGACAATATGGCCTTGAGCTAAACAAAAACAGTGTAAAACTGGATTGAGATAATGCCGAGCTGAATAAGCTTAAAAGTTAGTAAAAATTTGACAAGAATAATAAAGAAAAGAAAAAGAAAGAATAAATTAAGAAATAAGAGTATAAAGAAAAGTGGAGGGCACGTGACATAAAGGTATGAAAATTGAAAACATGTATTTTGGTCACTTTCCTAATGCATTTGGCTCGTGTGTCGTCACCTCTTTGCTTCACACTAGGGATGGCAAAATCCGGGTCTGGGTCCGGGTCTGGATTTAGCCTTCCCGGTTCCAAACCCGGACGCCATTTTCTTTCTCCCGGATCCATATTAAAACCCGATTTTTTCACTCTGGGTCCGGTACGGGGTCAACCCGAAAAAATTCAGGTTTCCAGATTCCGGGTTTTGAACCCAGATTAATGAATTAATTTCTATAATTCCAAAAATAAAATCTTCATATGAAGATGGCAATTTTTCAACGGAACCAGAGAAAATATTTATGGCACCTGGAGGGAGTTCCCTCTGTTTTGCAAATCATTTATACAAAACAAAATGATTAAATACCCAAAAATGAGGATCACATGTCTGCAGATTTGGCCCGCGGAAAAGATTCAACACAATCTCCAAAACCATTTTAGACTCCGCGATGGTGAAGATGCGTTGTCACAACTCAAACAATGACAACCGATGATGATGAATACAGGAGCTGCAAGGTTGCGATGGTGGTGAACCCAAGAGAACGAGTTGCGACGGTGGCGAACCATGCTTGCGACGGTGGTGAACCCAAGAGAACGAGTGGCGACGGTGGCAAACCAAGCTTGCGACGGTAGCAACTTGGATCGTATGGTTGTTTGGTTGCAGCAGGCGGCAACTTCAATGTGTGAATGTGAGTCTGTAAATTAGGGTTTTTGTTATGTTTGTATTTATATTAAATAATAAATATAATTAAAAAAATAATATTAAAATAAGATATCCGGGTCCGGGTTCCGAATATACGGATTACTCTAAACCCGGAACAGGACCCGGATCTATTGGGGTTGTTAAAATTCATTCCGGATCCAGATTTTTTTACACTCCGGTACGGGTTCAACCCGGTTCGGATTATCCGGGTTTGTCCGGGTTCGATCCGGGTCCGAGTTATTCTGCCATCCCTACTTCAGAGTATTATTCTGTGCTAATAAAACAGCAGTTGAGCTTAGCCACAACGGAGCCTCTTGATGAGTATCTCGTGTGCCATCTTCTCATTCATTTCTCCTTTTTTTTTTTTGAAAGCTAAATCCATATATATGTATGTGTTGAAACCAAACTCCTCCATTTTTCTTGTTTCTTTTGAAACTGAACACCTTTTTTCTCCCTTTTTTTTTACGAACTATCTTTTTTTCCCTCTTTTTTCTTTTTTTTTGGGGACAAAACCCGAACTTTTTTTTTTGCTTCTCCCTTTTTTTGGGGGAACCAACCTCTTTTGTCTTTTTTTTTTATGCCGAGCTCATGGTTATTGGTATTTTTTTATGTAGAGTCAATATTATGCTACTTGCTTTTGCCGCTCCTTCACATTATAGAATCCATTTGGGTTTGCAAACAACATTGGTGAGTTGTCTCATCTCAAGCACAGTCTGCTTGTTGCATTCTTACATTTGTGAATGTAAATTTTACTAGGTGTTGGGATTGTTGTGCTGTCGATTGTGTTGTATACAGCCACTGATGAATAAAACACAATGGTCTTAGTAGTGAAAGGTTGCTATCATTTTGTTGGGCTGACAATGAAGATGTTGAGGTATTATGTATTGGCATTAAATGAGATGTTAAGTTTTTAAGTGTATTTATTAGGTAACAATGGAGTTTAAGGGTGGCGATAGTTTTATTTGTAGTGATTCGCAAAACATGGGTAGAAATTTTACTAGGGGTTGGGGTTGTTGTGTTGCCGATTGTGTTGTATGCAGCCACTGATAAATAAAGCACAATGGTGTCAGTAGTGAAAGGTTGCTATCATTTTGTTGGGCTGACAATGAAGATGTTGAGGTATTATGTATAGGCATTTAATGGGATGTTAAGTTTTTAAGTGTATTTATTAGGAAACAATGGAGTTTAAGGGTGGCGATAGTTTTATTTGTAGTCATTCGCAAAACATGGGTAGAAATTTGGTAGATGGGTTCAGCGGTGTTCAATTAGGCATGAGTTGTAATAAGAAAATTATAGGAGATAACGAAAGAGTTAAATTATAGTGCAGTAGAGAATGATTCTAAGAGAACAAAAAGTGAAATACATTGGCAAGCCAGTGGCGAATCCAATATTTAACTTAGTGATGATGGGAATGAACATGAAGAATATGGCGTGAACAGACTAAATTTTGATGCAACAGAAGAAAAAATTGAAAAATTGAGGAAGGAATATCATATTCCCGATTATATTACGCTTAGGTTACTGAGAGAAGATTAGTTGGCCAGCAAATTGGGTGATGGAGAAACTGTGATTTACTTGGAGATGTTTATACTTGGATTTAAGTTGCCAATTCAACCTTATTTTGCTCGGATTTTGGTAAGGTTGGATTTGAGTCCTGGTCAACTTGGCCCAAATTGTTAGAGGATTTCAGGTGGTATGTATATTGTGTAGGCTGAGTATAACAAAGTCGAGCCATGTTAAGGAATTCACACACTTGTATTTGTGCAATGAATATAGGGTAGGCGATAAAAAATAGTATTATTTTACGTCCAAGTCAAAGAATAAAAGAGTATTACTTGACTTTTTTAGGTATATGTAAGGCTTGTAAAAGTAAATACTTTGTGGCTGGTGGAAATTGGGATAGGGACGTAGAGCTAACAAAGGGTTGGTTTAAAATTTCTACTTAATTTAATAGACCATGTAATGAAAGTTTTATTTAGTTGAGGTTGGAATGTGATTACGGACTAACACTTGTCTTGGAAGAAAGTTGGTAATGACTTGGAAGAAGAACTTTGCCATAAGTGAGAAATTGAGGGTCAGAGTTGAGAAAAGATTACTAAATGCGGAGGATTGGAAGTTGTTATTGACACCTGTGAGATTATTTAGCATTTAGCACTCACTTTATTTCTAACTTACCATAAAACAAAGAGAAAAAGAGAACAAAAATTAAAATTTTTTCTAAGTGGTTATCTTCGTTGTTTTATGCAAAAGTTTACTAACTTTAGTTTTTCTTTTACAGTTGTCACGGGGAACATTCTTCCGCCAAGCGCATCCCTACGGAGATTTCGACGATCTTGATCGAGGAGTTATCGGACGAGGAATAAGGAATCTACTCGTCTGGCAAAAGACTTAGTAACCAAAAAGTGATCTAATACGAACAAAGACTCCAAGATTGCCGAACTTAACCAAGTGTTGGAAAAAATCAAGTCTGATGTTGATCAACATATTCAGTTAGAGAAGCGATATTTGAAAGCATATGTCATTCAGATATGCATAGGGTTGTTCCAAGAAAAACGCCCAGACATGGAGTTCCAATGGATGTTGATAGCTTATGTGAGTAGAAAGAGCTAGGAAGAAATCCTTAAGTATGAGATAAGGAGACAACCATGACTAAGTGCTTCAAAGTGGTGAGGTTGGCGTCGAGGATGGCAAGGTTATTGAAGGCTGGGAGAAAACTTCTTGAGTGAATCTTGAAAGTTAAAGTATTTGCCTTTTACAGCGTTTTGAACTTATATAGGCTTTTGTTGAACTTTAATCCGTTTTTGCATGCGGATAATCATTGCATAACTTGTATTTTTTCACTCTATTTGTTTATTCAAGCTTACCATTGTTTTGATTTCACAAATTGGAAGCCAATTTAAACTTTGTACGATTGAACAAATGGATTTGGTTGACATTCACATTAATAAGATGACCTCAATACCAGCCTCAATCTCAAGATCAGATGATGACTTTAATGATGATCTCAACAAGGCTAAAATCCAGGCTAGTGCCGACCTCGACAAGGCAATGACTAGGGGTGGCAATATGGGTTAGGATTCGTTTATTCGATTCAATTCGATATGAATTAAATGGGTTTGGGTTTGAAAAAATTGATTCGTTTAATAAATAAGTGAATTCGATTCGATTCGTTAATTAAACGAATCGAATGCGGGTTTGAAGATTTTGATTCGTTTATTCGTTTAGGATTCGTTTGGGTCATAAACGAATTGAATACATGTCGATTTATTTGTTATTCATTTAATTAAACTACTTTTTTGTCCTTAAATTTATTTGAAAACTTTTTAAAATTTGAAGGTTAATATTGTAATTTTATGCATAACACATAAACTCAAATAACAAGTAGAGCAACCCTAATTTTACATTTCACACTCTCTTTACCCTCGTCTCTTACTCTCTTAGCAACTCAACTATGAGTAAATCACTAGCCACTGCTACGTTTTGCCATCTCTTTCCCTTCAATTCCATCTCTTACCAACTAGCGGCGAGTAAATCACCGACAACCATCTCAACAATTTCTTCACAATTTCTCAACTAGCAACAATCACCATCTCGCGTGAATCACACCTGCACAGTAAGCTCCAAATCCTTTTCTTTTTTTTTTTTAATTTTCGCATCCAGCAAGTGTTAACTGATTGGCCTGGGCTTGTCTTTTATTCATCTTGATTTAGGTTTGTCTTTTGAGAATCCATTGATTAAGGGATGAGAAAAATAAAAATAATAAATGAAATATATCTTGTAAACCATACATGATTAATCACTTTAGAGTTGCATAATCTTTAAAAAATACAAACACAGGCCGAGTAGTAATTCAATTGTAACCATCAGTGTTAGTTTTTCCATTTCTTGCTTATATATGATTTTTCAATTATATCACTGTTAAAAATTTTAAAAAAATAATTAATTAATTTTAATATATATACATATTTATTTATATATATGATGTTTTATTCTTCAATTAATATATTTGCTAGCTTTTTCATTTCTTGCTCATATTCTTCACTGTTAAAATTTAAAAAAAATAATTAATTAATTAATTTTAATCTTTTATTCTTCAATTAATATATATGTATATATTATTATTTAAGTTAAATTGTGAATTCATCTTACTAAATAATTTTGAATATTTTGTTTTTAGGAGAATTGACACAAGTTAAAGTAATTCAATCTACACTATTAATGATTCTAGTGTCGGAGATGATGATGTAAATGATCTAATCGAAATGGAAGAAGAGATTGAAAAAGGTTTAAGGCTAGTGGAACAAAAGGCACCACGGAAAAGGAAACTAACTTCACAAGTTTGGTCATTGTTCCATAAGGTTCCGGGGGATAAATATTCGAACAACAAGCCGAGAGCAGTGTGTAAAAAATATAGCATTGAGTATGTGTTTGTGCGCAATTCTGGTACAGGTAATTTGAAAAGACATTATGAAACTTGTGCAAAATTTAAAAAGCGTGATCTTGCACAAATGATGCTAGATCGTAGTGATGGAACGTCAACTTGTGTTCCCAAGTTTGAAGCTCATGTGTTTCGTGAATTATTGTCTTGTGCCATTATTATGCATGATTTGCCATTTGCACCTCTCAAAGGTCTTTCGATTAAAAAATCAATTTGACAACCAATAGGTAGTCCAATAGCATCACAATTTGAGAGATACTCAGTACAAAATTCAAGTGTTTCTTCAGCAATATAACTTTCTGTATTACAGCCCTCGAGCCAATAACGATTACGAATATAATCCTTAAGAGTTTTCATCTCTCTCTCAAAAGGATACATCCATCGAAGGTAAACCGACCCACATAACTTAACTTGTTCAACTAGATGGACTGATAAATGGATCATTATGTCAAAAAAGCTAAGTAGGAAGTATGCTGCAATAAGCATAAGGTGATTACAAGTTCCTTTTGCAAGTGGTCAATAGTACCAAGTTCTACCACCTTAGAGCATAATGAATTAAAAAAGAAGCATATCCTGATTATAACATTTCTAACATTTATAGGTAAACAATTTCGAATGGCTCAGGGTAGTAGTTGTTGCATTAAAGTATGACAGTCATGGGACTTAAGGCCTTGAAGTCGACAATCATCTAGTGAAACAAGTTTTTGGACATTGGAAGAATAACCATATGGAACTTTCACACTTTGCAAGGTTTCGCAAAACTATTTTTTTTCTTTTTTACTCAAAGTGTATGGAGCTGAAGGTCGGATTTTATTATTTTTGTTTGTTTCATCAGGAACTAATTTCCCTCTTATCTCAAGATGCTCAAGATCTTTTTCTAGCATTAATCCCATCTTTTGTCTTGTCTGGTAGATGAAGTAGTGTGCCATAAATGTTTTTACATACATTTTTTTCAATGTGCATCACATCTAGTTGATGGCAAACTAATAAATGCTTCCAATATTCTAAGTTAAAAAAGATTGATCTCTTTTTGTACAATTTTCTAGTTATGTTTTCATCACCGTCACCATCTCCATCATGTTTCCGCTTTTTGCTCTTCTTTTTCCCAAACTTATTGTCAATATCTTTCACCACGTTAAAGATTTCCTCACTAGACAAAGTTTTTAGAGGCTTATCCTATTCTTGCTTCGCATTAAAAACCTTTTTAAGTTTCTGAAATGGGTGAGCAAGTGGTAGAAACCGACGATAGCCCATTTATGACATTTTTCGACTATGCGGCAACCAATATAGTGTCTATCCCACAAATTGGGCTAGCATAATAGCCCTTAACAGTACACCCGGAGAGATTTCTGTATGCTGGGAAGTCACTGATTGTCTACATCAATACAACCCATAAATTAAAGGTTTCTTTTCTATATGCATCATAAACATCAACACCTATATCTCATAGTCTTTTTAAGTCCTCAATTAAAGGTGTTAGGTATACATCTAGATCATTTCCAAGTTGTTTAGGGCCAGATATCAAAAGAGACAGCTTCATAAACTTTCTTTTCATACACAACCAAGGAGGAAGATTATATGTGATTAATGTAACAGGCCAACAACTATAAATAGTGCTAAGTGTACTATGTGGGTTAACCCCATCAGTTGAGAGAGCTAAACGGAGATTTCTGGGTTCTTGTGTAAATTTTAGCCACTTATTGTCAATTATTTGCCAGGCTGGGGAGTCTGCTGAGTGGTGAAGCTTGCCATCTCTAATTCTCTTATTAGCATGCCATGTTAAGTTTTGAGTTGTTTGTAGTGACTGAAACCATCTTTTGAACCTATGAATAGGAGGAAAGTACCATAACACCTTTTCGGGAACCCCTTTCCTAATTTTTTTTAGCCATCCTTTTTTCTTTGTCACCTAGATGATTTGCAATTTGGGTATTTAGTAAAATTAGCAAATTCATTTCTATACAGAATGCAATTATTTAGACATGCATGTATTTTTTCATACTCTAAGCCTAACAGTTTCATTGTTTTCTTGGCCTTATACATTGACTTAGGTAGATTATTATTATTTGGCAAAATATCAGTAAGGACTTCTAACAAAGCAGAAAACCCTTTATCGGACCACCCATAGTTCCTTTCACATTATAAAGTCTCATTAATCTAGATAGCTTTGAATGTTTAGCACCTGGATACAAAGGTTTTTCAGCATCTTCAAGCATATCCTTAAAAGAACTAAGATCTTTATCATAATGATCATAAACATTTTCAACCATGTCAATTATGCCATTGTAATAATGACATCTAAATCTCTTATTATGTTAATAGTCTTGACATTTTGTAGATGTAGAAACAGGGTCAGTCTCACCATGCCAAGTCAAAACTATATTTTACAAAAAAACTTTTTTCAAATAAATGATCATTCACCTGTTGAGAAGTATGAAACTCCATATTACAATAAAAGATGCAAGGACATCTAATTGACATTCGGTTTTCAGCATTCAAAATGGAAAATTTTAAGAAATCAGTAACTCTGGTACTATACTCTAGGGACAACCTATTACAAGTTATCCAAGTTCTGTCAATTTCAAATATTTTTACCTATTCATATATTATATAGTGTCGGTTTAAGTTTAATAAAATTGCATAATTAATTTCAAATATTAAAAGTTATTATGATTATAACTTCAAAAATAAATTCGTAATTAGGGAAATAAAGTATAATAATTTTTCTAGTACAGTTATATTAATGTAAAAACATTAATAATAACATTGTTTGTGAAAATTACATGGCTTATGTATTAATTTAAAAACATTCCACTTACAGGTATTCCCGATCAAGTTTAAATCACTGGAACGTCCTCTAATTGATACTCCACCTATAAATTAAGAAGATGAATCAGTAATATTGGCCTTATGGCTTTTTAATAAACTGAGCTAAATTTCTAAATAATGAAGTTTATTAATAATGATGAATTAATAAAACTAGGATTAATTAATAAAACTAGGATTTTAGCTCCTTTTATTTAATAACCTTTAATATTGTGAATTTACCCAAATATGTAAATTTAAGATACTATTTGATAATAAAATTCTCCTAATCAAAATAAGAAATTCAAAACAAACAATGTCCAAATCCAATAGCTACAAACAAAGATAAAAATCCCAAAAAAAAATCTTAAAACTAAAAAACAACTAAGAAAGAAACAGAATTTTAGGCTCAAGCTTGCACCAGAATCGCTATAACAATTTTGTATTTGATTCGTCTCGTCTTAAGCTTCGAAACGGTATATTATATGCTTCAAACGGACACCTATAGCCCAAGTTATGCTCTTTAAAAGATACCCTACTTACAAAACGCAATCATCCTACATTACTATGTTTAAGCAAAAATCGTCTCGTCTCAAGCTTCAAAACGGTATATTATATGCCTCAAACGGACATGGATAGCCCAAGTTATGCCCTTTAAAAGATACCCTACTTACAACACACAACCATCCTACATTAATATGTTTAAGCAAAATTATATTGCCTGAGTGGAGTTAGAGACTGCAAACACTAATTTTACTAATAAAACTGACCTTCAATTCTATCTAATTCTACACTATTACGAAAATTAACAACCAAACAAGAGCTAACCTTCAACGAACTACATGCCAGAGTTTGGTTAACAGGTCTGTGTAGTAAATTGTTAAACTCCAACAAAGCAGATTGTATAAATATTGAGAGTACTCAGGTTACATTTGACAGACAGTGGCTAGTCCAAGCTGTAATATTCAATTAAAAAAAACCATAAATTCGAATAAAGAAAGTGAGTGAAATGGTAAGAAATGAAGTAGTACCGTAATTGTCCACGACAACGACGATGTTGATAGAGCTCTGCGTTGCTTCAAAATATTGTTGAAGGGTGAATCAGAGACTCAATTTCTTAAATAAGAGTAAACTACAATTTTGTTTAGGGTTTGTTTTATGCCCTTACATGGTTCGTGAATTTGGCTAGTGTAGTGAACTGGAGAAAGAAGTGTTTAGGTTTCGATTGATGAGATGAGGGGAAGAGATTCGATTGAATTTAAGATAGAGTAGTGAATTCCATAAATGAAGGTGTGTCGACCAGCATAGTGATATGAGGAAACAAATTTTTAGGGTTGGATTAATGAGATGAGAGAAAGAGGTTCGATTGAGATTTAAGCATATTACTTTTGCTATTGTAATTTTGTTTTTAAATTTTTAATGAATAAACTTACATCTTAAGTTCACATGGTTTAGTGGTTTGCGTTTCAAACATTAAAATTTTAAATTAGAGGTCTTAGGCTCGAATTGGTAGATTTACAAATTATAATAATTTTTTTAACACTTGATACTTTAATGTCAGTAATTTCTAATATTTAATTTACTGACATACTAGTATCAATAATTTATGATACTTATTTGTTAAAAGTGAAAAATAATACATATATATACAATTACTAACACTTTTTACAAAGTGTCAGAAAATTAAGTGTCAGTAAATATCATTTTTGTAGTAGTGTCTCTATCTATCAATATATGTGCAAAAGCTTAACCTATGTATAAAAGCTTAACCCTTTTGCTAGTGAGAACCAGAATCAGTTCGTACAGTTGTGATGGTTTGTTTAAAGTAAGCGCCAAGAAATTCAGTAATGGAGGCCTAGCTATGTTATGTTAATTGTTTGAGCTAGTATGTGCACGGTAATAATTATAGTAAGGGATGAATTATATATCTTAATAGTGACACCACAGAAAATAAACGATCACATCATATTACAATATTCACACTAAAATTAACATTGTTGCTGCCAAATAATGCTGTACTATTATGAATAGAACTCATTATTTTTTCATTCGTGCCTAATCTTACCCTCCTATAAGGAAACAAATCTTAGAAATTGAATCAACTAGGTACCATTTTTATATCTTGTATTTGTCTTCTAGTATTCATTCGAAAGATAGCTAGGCACGATGATAACCATCATCTTCTTTGGATTTTACATATTATTTGTGTATTCTGGTGTTGGTGATGTTCAAAACTGATTTATGGGCAGGTTAATATAAATACTCGCCAATTTTTCAAATGCTATATGGCCGGCTGAACTCACAGTAACTCTTGGCCAGAGATACTTAAAGATGGCCACCGTCTAGTTTACTCGAGGAGCTGTTAGCACGCCACTGTGCAGAGTTTATGAATATTTTGCCCTAGATGGCGCTACACACATATATGCTCAGGAATTCCCAATATTGCAACAAAGCTGCCACAAGATTTCCTGAAGCCTGATCTAGGGCCAAAATCTTATATAGTATAGGGAGTTGCAGAAGAGCTTGGGTGAGGAGATTCTGTGACGAAGCTTCACTGCAACATGTTAGATGCAGTATTGAGATGATGTGAGATATGTTGATCTTTTAATACCTACATCTATCAACTAACCGATGGATATAGAGCAAGCGAGAACCTTAAAATAATTGATTATTCACTATAAATTTATCCACAGTTGTTGATCATGCATGGTGAAATTTACTAGCTAGAAAACTTGTACTTCCGATTTCTTTTTTGTTTTTCATTTTCTTGATAATTAGTATTTTTATGTGTTTTCAATAAATTTGTTCGATCATTGCTTAGTGAATCAAATAGTCTTGTTGCTGACTTTTTCAGTCAAAGAGCATTGCAAGAAAGAATATACCTTAGTCTTTACAAATTTCTCTAGGACTTGGAGCATGACATGGACACGTAGTTTGCGTAATCTTGGGATTCACTATTTAGTTGTTTATGCATATCTCAGGTGAATGTTCTGATGCATACGACAAAGGCGCATTACAGCTCTAAGCAGTTGCTGTCATGGAAAAGTTGAAGGAAAGCATGCCATCCAAGACAAAAGTGAACTTTCTAATCCTGTGCATACGCGGGATGAAAAATCTGACACGAACCACTCAAAATCTGAAAAGAAGCTTATATCAATGTCGTCAATGCAATCCAATATCCTGTCATTGAATAAGAAAGATGGAGGTGCCCTTGGGATATTTTTCGTAGAGAAGAAGTGCCCAAACTTGAGGAATATCTAAGAATTCAGACATGTCTATTGTTCTCCAGTAGAAGAGGTATTAATTTTGATAATTACTGTTTTAGCGTCATTGCATTTGTCAAATCATAAGTTATTTCGTGGATTTTCTGAAAGGATGATTATGAAATTGGTCTGCATTAACTTGAAATCTGTTGATGTAAACTTTTGATTAGAACACTTTTCTTTTGGGTTGTGGTTTTGACGGCTCTTTTCAAGTAAATAATCGATTTTGCATCGAATTCCAGTTTCATGAGCCAACAATACAAACAAATTCAAAAACGATGAAGATTTAGCAAATGAATATAAAAACAGATGAATGTTTGTATGGTTAGAGAGAAAAATGATAAAGTAATACTATGCTGCATGTAGTGATAAACAATTTATTTTTAAGGGAAGGGGGATACATGGTTGCTACAATGGCCTTGCATTATCAAAGTCGAATATGTTCTAAAACTTAACAGGCGGGATTCTTGAGTGAAGGTGTGTTGGGTTCTAGTCGAAGTTCTTCATTTGCCTTCTATTGTAGGGATATGTACTAAAAAATTTTTGATGTGGATTCTAGAGTGTTTCCAACTTGTCATTGATCGTTTGAATTCAAAAACAATTTGAAGTTTCTTACATGATATCTTCGTCCTTGAATCTGTGATAATGAGAATACGTACTTAAATTTATTTGGTACTACAGGTGGTGCACCCAAATCATGATCAAATTCTTTACTTGAATACGTATCGTAAGAAAAAGCTCAAAGAGGAGTTTGGTTAATCCTTATCCTTCATTTTGCTGCTCAATTACCCTGTATGGCTTTTACATGTTTTTATGTTTAACTTTGTGGTGTTTTTATGCAGGAGTAGAGCCTTGGAATTTTGTACAACAACTTGGTGAGATAGTCCTTATACCTGCTGCTTTGTGAGAAATCCAATAGTATGTAGATCCTTTGTGGTGGTGTTTATTCTAGCTACTACAATTTGTTTGCATAGCAGGAATCAAATAGAATAGCAACCTGTCAGCTTGTCTTTTGGAGTATTCATAGTTGTTTCCTTGCTTCTCGTTTATCAGAGTTAATTATTTCAAGCCCAGTTGTTTTTGCCCTTTCTACGTATATATTCTATGTTCCATACGGGTTATCTACATGTTACTTGCATCGGTACATAACTATGCTCTTACCATTTTGTTTTGTCTTCATATTTGCAGTCCTTCACAAAAGTTGCTCTTGATTTCGCCTCTCTCTGAAAATATCAACGAGTGCATCCGTTTCACTGACAAGTTTCGCACTCTGCTGCCTAGGAATCACAGGGCTAAGAAAGACAAACTGCAGGTGCATTATTTCATATCCTTCGAACATATAGCATGTGATGAGCATATAATATATACATATTTTATTTTTAATTATATAATTTATAGTTATTTTTATTTATTATTTTTAATTAATTGAATTTTTTTATTGAATAGAAAATTAATTGGAGATTATGGATAAAAAAGAATGAAGAAATTCAATTTAAGAAACAGATTAAATTAAGAATCAATTGAAAAATAAGAAATAAAAAGAATTAATTTATTAAGATTTAATTTAAGAAGAGAATAGATGCATCACGTCAAAAGCAATTGCCATTATTGTTAGCATGTGCATGCATTAAAAAAAGGAATCCTAATGCAATTATAAATAGTGGGCATGTGTGACAGCAAAACAAATTAAAGGCCAAGCCTTTAGGCTTTAGAATTAAAAAGGTGGGCTGATTTTGGAGATTATAAAAAGCTGACTTAGGCTTTTGAGAGGGAGGCAACCAAAGAAAGAAAATAAGCAATAGCAGCCACAAGACAGAGAGAAAAAAAGGACGAGAGCAGCAGCAATTTAATTCTGCTGGTTTTATTTGCTTTGTTGCTTACTATTTAAGTATGTCAAGTTAATTTTGTTATACTAAGGTTAAGGATGAAACTTTATTCAATGAAATAATTATCTTTTTATTTAATTAATTTCCTACATGTGTGCTTTAATATTTATGGTTCTTGTTTCACATGATTAGTTGGATGATAGTAAATCTTTTTACTAATTCTTCATGCATTATTAATTATTATGATTAATATTCAACTAAATCTATGCTTAGATCTATAAAGTTTATATATGAATATTTTTTATTCTGTCTTTTATTAAAGGGAAAATGACACAGAGACCCCCAACGTTTGAATAAGGGACACAAAACCCCCTAAAGATTCAAAAAAGACACTCAGACCCCCATTTGTTAAATGTAAATTATAATTTTAAAGTACAACTACCATTATACCCTTATAGCATATTAAAAAATAATTGTTCATTGTCCAATTTATTCCTATATTATTAATAAAATTACGAATATAACTTCATTACCCAATTTTTCCATTTAATTTTTATCAAATTTTCTCTTCAAACTAAATAAATTTAATCCATTGCTCAAAAATAAAAATAAATTAAATTGATTATTAATATAATAAAAATAACATATATTTAATATAAAATTAACATATATTAAATTAAAATAAATTTAATTTATATATGGAGAATTGTTATTTTTAAGAAATTATCAATTTAATTTATATATAAGAAATTACAACAAATAACATATGGAGATTTGTTATTTTTATTATATTAATAATCAATTTAATTTATTTTTATTTTTGAGCAATGTATTAAATTTATTTAGTTTAAAGAGGAAATTTGATAAAAATTAAATGGAAAAATTGGGTAATGAAGTTATATTCGTAATTTTATTAATAATATAGGAATAAATTGGATAATGAACAATTATTTTTTAATATGCTATAAGGGTATAATGGTAATTGCACTTTAAAATTATAATTTACTGTTAACAAATGGGGGTCTGAGTGTCTTTTTTGAAACCTTAGGGGGTTTTATGTCCCTTATTCAAACGTTGGGGGTATCTGTGTCCTTTTCCCTTTATTAAATTATTTACATAGAGTGCTTAGGATAACTCTTTGTTATTCAATATGTTCACATGCGATCCTTAGATGTCATAGTATTAAGCAAAAAAAGAACATACACAAGATTAATTTTATTTGGGTTTAATTATTATATTTATGAGATAACATAGATTGATTTTGAGTTGCCACTCTAAAATTGTGGATTAATTAATAATTAGATAATTATTAGTTGAATAGTGGTGAATTCTGAAACTTTGGTAACTTTTGTCTTATTGAATTGTTTTCTTAATTTAATTAGTTTAATTTCTCTTAAAACTCAATTTGCTCAACTAGGTTAGAATTAGTATTAATTTTAGATTTGAATTAAACATTTCAATTTATAACAATCCCTATATGTTCGATCTTGTTACAACTATTCTATTTTTAGATTTGTGCACTTGCAAGTATATTAAAATTTTTCACAAGAAGTTATAGCATGCTAATTTTTGTGTTCGTGATTGCGGATGATAGGAGCTTTTACTAAATGTAACAGTGTTTCACTTTTTAAGGGCGAAGAAAATATTAGGAAAAAATACTGCCTTTGCATTAATCAGCAAAATACACGCCCTTTCCTGAACAAAATGTTTTTGTATTATGTGAAACAGGTAAAGAAAATGTGTCTTCATGCAATAGACTATGCTGTGCTAGGATTAGAAAAACTCACAGAATGACTGGCAAGTTTCATAACTGAAACCCCTATCTAGAAGGTTTCGCTCTGCGTTTTTAGGTCAAGCCTACAAAAGAAAGATGTAGAATGTGCTATATTGTTCTAATGTGTGAGATTTTGGTAACATTTTATATAAACATTACTGGGAAGCGCCACAGTTTCAATGGGGTTACATCCCTTGTTTAATAGAACATGAACTTGAGGATTATAATTTGAGTAATCGTATTTGGATCTAAATCAAAACAACACAGTGCGTGGGATTGTTTTGGTTGCTCTTGTGTCCCTGTTAGGGCTCTTCATTCCTTGTTTACCATAACTTTCTTGGTGCATTGGTTGCTTTTGTAAGCTAATGAATTGTTTGAAAATTTGAAAATACCAAAATTTTTTCTCTCCTTTTTTGTCAAACTATATTAGCATATTACTAATATCACTGTATTCAGAGGCAAACTCCAGTCCCTAATTTGAGAATCGGGAATGCATGAATTGGTTTCAATTGCCTTTTTGAATTGTTTAGCATCAGCTCTTTCTTGAAATAGAGATTTTGTTAATCCAAAATTATGAGAAATAGAGATTTTGTTATCAACTATTTGGTGCTGGATGCACNGGGTTTTTTAAAAAAAATTAAAACCCGCTGCGGGTTGCGGGTGAGTTTAATAATTTAAATTTTGTGCGAGTTTGAGTTTGGTAATGACAAACCCGCTGCGGGCGGTACTCATTACCATCCCTACTCTTGGTATAAAGTTGCTCGGTATGCGTAATGATCAAGAGGACTTGGATGAGTTTATACAATTAATCAATGATAGCATGAACCCAATAAACCATAATTTACGTAGGTAGAGTAAAAAGGTAGTTGCACAAATATTTCCCATAAAAATTCCCTCGGGAAGAAGCCCAATGCAAGTTAATCATTAATTAATTCGTCTGGAGCTTTAATTATTGTGCTTATCTGGGAAAGTTGGTACACTTTTTAAGAAAGCTAATTTTGTCTCTGGCCAAAATGGAGAAGATCTGAATGTTAAAATAAGTGAGTTCGATCAATAAGAGATCAAGAAAGTCAAATGACATATCTATATAATACACACACAAAAATTTTTAAAAAAATCCACATCACTATACTACCAAAATGAAACAAATTAATTTGATTAATCCTAGTTAACTCGGCTTATTGTTAGTAAATGCCTAAAATAAATCCGAGTATTAATCAATGATCTTGCAATAATATTTCTAAGTGTGGTGTTTAATTGTGAAATATTTCCACATGCCATTTAAAAAACAAAAAGTGCAGATCGGAGTCATAAAGTTCAATGAAAATCTGGGAAAAGAAAATGATTTCTGAAGGCTGTTTACAACAATTCAATAAAAAAAAAAAATCTTGTTTAGCGTCTTCATTAACTGAGAGCCCTTGAAGGCTTCCTGACTTACAACATATTCAAACTAAAACAAGCAAAACAACATACATAAATAATAATAGACTAAAGTTGCCTAAAGCATTCTTAATTTCAAGTTCACTAATTTGTTCCATACTTCTTGATTGCATCTAGCATAATCTCAGATTGAAATTGAACCAATTCTGCCCTCTTCACTGTGAGTTTCAATAAAGTCCTAATCTCGTCCCATTCTTTCTTGAACTCAATTCTCTTAGCTTCTCCTAATTGTTCCAACATTTCCTCAATTTTATTTTCTCCCAATTCAAAAGTTTTATAATAATTATTTAATTACTAATTAATGTAGAACAGTGTAGTTTATCCTTATTAATTAAGCTGTTATTAACAAAAATTCATTATTTCTAGAAGAATCTCGTAGTTCTCTCAAACTAGAAAATCGACCAATTTTCACTTTAAGATTGACAAAACTGCAAATTAAAATAACTTTAGAGTTAGTAATTATCATTTTTTCTACCCGAAGCTTAGAAACTATATCATTTTTCCACCTTACCAAGAAATTGAAGTTTAAAAAAATGAGTTTTTGCTCTTTGTTTTTCTTTTAAACGAAATGTAGTTAATTTGCTCAAATAGTCAGGACTTAACTATAAAAATTTTAACTGATTCTTTACCATTTCCATTAGCTGTCTACTATAAAATATTGGGTAACATTTAATATTTGTCATCATCAAATATATTGGAAATGAATATTTTCAGTATATTAAAACTAAGAGACATGCGGGCAATGTGAAAGATTTATCACATATTGGAAAGTAAATTTTTTTTTTGTTTATATCAAATAGTGTGTAAATAAATAGACTGCAGTCAGTTACCCACGTTGAGTTGACTATGTCTCTTAAAAGGAATGGTTTTGAATTTTAATTAATAACAACCATGATTTTTCAGCGTTAATTTAATGATCATTGACTTATAATCACTATATGCTTTCCCCAAATACTTAATTAATTAAAATTATAGAAAATTCTATAATACTTATATTAATGAGTAAATTAATATATAGCAGTTATTACTCTTCTTAATTTGTTATTAATGGAAATATATAGACCTCATCACAATTAGCTAGGTAGCTCTGTATTTTATATCTTTCAAACTATCATATCTTTATATATTAATTAAGAGAAATTATCATTTTACTACTAAAGTTATTATGACATATCATGTCAGTATTATGATTTACCGAAAAAGATATTTTACTACCAAACATTTAGTAGTAAAATGCATTTTTCGCCAAACCATAGTACTGATATGATATATCAAAATAACTTTGGTAATAAAATGATAATATCCCATTAATTAATGGCTGAACAACAAGATCTTGATTCTGCTTCTGCTTCTTCTAAGGGTCTGAGTGTATGCTTTTGGAAGAAATAGCCAAATTTAATATACAAAATATGGGGATCGTGGAGGAGGATGCTATGAAGGAAATAATGAAGTTAATGGACAAAGAAAAGACAAGTGAATATTTGAATTTGTTAAGTGAAGTTGAAGTCTTGCTCTCAAAGTTAACAAGAAGACCGCACTCATTGCTCAATTGCAATCAGACTCATTTTTGGATGCCCTTAATAATTTATCAATTACTGCATGTTGATGGATGTTTCTTTTTGTTCTTTGTCTTGAATCAATGTTATTTTCTGCAGTCTTTTAATTAATAATAAGTAATGAAATGTCAATTTTGTTTTGTTACGCCATAAACAGTTTTCATATCTTTTGTTTTGTCAATTTTTCTCATTAATTTTTCCATGAGATAATTATGCATCCTCTAAAATTTAATTTTACATAAATTAGCATTGAATATTTATGTTATTAATCACTCTCTTGTTAGTATTGGCTCACTCCAAGCGGACTTCCCATAAAAGTGTAGTTACTTGAAATTGCATAGCCCTAAAAACAAGGTTATAATTGCCAATCCACGTGTTATGAAATTACATTCCTCCAATGGAGCTTTCACGATGCTTGGCAGAACAAGGCTTCCGGATTACATTTGTGATCAAAACAGAATAAATACAATCACAAGCGTGTTAAGAATGCGATAACAATGAAGGAGGATCAAATTCATCTTATTGTTTCCAATCCTAGATGGGCCGGAATAATTGGACTTAGAGGATATCTGCAGCTATTATTCAACTAAGCTTTCTTGTGTTGGCCTCGTTTCTCAGAAATTTAAAGTTGGAGGAGGTGCTGGACAATGAAGAGCTAGCATTAAGCAAGGGCTTCAAGGTCTGAGACATTTTCCCGTTGGGGAATAAATCTGGGCCATGTCGAAAGATGTAATAGCTGTTACTTCAATACAAAATGCGATTATAAATAAAGAAAGTAAAATATAATGGAAGCTAACCTGCTGGAATTAATAAAGTATCCTTCATATATTGATGTTGAAAAAGAGACTCACACAAGTAGCCACAAATTAAGTGCACACAAAACTTCTTCTCACTTTGTGTGATTAAAATAAGATATATATCACAAATAAATAAGTAAAAAAAAATAACACAACCTAATCCAAAGTAAAAAAACAACCACAAGAGACACATATTTTTATGTGAAAAATGCAAAACGAGAAAAATCATAAAATCGTAGTCTGATATAATCTTACCCTATATTAATGGGATTACAGCACATTCTTTTTTAAATAATATTAGAGGCTAATAACATCAAGAATCTCAATATTCTTGGGTTACAGGAACAACCTAATAATTGTCTCTCTAACAAATGAATATCTTAAATAACAGTCTTTTAGCTTCTCTTTAGACAATATCTTTATCATCATATCTGACTTATTCTCTGTTTTGTGAATTTTTTTAATCTGCAATTGTTTCTTTTCAAACACGTCTCGTGTCCAATGACACATCACATCAATATGCTTAGATTTTGAATGGTATGTCAAATTTTTTGCCAAGTGAGTGACTATTACAATACACAATAAAGTTGTCTTGCTTACACCTAACTCTTGTAGGAAATTATTCGTCCACAAGATTTCTTTACAACCTTTAGTGATTGCAATATATTTTGCTTCAATGGTAGACAAAGCAATACACTACTGGATTCTGGATTGCCATGAGACTGCTCCCCCTACAAAGGTAAGCAAATATCTCGAAAGAAATTTTATGGAATCAACATTCCCTACCATATATATATCTACATTTATGTACACTTGTAACACATGTTTGTCACTAACAAAACATAAACATGCCTTAGAAGTACCTCTGAGGTATCTGAGAATCCATTTTACCATTGTCTATTGCTCTTTACCCAGATTGGAGAGAAACTGGCTAACTATACTAACTACATGAACAATATCTAGTCTTGTACAAAACATGGCGTACATGGCGTATATTAAATTGTCAACTACTAAAGCATAAGGAACTCCTCTCATCTCTTTCTCAATTGTAATACAATGCTCAAAACTAAACTTGAAATGGCCTACAAGTGGAAAATAAACAGATTTTGCCTTACTTATGTTAAATATTTCAAGAACCCTGTCAACATATGCTTCTTGACATAACCATAATTTTCCAAATTTTCTATCGCGGGAAATCCTCATGCCAAAAATCTGTTTTGTCGGTCCCAAGTCCTTCATTGCAAAAGACTTGCTAATCTCTTTCTTTAAATTATCAATCTTGCTAGCATCTTGGCCAACAATTAACGTGTCATCCACATAAAGCAAAAGAATGATGAAATCATTATCACCAAACTTTTTCACAAAAACACAATGATCACACATTGTCTTGTTAAAATCATGATTCTCCATTAAAGAATCAAACTTATTATACTATTGCCTTGGCACCTATTTTAACTCATACAAACTTCTCTTTAACTTGCAAACAAGTTCTTCTTTACCTTTGAAACTGAACCCTTCATGTTGTCCCATGTATATTTCCTCCTCTAAGTCACCATGCAAGAAAGTTTTCTTTATATCAAGTTGTTCAATTTCCAAATTCAAACCAACTGCTAATCTCATAACAACTCGGATAGAAGACATATTCACCACAAGAGAAAATATTTCTTCATCATTTCTCACTAATATGACCAAGCCTTTTGTGTCATGTCTTAAGGTCAGAATCTTTTACAGCCACGTTCACATATTCTTTCTTAATCTTGAATCTTATCACATAAGAAGTGTTTACTTTCCTCCCCTTACCTTACACTAGGGAGCCTTTGGTGAGTTTTCATTTTCTTTCACCAAATTAGTTAGTATAACCATCATCATCAAGGTTGTCTATGGAGATCAAATGAATATTTGGTAAATATTGATAACTCTATTGATAACTCTATAAAATGAGAGTTATCAAGATACTTTTAGGCTTAAATCAAGATTACTTAGGGAGTAATTAATGTGTTTTAGTGCATTTTAATGATTGTTTGCATTAACATCCATTTTAGTTTAAGTTTAATAAAAGCTTGTTTGATTTTGAATAGTCTTGTGCTTAAAACATATGCATAATTATAGGTAACCAGAAGTTCAAATTTCATGGGAAGGATGTTGTGGCAATAAGCTTGCAAAAGATGGAAAAGAACTTGGCTATAGAAGAATTGAAACAAGTATGAAACAATGCAGATGTTGTGGCTATTATTGTAGCATCCATTGCTGTAGCAATCCTGGAACAACGACAGAAAAGATTTTGTCAAGACACTTATCATATTACAATTTGTAGTTTCCTAATTTGGAAGATGCGCACCGTAGACTTCCATTTACCCTAGTTTTCAAACATAAAAGAAGTGCATGCAAAGGAAAATGGGAGGTCGTCAATCGAGATCATAAAAACTAAAAAGAAATAAAGGAAAAATGGAATTTAAGAGTAAGAATCAAGGCTATACCAGTGGAGAATTTGTGGGAATCAATTGGAATTTAATTTTTCTTATTCTTTTCTTGTTTTCTTGTTTATTCTTTGATTATGAAGATGTATTTGATGATTGAAACTTTGTTGTTTACTTTTCTTTCACAAACTATGAACTAAATTTACTTGTGGTTGCGTGATAAACAATCTTAATGGGTTCTTGACTGAATTTATATTTTGCTGCATGTTTGCTATAATATTTTGTTTTAGTAAAACTTATTTCTATTCATTATTTCGGCTGACCACTCATTTAATTATGCAAGTTAAGAAAAAACTACAAAAGGGTCTATCTTAGTGGAACATATCATAACAATACTTAGTTTTAGATTGGGTTTCCTTAATTGAGTTTAACTTGATTCCAAAAGGGTCATACCTACTCTAAAATTAGTGATGAACTAGACATAAGGATTCACCTTGCAGGGTAAATAGAACCTAAATGTATAATATTATATCTTATATTGACATAATAATTGGTCGTTGTTAGGTTGTATATAGATATAAGATATCCAACATGCGACAACTGAGGATATATAAGGATTATGCCCAATATTATAGCAGATATTGTAGCAACTGAACTTAAAATTAAAAGAAATAGTTAAAACTATTAAGAGAGTTTAATCACTTAACTATTTCATTCCTATTGATTTTATCCTTATGTGTATGACTTTAAAGTTTGCTCTTCTACATATTTATTTATTACTTTTTATTACGTAGTTTATTAGTTTAATTGTTAATCTATTTTCATTTAAGACAACTTGCATTGTTAAGATTGTTGTAGCAATTTCAATAACATCAATCCATGTGGAGACGATCTTGAATACTTATCATTATATTACTTGTTGTGTATATTTGCACATTGACACCAATAGCATTTGAATTTATACCAATACACATGTGAAATCTTTAAGCAACAACTTACAACTGGTCTCCAAACAAATATCTTATAAGCCCACAATCCTAGATGCCCCCTTATTTCCCATCCGAACATGGTCATAATCACTATTAACATAGGATGTGAAGTAATCACGAGGTACAGTAACATGAAATAAAGCATTCTAATCAATCACCCAATCATTGGTATGGCAAGTGAAATTTTTACTTTGGCTTCTCCCCCGCCTTTTGTTGTTTTTTTTAGAACAATTGCATCTGACTCAGAAAGAACTGTTTTAACACTCTTTCTTCTAAATTCTTCATTCCACAGTCTATCTGTAACCATATCCAAAAACAACAAAAGAACTAAACAACAATAATTGTAACTCATCATCTAAAATAATTTTCATAGTAGTCAACTGATCAACCAAACCTTGAAACTCACTAATGTGTTTATTTATAATGCGCCCCTCCTTATATTTCAAGTTAGAAAGTCTTTTCATCAAGTTGGGCTAGCCTTTTCATCAAGTTGTCTTTGTTCAGTGTTGTTTGTTGCTCATAAATTGTTTCCAATTTCATCCAAAGGATTCCTTCGATACATGGTAGTACACACGTTGATCAATCCATGACCTAAAAGGACCCACGGCCTTATGATTTAATTATGCTTGTTTCTTATTATCTAAATCTGTAGGTCTAGTTTATTCGCCTTCAATAGGTTTGTGTAAGTCTTTGATGTACAACAAATCTTCCATCTTAGGACTCCAAGTACCATAATTTCATGACTTTAATTTAATCATGCATGTCAAGGATTCCTCCATTTCAACCACACAAGTAATAAAAACACAAAACTTGATGCTCTGATACCACTCTGTTGGGAAAGGGACTCACACAAACAGCTGCAAATTAAGTAAAAACAAAACGCATTCCCCCTTTGTGTGATCAAAATAGGATGTGTACTACAAATAAGCAAAAAAATAAACCAACACAATCCCAAAAAAAAAAAACCAATCATAAGAGACATAGATTTTTATGTGGAAACCCCAAAACGAGAAAAATCACAGGATTGTAGTCCGATATAATCTTCCACTATATTAATGGGAGTACAACAAAAAAATTTCTCTAGATAATACTAGATGCTAACAACATCAAGAATCTCAAGATTTTTTTGTTACAATAACAGCCTAATAATTATCTCTCTAACAAATGAGTATCTCAAATAACAGCCAAAAGGGGATAAAATAAAAATCAAGACCATTAGGATTATAAAATAAAAATCAAGACCAGTAGAATTATAGAGGGTAATACTAGGAACTTACCCTCAAAATTTAAGAGAAAATAAAATTAAATTTATCTTCCAATCATCTAATTAAAGATTTAAATCCGAACCCCTAAATAAAATATTGCGTCATTGTTCTCTCTTCTCTCTCTCATCTTTTTCTTCACCGCAAAAAGCTGTTGCCACCTTCACTTATTCTTATTTATATAGCCATGTTTTCGAACCTAAATTTCATAGCAAATTTCATTTGAGTCCAAAGCTTAGTAATAATTGTAAAATAAGCAAACCTATTTGGACTTTAGGCATTTTGATCGATTAAAATAAGATGGACCCTATACTTGGGTTGTTTGTCTATTCTCTTTAAGCATTTGATCTAATAGAATATCATAATAATAAGTACAACTTGCATTATCTTGTGGACGTTATTGATTACTACATATTACATCATATGTTGCCTTAAATATTGGCCGGTTACATATATACGGATCATGAATCCTTTTTTCTTGAAAGTTTGAATGATAATATTGTATAGATTGGTTTTGTTTCAATAATTACTTTACTCTTCAGTTGATTTAAAAAATAATAATAATAAGGATGGATCCAAGATGAGAATGCTTCACAATGCATGCTTGGGCAATTTACAGTGGAAACAATATGAAGATTGATGAGGAGATTATGAATTTGTTATGTAAGAAAAGGTAAGTTGAAAAAAAAAAGAATGATTAAAGAAAAACGAAAAAAGAGTTAACGGGTGTTGTTAGTTTAGGGTGCGTTTGGGATTGAGGTTGGGTAGGTGTAGCTTCCAAGCTACAGCACTAAAGTGTTTGGTAAACACTAACTGCTGTAACTTAAAAGCTATGTTAATGTAGTTTTTCACTTGTATCATGGAAAATCTTTTATATCTTTAATAATTTTGTTAAAATTATTATTTAAAATTTATATTTATTACATATTACTAACTTTTGTTTCATAATTATAGCTTTTTTTCCACAGCAGTTGCAGCTTAAAAGCTACAGCACCTCAATCCCAAACGCACCCTTAGTTAGTTTTGGGATATTATCTATTCAAAACAGAGATTTTGTGTTTATTAAGGAAAATTAAGATTAGATCTAATTTTCATCTTAGAATTATTTAATTATCATGCACTACAATTCCTTACAAACCTTGGGAAAGATTAGACTAGGAGAGGATCTAGATCTAGCAATTAATATTGCTGCTATGGCTTGATCAATTCAAGGAAATTCTAAAATTTCTTGTTAGATGAACTGCCTTCTCTGATACTGCTCATTCATTGAGTTCCAATGCCCTTACTTTAAGATTTGAAGTAGACAGGTTCCATTCATGAAGCAAGCAACTTGTGACTTCTCGATAACTAAAGCCATGTATGGCTTCTTAAGGTACAAGCACATGCATTACAATTCCTCCCAAATTACAAAAATTCTGTCCTCGCATTTACGTATCTAGCTTAAATAAATATGGATACTAAGACCAAATCTGATCCTCGTACTTTATTCTTATATTGCTATATGACTCCTTCACATCACTTTAACTAGTGACATCAGCCATTACACAACATAAATGATAGCGGTCCTAGTCAAAGTGTAAGTGATTGAATATATTTCTACTTAGGGTGAGAAATAAGACTATAAGATATTTGATTTTTTTGGATAATAGTCAATGTCTTTATTCAAGTCTGTTGGAGCTTATTTATACTTGAAACAACTTAGCCAAACAATCTAACTATCACTCGAGATTGTAGGCAAGTCCTAAGCTAACAACTTGACTCATTCTTTTAGCTTAACAAAACAACCGAATATGAATTAAACCAAATAATAAATCTCCATTAAATCAGCAAGTGATCCCATGTTGACCGAATCAACCCATGATCCCTGTAGACCGCTCCAACGACCATTCTTCCAACGTGCTGCATGTTGCATGTAACGTATGCATGAGTCTTGAGCCATGTGACCATTCGACTTCCAAGCATACATGAATAATTCAAACGTACCCAGCATACTTGTTGCTAGGCTTTGGAATTCTTGACGACCTCCGTGACGTATCAATAAACTAGTTCTGGTCAAGTATCTGAAGCGATATCTCTTCGTAAATCATACTCGCTCACGTTTGAGCTGATTATTCTATTTTGAGGTTCAATTTTCCCATGCCAAATTGTAGTATTTGAATAGAGAAATTCATAGAAATCTTTGTTACCCACTGTATAACTTTTTTTGTCTGTCTCGCGCGGACTTTAACTTCTCTTTAATATTCTAAATTGATTGTGGGCCACCCAACAACTTGCTTTTTCATATATCTTTACTAATAAGATTATTATTAAGTCCGTTTTGATGAGACTAGGTTAATTTATTTGGGATTCGGGACGGGTCGTTTCAGTCTTTAACAACAAAAATTGAATGTTTCAGCAATGATTATTTTCGATGCTAAAACCCTTTTTTGTTTTGGTGTTTTGGTGTTCCTCAATCTATGCTTCTAGGTGTGCACAGAACATTTGGGTCCAAGATGCCACCTAGTTGTCATTCACTTTATTTATCGTTGATGTTTACTATTTAGCATTTTATTTAACAAATGTTGAGAGTTAAAAAATAGAGATCAATAAGGACTTGAACTTAATAATGCCAAGAAATTGCGCAGTACAACCACATCATTGGCACATATGGAATGTTTCAATATATAGAAAGACCTGGCTCTACTATAATGGTCAACACTACCAAATCAGTATTTCAGTCATGATTGATACAATAAAAATATCTTTAGAAACTCCAATTTATTCACAAGGTTTCAACTTTAGTGAAGAAAATCTTTTCATCTTAATTTGGTTTATAAGACAGACACTATGATTATCACCACCACTATCTTCATCATCGTCATCATTTTCATTACCATCTTTAATTTACCATCATCAACATCTTTTTTTACTACTACACCAACATCACCATCTACCTTCACTCCTCTATCTTCATCACATTCTTTCACTACTGTAGCATCTCTGTCATCATCTTTCGCTTTTTTACTAACCCCATCATCACCATCAACTTTGTCGTTATCTTTCAAATCTCCTTCATTATCATTATCTTTTACAAAACCACCGTCCCCATCATCATCAACATCAACATCTACTTTCACTTAACCATCATCATCAACTATTTCAATTCTCTACTATCTCCACCAACTTTTTTCACTGCCCCACCATCTCTACCATCTTCTTTCAGTGCTCTGTCATCTCCTTTCACTTCGTTTCCACACCTATCATCACCGTCAACATCAACTTGACTATTATCTTTCAAAAACTCCTCCATCATTATCAAATTTCAATTCTCGAGAGTTAGTATCTTCACATACATGAATTTAAAGAAGAAAAAAAAAAACTCCTGAGATGAAAAACTCGAAGTTCAGAGACTATATGTTGATAAAAATTTAAAATTACTACACAATTTAACTTAGATACTTAGATAATAGCTCTCTCTTNAAAAAAAAAACTCCTGAGATGAAAAACTCGAAGTTCAGAGACTATATGTTGATAAAAATTTAAAATTACTACACAATTTAACTTAGATACTTAGATAATAGCTCTCTCTTGTCTTCTTTTTTTTTTTTTCCTGTCCCACTTATCATTTATTAAAATAATATAAATGATTGTCATTGAAAATAAAAATGGATTCAAAAGATATTCAATGATTGGCATCACTTCCACTCTAAGTTTTTTTACAAAAGAACTCATAGAAATTTTAGGAGGAATTACAAGAGGCCTATACTCTAGTTCATCCTTAGCTTTCTAGATTTTTTTAAACTCATTAGCTTTCTAGATTTTTTTAAACTTATTCATGAACCCAAAATGGTTGTCCTTAATGGATGGAATTCATTATATGTTAATTGCATAAGTGAAAATGAATTGCATGATCTGTATTTGTTGTTTGGAAGTCATTAAATCATATGTTACATATGAAGAATGAATTAGAAGACCGTATAAGTTGTTTCATTAAGATTACAAGCTTGTGAAATTTAGAACAAGATTAAACTTCTTGCAAGTTTGTCAATAATGATTGCTGGAGAACAATGATTTTCTCTAGAATTTATCATAAGAAACTTTCAATTATTTTCTCTAGAATTTATACTTTCTTTTTTCCTTAGGGATTTTTAGAGCTACGAAGAATAATGATTGCTGGAGGCAAAAGAATATGTAGCATCAAGGAGCGAAAATAAATACTTTATTTTTTACCCACTGTACAAGAAAGCTTTTGTCTACTTTCATGTGTTATTTTATATTAATTAATTGAACTCAACAGATTTGTTGAATGTGTATTGACAATTTTTTATAATGTAATTTTGTTTTAATATGTGCACTCATTAACTCAGTGGATGTGATAGCAAATGATATGTATAAAAACAACAATACATTAAATTTATTTAATTAAAATGAAGAATAAATTGAGATTCTTTGAAAAATAAAATTAACATCAGCAATGCTATATCTGTTGAAAAGTCAAAGAGTTTTGGTTGAAAAAAGAAAAAAGAGCCGCATGTATTGCTTTTGTTTTTTCAAAGTCGGCACCAAATTGCGAGCTGTAAAATATTTGGCTTTTGACAAACCTTCACCAAATGAAGAAAAATGAGAAAGGTTAGCAAAATTTGT
>MKYO02026504.1:0-11754 GCA_002013955.2 Citrus medica
AAAATAAAACTTGAATATAAACCCCTTAATTTAAATGAAACTATGGAATTGAACTAGTTAGGGTTATGGATCCACTCTTAGAAGTAAATAAAACTTAATAAATTCTTTTAGCCAATTGTTAGATTTATTACCCAAAAGATTAATTATATAAATTATTATTATTTTCCCTTTAATTTTATGATGGATTAAGTATTCATTGTGCCAAAATTTAATTTGTCTACAATAAGTCAAAATACCATTTTACCATACCTTATATTTAGATAAAAAGAATTTATTGTGCCAAACTCCCTTGTTTGTCTACAATAAATCAAAATCTCATAATATAAAATATGTATAAAATTAAATAGAAAATAATTTAATTTATAAAATTAAAAATAGAATTTCATTAAATCATATTTATTTCCTAAGAGTTTCACCTTCCCCTAACTATTAATATTTAGCTAAACATTTTTTTTATAAAGGAAATTACTAAAATTGAAAAACACATAATTAAAAATGGAATTTGAAAATTGAAATAAAACTAATTTTATTGATTGAAAATAAATTACAAGGAGAGATGAGAAGAAGAATTTGGGGGAAAAGAAGAGAAGAGAAGGTGTGGAGAGGTGTGTTCACCCCCCCTCTATTTATACTAATACATGGTAAATCCACACCACACAAATAAAAAATCTAATTACATCTTAACCTTACATTTGTCCCACTAATAATCCCACTAATAAAACATAAACCTAACTTATCCACTCAAGCATATCCAACATATTCCACTAACAATTACCATACCTAATATGATAAAAACTTATAATTTTACAATTACCACATTTACCGTGGTAAAAACGTAAAAAAAAAATACAACAAAAGTCTTGCATCCTCCTCGACAATGACATAATTTCTCGGACTTTCGCAATCCAAATTTGACATCCATACATTTGTTCGGAGCCTCAAATTGCATGAAATTCTTATTTTTACCTAATAAACACACAAAAATACACAAAATCAAATATTTAGAAAAATAATTAGAAATTCACTATATGTTACACAATTACAAATATAAATTACATTAATAAAACAAAATAACATTTTTATCCCTTAATAAACATACAATTTTTAACACTAATCATTCTTCAACCATTTCGATCCAAGATTTGATAGGCATGGAAGAAGAAAGTAATTTTTCTTTAGAAGGAGTTGGTTGGGGTTCTTTAGAGGTTGCATGAGACTCAGTGTTTTTAAGAACAGCTTTACCTTTGTCCTTCTTCTTTGGCGGCATTATCTATTTTGAAGAAATTCTCTGGTTAGAAAATTAGGAACATAATTTTTATCTCCTTTAATAAATTCAATATCGAAATAAAAAACACTTAAAATAGCTTGCCATCTTGCAAAAATTTATTTTGAAGTAATATTTTGAACATATTTTTCCAAAACATATTTTGCAGCTTTACAATCAATTCTAAGTAAAAATTTTTAGTTTAATAAATCACTTTGGAATTTAGATATACATAAAACAATAGAAAGAATTTCTTTCTTGATAATTGAATAATTTTTATGGCAATCATTCTAATGTGCAGAAACATATTGTACTATCTGTTCTTTATCATTTTCCTTTTGTTTTAATATGCCTCCATAGCCTAAGTCAGATGCATCAGTTTCAACTATTTTAGGCAATGCAGGATTCGCCAAAAATAAACAAGGAATATTCTTTACAGAATTCTTTATTAATCGAATAGCTTTAGTGTGTTCATCTATCCAAGGAACAAGATTCTTTTTTAATCTGTCATGTAAAGGTTTAGACATCCGGTTAATATTAGGACAGAAATCAAGAACATAATTTAAACTACCTAAAAATCTTTGTAGTTGGGTTTTATTAAGAATTTTATCAGAAAATTTATCCGCAAACAAAAGTGATTGCTCAATAGGGGTAATAGTCCCTTTGAAAATATAGTGACCAAGGAATTTGATTTTTGTTTGAAATAATGAAATCTTTGAACTAGAAAGGGCTAGACCAGCCTTCCTAGTGGCAAAATAAAAAGTTTTTAAATGCTTGAAATGTTGATCAATTGTTTGAGAAAAAATCAACACGTCATCTATGTAAACAATGCAAAACTCAGAATAAGGGTTATAAATATCATTCATGATCCTTTGGAACTCTGAGGGTGCATTCTTTAAACCGAATGGCATTACAGTCAACTCGTACTGTCCAAAAGGAACAGTAAAGACAGTTTTATATCGGTCACTTGGGTGGATTTGAATTTGCCAAAATCCTGACTTCATGTCAAATTTTGAAAAAATAAAAGCTTAACACAATCTTTGGAACAAATCCTTTTTATTAGGTATAGAATACCTAATCCATTTTAATGCTTTATTTAAAAGCTTGTAATTTATTACAAGTCTCGGTGTTCCTCTTTCAATTTCGGAATTTTTATTAACATAAAAAAGCGGCACAAGACCAAGAGGATCTGATTTTATAATGAGTTATTTACTTTCTAAATCTTTTATCTCATTTTTACAATGTTGTTCCAATTCCATGTTCATCTGGATTGGACGGGCTTTAGTGGGTATTTGTTTTTCATCAAAAGATTTTTCATATGGCAAATCTACCAAATGTTGTTTTCTTTCCCAAAAAGCAGAAGGTAAATCAGCACATATTTCATTTTCAATGAGATTTTTGAAATCAGAGATCTTTCTTTGAATAAAATCATTTTGTAACTGGTTTTCAATTCTTTGTAGACTTAGGTCCTTTTTTAAACAAAACAAGTAATTTTGTTAAGATTTAAGCATGGCATTGATTTTATTTTGATAAACAGAACAAGCTTTAACAATGTTTAGATTTCTTGTCTTTGGTTTCTCAATAAAAGGGACAACAAGTTTTTTGGATTTTGCTTTAAAAGATATACTATCATAGTTGACAATATATGGGGTAATCAAATTTATAAATGGGGTTCCTAGAATGACAATATGGTATATGTCATTTGTGAGAAGAAAAGAAGTTCTGAATTCAAAACCATTGTTATGCACAGAAGCATCAACTTTTGATTTGATTTTTAGTTTTGAATTATTGGCGGCAGAAAGTCTTTCATTTGTCTTCTCATGGAATTTTTTAGGAACAATATCTTCTTTAATGCAATTTAAATCGGCACCAGTGTCAAAAAGGGCAATGGTGTCAATTTTAAAATCTTTAGAAAAAATCAAAGTAATTTTAATCAAATACTTTCTGGTGGTAATCTATTTTAAAACAAATAAGAAATCATTGGGTATAGATTCAATGTTTTCAAGGTTTTGTTCATTGTCACCATCTGTTTCAACTTCTTTATCTGAATTATCATCTAGTTGTTTTTGCAAAAGAAGTTGGATAGTGTCAGAATCATTCTTTTGTGTTTCTTTCAATTCTTTAATCTCAAGTTTGATTTCTTTGATTTCTTTCTGAAGATCTTGGATATTGGGGACAATTTTCTTTATTTTCTTTTTATCCAAAATCTCGGTAAGGTCATAAGAATTCTTTTTAACAATTGAAACTTTAGAAGTTTCTGCTTTATTAGAATCTAGTGTCTTTAAAAGCTTATCAAGGTATTCCTTTTGAAGATTCGGATAAGTAATATGTTTTACAAGTTCAAGAAATATTTCTTGGTCTTAGTCAAAACGTTGATTTTCTTTAAATAGAAATCTAAATTGCTGGTGTCGGAGTCACTCCAAGAAACAGATGTGTCTGAGTCTTTTAACTTATCAATCTGCAAATGTTTACTGTCTCCCGTCATGAAAGACTCAGAGTCAGAAGACTCTATAAGCAAAGAAGCAACTTTGGAAAGGGTTTCCTCATCAAGGTCAAGCTCATGAAGCTTTCTATTGATTCTGCAATACTTTGCAGTATGGCCTTTTATACTACATTTGTGACATATAGCTTCTTTGTAATTAAACGAGGTTTTAGATTTGGCTTTGAACTCTTTCTTTCTAGAGAAGTTGGGTTTCTTATAAGGCCTCGAAGGTTTCTTATAATGAGGTTCTCTAGAATCTTGAAAGGGTTTTCTACGGAATCTAAATTTGTAATGTTTCTTATAAGGTTTTGTAGAACACTTACCATTACATTCTTTGGAAGTAGAAATCTTAAAGGGGTCATAATTGAATTGTTTACAGAAACTTCCTAATTCTTACTTAAACTTCCTAAGCTCCCATTTTAGTCATTTCTGTAGTTTCAAATCTTGACAGATCTTTAAGCCTTCCTTATTGACAAAACTGACAAGTTCACAATAGGTGAGCTCATAATAAGGAATACGGTTATCATCAAGGGCTTTAATGGAATTCCTAACCTTTTCTCCTAGTAGGATATGTAAACCTGTAAGGAATTTTTCCTTCCAAGTTATATGATTTGCATCATCCCTAAGGAAAAGTCTGGTGAAGAAAGTGGTTTTATAACTTTGGAACTCACTAAGTTTTCTACATCTCAGGTTGTGTAGTAACTCGGCGTTTTTATCTCTAAGGTGAGAAGGGTCACCTATGAAATGAAGAGAGATAGTCAGAATCAGGGTGGTTACTGCATCCTAAATTGGACTATTGAACTCATCAAGAATAGGGGCACTATTCTCATCAACTTAAATGGAATTTAGGATATCTAATTGTTGCTGTTTGGCGAGAAGATGATCCCATCATCCTTTAAGTTGACTAGTAAAACCAGCAACGAGAATTTCGGCTATGGCTCTATCCAAAGTTCCCGCCTGTGTTTTATAGGCATTGGCTGCCATGGTCATCTGTTGCAACAATCCTAAGATGTTGTATTCTGACATACCATCAATATTCCACTCATAGACGAAAGATGCATTAAACCGAGATTGATTTAAAGCACTTGGTCTATTATCTATAGCTAGATCTGGTGGAGTCTTGACAGTAGGTAGGGCTAGATCCCAATGGATTTTATTAGCATGGGGAACAGAATGTTCTTCTTTAAATGCTTCTATATCTGAAGAGGCTATAGAAATATTGTCATGCTCTAGTACTCCAATCTTGCTGGATTGGGCACTATCAGGGGCTATTTGGACCTTAGAAGAAGAAGAAGAGGAAGCTTATATTCTATCTAATTGGTCTCTAATGGCTTTAGCAAAATCTGATTTTGACTCTTGGACAAGCTTTTGACTAGTTTTCGAAACCTGGAAAGGTTTGAAAATAGGTTCCTTAAGCCTTTTTTCAGAATCCGATTTTGATGTAATAGTAGGAACACTTATGGTTGACTTTTGGAACTGGCTTTCTATCCTAGTCAATTGTTTTCCAATGGTATTTAAGTTAGTATTACAGAAATTATTCTGTTGAATAATACTACTTAAATTCGCATCAGAATCATTTGGTTTTGGGATTTTGTAAGGTGAAGCTCTAATTTCAATAGGAGGTTCACCATGGTCAATAGTTAAACTCCTAAGAGGTGGATGTTCAGATTCTATAGTTCTATTGCTATCAGAAAGATTCCACTCAGGGATTTTCTTCCTAACAGTAATAGGGTTTGACTTTTTAAATGGATAAGAGATGTTGTTATTAGAAGAATATATCTCAAACCAATCAAAAAATAATATATGAATTTTGTGTGAATTTACAAAAGTATAATATGTTTCTTGAATTTCTTTTCTTTGATTCAAAAAATGTTTAAAAAACCAAAGTTTTTTTCTTTATTATTATCTGAATAAAAATCGTTGTGAAGAAGAATTTTATCCAATTCAAAATCTTTTTCTATGACATTTATTACATTCTCTGTAACTGCAGAAAATGTGGGAGAGGTCGGAGGAGAAGGTTCCTTCTCCTCCTTCTCCTCTTGTCTTAGGCGACTAGTGTATATGGGATGGGGAACACTAATTGCATAATTGACTGAATGAATTGAGGAACTAGGTATATCCGAAGTGGAAAACCTAGGTTGACTTTGAAGATTTACCTCAGAAGGTATTTTTGTAAATTTTCTCTCTAAAGAAGAGATGCTTGAGCATGAGTCTCTTTCGGAGAATTTGGATGAAGTAGATCTCCTGAATGACAGTTTTACTTTACCATCTGAATACTGAGTCACATTTTGTAACTCTGTATTTGGCTCAAGTTGTTTCACAATCACTGGTGCAGTGGCTCCTTCAAGAACCCATTCATCTGGAAGATTGACATCCTTCCATTGGATTGGTTTTGGAATAACGGTATTGGCTTTTGAAAGATCAGTATGCAAGAGAAGAGTCTCTTCTCTTTTTGACTGGAATCTATGTTGCGTGCTGAATGCAGAAATCATAGCTTTATATGAGATTTTGAAAATTAAAGCTACAGGGACAGATCCCTCAATCATATGGTAATTATGGGTTTTGATTTGTAAAATCATGCTTTTTAAAATATTTTTGTCTTTAAGAGAAATCGTTATATTAGGGTAACAATTAAATGAAATAGGACCCTTACATAGACTTGATTCTATACTACTTAGTAAAGAATCATCTAAAGAGATGAATCAGCCATCTCTCAAGACTGCAAGAATGGAGGTGTCAAGACCTTCTTTTATTCAGGGTTTTATACCGACTTGTATTAAGCCAATGTGAATATAATTAAAAAAAATTTCTCTTAATTTCTTTAGAGATTGCTTAGAAAACAAGTGACTTGTTTCAAAAGGCTTTGAAAGGGTTATGTCACGCTTTTCTATTTTTATGACATAACCATTCTTTAAAAAATCAAGCTTTTTTGTTTTGTAAATCATTTCTTTATTCACCTTTGGTAATTCCCAATTATCAATTGCTTTATTGAAGTCTTCGATAACAAATTCTTCAGAATTCACAACATTCTTTGAATCACTAGTTCTTCCAGAAGAAGAGCTAGAAAAGGACGATACTCTACAGAGCAGAGAATCCATGGATCAAAACCTATGGTCTACTCTAAGACCTGTTGGTATGGCTACAGGTATGGAATTACAGCCCTAAACGGAAAACTTATCTTAAGGCGGGACTTACAACCAGTAAAGAATTCACCACACAAATAAGGATTAAAATAAAACACAAGTCTTTAAACAGAAATTCTCTAAACTATACAACACTTTCCTCCCATTGGCTCTGATACTAGAAGGAAATACAAACAATTTGAGTTCAAAGAAATAAAGCAAGATCTATGTTTAAAGTTCTGTATTTTAAATTCCGCAATTTACTTTAAAGCAAGATGTATGTTTAAAGTTCTGCACTTTACTTTCTTGTAATTTATTTTAAAGCAATTTATTTTCCGCATTTAAATTTAAAGCATTTTATTTTCTAAAACATGCTTGCAGACTGATCTGTATCAGAACTGCTTTACAAATTGTACGTTCCTCTGAGGCAATGAGACCAGATCTCAATCCTCAGTTGTATTCTTTCTCTTCTCCCTCCATTCCTTATTAAATTAGTACTTAAAAAGTTCTTTCCTCCCTTGAGGAATCACCATAATTCATCTTCCATCACTCTTCATCAATAAAATTCTCAAGGATATGACCAATCATCTTTTTTACAATATCATCTCATAATAATTAATATTTCATGATAAAAGAATGAACAGAATAAAAAATAAATTCCCTTTGAGTACATCCCTCTCCTCTATCAATTTCTCTTCATTATCATTTCTTACCGATGGCAAGCTAACAATCAATCTAAACTTTGACTGGTTCGTTGTCATCCTAACCCGTAGCCGCCACCATATAATTTGTTTCTTTTTTTTCAAATGGATAGCCACAATTTTCCTTAATCATCAACAAAACACATTTTCTTTTCTCCATATCATATGGCAATAATAGAAATTTAAGCTTTAAACTATTGATGTGGTAATTATAATATTTTTTGTATATTGTTAATAGATAGAAAGCAATCTAAAGGGAACTAAAGATATAAAAAGAAATCATCCACAATTCTGGAAAAAAACTAAAAATCATAAATTTACAAATTCAAAACCCTAGTCACTCGCTACGAAAGCCGCACACAAAACAATTTAGCTAGCCACTACCAGTACCAACATTTTTAGCCTTTACATACTAAAATGCATGCACCCGCTATCCTTATCTACCACAAAAACCACCACGCAAACAACCAAACCTACAAGCAACTATCCTTAAATCGATAGCCAGTCAACAACCTTTATAAATGATTGAACCCACCAAAAGACTCATAACACAGAGAGAGAGAGGACGGAGAAAAGGGGAAAAAATATATGAAACACTTGAAATTTTATTATTTTTAACAAATTTAGGGTAATTTTATATTTTTAATACTTATTAATAGATTGTAAATAAAATAGAGTGTAAGGTGCTCAATGAAATTTTGTAGTAACTAAGTCACAAAAGCCAAAATTGCGGTGACGGTTGCAACATCGCCGAACCCTAAATAATGATAATAAAGAAGGAGATTTTACAAGGTCATTTCAATAAATTATTCACCAATGGTGTCTCGTCATAATTTTGAGGTTTGCAAATTTCACTTAATTTGTTTGATTAATTTTACAGTTCATAATTTGGCCAAGGTCCTATATAGTATTGAAGTGCGGTAACTTTTAAGTTATAATTGTCATAAAAAAAACTATAACTATATAAAATAAAAATTAATAGTAGTAAATATAATTTTTAAGTAATAGTTTTAACAAAAGTAATAAAAATATAATAAATTTTTTATTATACAAATTTAAAATCAAATCAATTTAATTTCAAACTACAGTAAGTAGTATTTATTAACCGGTTGCTTTTTGATAATTTGTTTGTTCTTGTATAAAAACTATTTGATATACATCAAAATTTGCTTAACATGCAATATTATCGAGGTGCGATCCAACCCAAACTCATATTACTCGAACTTAAAATCGAAATTTTGATAAGACTGCTTGGAACTAACCTTGGTTTTTTATTAGGCTAGAGTTAAATAATTCAGTGTAAACTTAATAATTTTGATTTATATTCTTAATTCTCGAACTTACACGAAGAGGAATTTAAAAGGTTGTTTAGTTGGAATAGTCCGAACATAAGAGGCCGTAGTAGGATGATATATTATTATATTACAATTATATAATAATAGAGTAATGATATAGGGGTCTGCCTAACTTACATTCAATATAAGTTACGCTCAGCTTGTGTAATTTTATATAGCCCCCTATGTTCTATATTATTTATATTTTATTCATAAATATTATAAACTTTTTGAAATATAAAATTTCATTTAACCCCCTCTACTCAATTTTATTTTATTAAAACTATAGAGTATAAATTCGTCCCCATAATTTTAAATTCTCAAAATAACCTCCATTTAATTAAAAATATAATTATTTTTAAATGAATTATAATTTTAATTTTATTATAATCATAAATATTTTTTTAATAGATTATTGTTATTAAAATAAAATTTTGTTTAGCCCCCTCTACTCAATTTTATTTTATTAAAACCATAGAGTATAAATTCGCCCCCATAATTTTAAATTCTCAAAATAACCTTCATTTAATTAAAAATATAATTATTTTTAAATGAATTATAATTATAATTATAATTTTATTATAATCATAAATATTTTTTTAATAGATTATTGTTATTAAAATAAAATTTTGTTTAGCCCCCTCTACTCAATTTTATTTTATTAAAACCATAGAGTATAAATTCGCCCCCATAATTTTAAATTCTCAAAATAACCTTCATTTAATTAAAAATATAATTATTTTTAAATGAATTATAATTATAATTATAATTTTATTATAATCATAAATATTTTTTTAATAGATTATTGTTATTAAAATAAAATTTTGTTTAGCCCCCTCTACTCAATTTTATTTTATTAAAACCATAGAGTATAAATTCGCCCCCATAATTTTAAATTCTCAAAATAACCTTCATTTAATTAAAAATATAATTATTTTTAAATGAATTATAATTATAATTATAATTTTATTATAATCATAAATATTTTTTTAATAGATTATTGTTATTAAAATAAAATTTTGTTTAGCCCCCTCTACTCAATTTTATTTTATTAAAACCATAGAGTATAAATTCGCCCCCATAATTTTAAATTCTCAAAATAACCTTCATTTAATTAAAAATATAATTATTTTTAAATGAATTATAATTATAATTATAATTTTATTATAATCATAAATATTTTTTTAATAGATTATTGTTATTAAAATAAAATTTTGTTTAGCCCCCTCTACTCAATTTTATTTTATTAAAACCATAGAGTATAAATTCGCCCCCATAATTTTAAATTCTCAAAATAACCTTCATTTAATTAAAAATATAATTATTTTTAAATGAATTATAATTATAATTATAATTTTATTATAATCATAAATATTTTTTTAATAGATTATTGTTATTAAAATAAAATTTTGTTTAGCCCCCTCTACTCAATTTTATTTTATTAAAACCATAGAGTATAAATTCGCCCCCATAATTTTAAATTCTCAAAATAACCTTCATTTAATTAAAAATATAATTATTTTTAAATGAATTATAATTATAATTATAATTTTATTATAATCATAAATATTTTTTTAATAGATTATTNCCCCCCCCCCCCCCCCAAAAAGGAGGATAGCATCTAATGCAACAAAATGATAATGGTGGATTGTTAATGTCTAGAGAGAAGAAAAAAATAAATTTTTTTAAATTTTGATAAGGATAATTTTCGAATTTTATCAAAAATGGGTGCTGAGAAATATCTTGAGAGGATCAAATATCATTACTTATAATAATATTAGGAATGGGCCGAGCTATAGTCCAAACATTAAATATGTTCGAGTAAAGACCTTCAAAATGTTACAGTCAAATATGTTTCCAAAAATTGTAATGTTATGTCCATTCTTTAGTAGAGTTTGCTTTAGAAAACAATTCATTTGTTGTCTAGGTAAACTCTATACCAAAAGAGGTCCAAATTGTATTTGAAGTGTTGTTATGAATGAAAGGTTTACTTTCTTCTCAAAGAAAAAAAAAATGAGCTTGAATTTAGAATTGGGTCCAAAATACACACATATATATGTCTGTATTTCAAATTCTATTTCATGCATGCCTCTTTTCTTCTAGAACATATTTTAGGTTTGCACTATACATATATAGTTGAAGTCGTCAAGGTGTTCATTAAAGAATATATAATATATATTTACCATTTGTATTCATTTTAATTGAAAAGCCAGAACATGAAGGAACCAAAATATATGTGCAAAATTTTGGTAGAGGAAAAAAAATGAGGATCAATGGTGGGATCGACAACTAAGGACCCACACAAGTGTTTCTCCTCTGATATGCACACAATTTGAAGGAGATATATATAGTAAATATATATACAGTTGTTATCTAGTGAGGGTTTCCGTATTTCATTAAAGTGCGAAAATATGCTATATGAAGTATTAGTGCATGAGATTCTCTAAAAGATAAAAAATACATACTTTGATGTATTGTGTTTTGCCATATAATATATTATTAAAAATTTTAACTTATTTCTTATTTTATAAGGAGAACCTTACTAGATAATGACTCTCTCTCCCTTTCCCTTTACAAACACACATATAAAAAAATACAAAAGGAGGGGTTATTTTAATTTATATCAAATTTTAAGTCAATAACTCATGTAATCTAATAGTAGATATTGAAAGTAAAAATATCATTTAAGAATGTTAATTCATCCACCATTGAATTGTATGAGATTAACAGCTTAAATTTTATGTCAAAAAATTAAATTGAAATATCTCCATTCACATATATAGATTATATATGTGAAATATCCCCTTTCACATATATGGACTGTAGTGCTGAAAGTGTGGGGGGGGGGGGG
>MKYO02026504.1:11840-83044 GCA_002013955.2 Citrus medica
GGGGGGGGGGGGGGGGGGGGGGGGGGGGGGGGGGGGGGGGGGGGGGGGGGGGGGGGGGGGGGGGGGGGGGGGGGGGGGGGGGGGGGGGGGGGGGGGGGGGGGGGGGGGGTTTGAATACCAAATTTTGAGACAGAGACAAAGGCCTCAAAATTGTTAAACATTTGGTTAAGATTGAAATATTGAATAGACGCGGGTTTTGAATACCAAATTTTGGCTCTAATTGAATAATCTAATTGAGTGATTTCAAAATACTATTTTTGTTTTCTTTAGGAAAATCAATAAAAAAAAAACGTTGCACAAGTTAAAACCTGAATTGGGCAATCACACAATTTGATATCATAATCCATGCATCTGATCACAGGGGCCTTGTCAATTCATGCTTCGTACCTCCAGAAACTGTTCCATCACCGACTTTTTCATTTACATTTAATTTATGGGTTTTTTTTTAAATATCTTTTTTATTTCTCTTTATTACTCAATTCAGAAATTTCCGTACAACACGGGTTGCTATTTAGTTGGATATAACATTCGCAACTTGAGGCCTACATATATCAACAGCTATCATTAATAGCATTCGTACCACACCATGCGTGTGCATGTCCGCCGGGGATCCAATTTGATTTCTTGATCATCCAAAGCTTTTCGCTAGTCATAGGCTCATAGCGTGCGCCTTCCAATTTTACTACCGTCTACCGATATCTGTTAATGTGTTTAAGGGAGATGATCAGTTTCCTCTCTACTTCAATTAATATACACCACTAATTTTTTACTATTTTCATAATAGTTAATAACTTTTTTTGTAGAATAATTTTATAGTACTATTTGTATTTTTCAAACACACTTTTATTCATATTTATTATAGATTAAATAAAGCATATAAATAAAAATTACAATAAAAATTTAAGAATTAAAAGTAAGAAATATGTTTTTAGTGTGTATAAAAAACTAAAAATAAGATATTCTTTTTAATACTTTAGCTATTTTTTATGATAGTTTTCTTATCATAAATATTTATTTTATATTGCCAAAATCAATTACTAAGTAAATGATTCATTTAACCCCATTTTCCATTAAATTTTTTATGTCAGAAAATTTTTAAACATTATAAAAAAAAGTTATATATATTAATTTTAGTAAATGAGAAATTGACATCTCCCAATATTTTAATCATGGCTTATTACTGGAAAATTCAGATTGCCTGCTCGGAGATATACCTTCCTGAGTTGCGATGTTCATGATCGCGTACAATTTTCTCCAGTAATCAATTGTCTTGTCGCAGTAAGCTTCCTGTTTTCCATTTTGCATTCAACCCACCTGTCACCTGACCACGTTCTGGCGCTTTAATTAAATTATTTCACTGAGTTTTGTCAAACTCATTAAATTCATTGATGGAGCAAAACCGTGAAGGTTTTTTTTTTCAAACTTGAAGAAAATAAACTTTTAGTAACCAATCAGGGGTATGAAAACAGTTGACATAAATATTTGCTGACAATTCCTCTTTGAAATCAACCGTCTGTAATATTATCTTTTGAAATATAATCTATCTGGTCACATGGATTAATTTGGAGGATTCATAATGTCAATGAAAGAATACTAATTGAGGGCAGTTTCCATTCCAATTGATTGGTAGATGTGTAATTGAGCATCGTTCAAATCAGTAAATTGCTAAAATTACAAAATTCACTTCCATCCATGGGTTAAGCGCGCGCATACACACACACAACTCACATTAGTTGGTGCCTTGATGCACATGCATGCAGCTACTGTCGTTAATTGAATGAATACTCCTGCGTTGGTGGCTAAGCTTCATCTTCCGGTAGGTTTTCAAGCACATTTCTGCTTTGAATGTTTGGTGCTTTATGGCTTAAGCTTGTAGTTTTATCTCCATCGTATATATAAAAATTCGACTTTTTTTTAAACCTTGCCGAAGCTAGGAAATTTCGACATAAAGTTAAAAACATTTATATCGATTCAAATAGACGTTCAATCACCCGAAGCTGCAAGTTGCATGTATTTGATTATATTGTCGTACTAAAGTCTTGTTTGATATTGATGTTAGACAACTGTAGTTTAAAAATTACAAGATAAAAGTGTTTGGTAAATACTAGCTACTATGACTTAAATATTAAATTAATTTGATCTTACACTTTATAATAGAAAATTTATAATATCTTTATCATTTCTGTCAAAATTATCATTTAAAAATTATATTTACTGTATGTATTACCTTTTATTCATAATTATTATAAGTGCAAAAAAAATACAAGCACTTTACGTATCTAGGGATGGCAAAAATCCCCACGGGGACGGGTACCCTCGGGGATTTTCCCCATTCGGGGAAGGTATGAGGATAATTTCATACCCAATTTCTTATTCGGGGAATGGATGGGGAAATTTTTTACCCAATTTCTTATTCGAGGAGGGGACGGAGATGAGGTGGAATCCCCATCCCCTTCCCATTTCCCCATTTTAATTTTTAATTTAATTTTTATTTTTTAAAATTACTAGTAAATAAATTATAAAATTTGAATTATAAAATTATAAGCATTGGTAAAAATAAAAAAATATTAAAATATTTATATTATTAAACTTTTAGGCCTAATTAACTAACTAAAGTCCTAAATTTTTATTTAGGACATTAAAAAGACCGGATAGATTCTATTAGCCCAAAACTTTTGTTTTAATTTTAATATTCATTAAATATTTTAAACTAAATCTATTTTTTATTTATCTTAAATCTACTATTTATTTATTTTTAGATGTTATAATTGCCCACAGCAAATCACAATTTTAATATATAATCTAATCTAATATTTACTCTTGATTTGCTTCAACTTAACTATTGTGTTGTAAAGGGAATAGTCCACATTTATAAAGTGTCCACGCCATCATTGAAAAGTTAATTTTGAATCTAAATTTGATTTTATTTGTAACAATTTTGTATTAGGCTATTAATTTGTTCATGATAGTTTGTATTCCTTGCATGCTGCGTTACTTACTAATTTAATGTATGTGGCTTTTGTAATGGATATTAATGTAAGATATATTTCGAACTTTACTTTTATTTAAATTTTTTATTTTAATATGATTAACTCAAAATCGAAAATAAAAAAAATGTATTAGTTATTCAGGAATCGGGGACCCTCGAGGATCCCCTATTATTATTCGGGGAGTGGATGAGGATTCTCTTAAATAATTTTGATGGGGATGGGGAGGGGACGGGGACATACGCAAAATATCGGGGATGAGTACGAGGAGATTGGTCCCCTCCCCTCCCCTCCCCTCCCCATTGCCATCCCTATACGTATCCACTAAAAACCATTAATTCAAATAATGGATATATTTTGCATTTTTCTCGGATTAAAGATGAATATAAGTACGGGTTATATTGATCCTAGATTAAAAAATTGATATAAGATATAATTATATTAACGGTGGATTGAAAATCAATATCCATCAATTGATTCATATCTGCAAAAAAACTAGGAACAATTAGACCTGAAAATATTGACAATTGGCACTACTTGATTACTAACGGAATCACGTGCAAGTAATTTAGATAAAAAAAAAAAAACAGTTACCAAATCTAACAGTGTAAAATAAATGAAAGAAATGAATGGCGGGAATTTAAATTTGGAATAAAGTTTTCCACTAGTTCCGCATTCCTCGGTCTATAAATAAATAGAGTAATGATACAGTAACAAATTATTGTATAAACCTATTTTGTACAAACTGATGTGGCACTAATTCATTAGTTGAATGAAAATATAAAATAATGAAAACAAATCATATGGGTCAAGTGATATTTAATTCAACCAATCTTATCATGCCACATAAGTTTATACAAAATAAGTTTGTACAAGAGTTTGTGGCTATATCATTACTCAATAAATAAAGGCCAAAAGAATTGAGAAAATATCTTTTAGTTATTTTCATAACTAAGCTAGAAGAAATCCAAATCTAAACAATTCTTAATCCACAAACAGTAACTTGAGTATTAGATTACCTTTTGCAGGTATTTGTTCAAGTTCAATTCACAGAAACCTTCAAGAGAAGATTGTTTCTAAAGTTTCCAAGGCAATCAGGTATGATTCACAATTTATTTGTCTTTTAATCATTCAGATTCAGACTAATGAAGGTTGTAAGAACTTTCCCTTATATATATATATATATTTTTTTCCTTATCAGTTGTGGCTTAGAAGCTAGAACATCTCAATACGGAACATGGCTTGAAGCTTTTAGAAATTGTTTTTCTTTTTTTTTTCTCAAAATACAATCGTTGGAACTCGATGGAATTTGTACATTTCTTTTCATATGGTTTACTCTATTTTTCATACCGGTTTCTGATTTTTGGTGAACTGGTTATTAAATAAAAATGTGAAAGTAATTACGTCTTATACAAATTTCAGATACACGTGTGAAGTTCACATCACAAAGGATTATATCCTAACTCCTAACTAAGACCCCTCTCTCATGATTTCAGTTCTTTCTAAATTTTGGTTAATCAGCAAAATCAGTGGTCAACGAGTTAAAATCAATTACGTATGCATGCACAGGATTTGGAAATTACTTTATATAAGCTAAACGGCGGTAAATCGACATTCACATTATTTATGTGTAGGTATGAATTCTAATCATGCCAATCCATTTCCTTTACACTTTCCAGTTATGTCAATAAATTAATGGATTCCTTCTTTCCAGCTTAAGACTTAAGTGACTAAAAGCTATACTTTGTCTATACATGTGTCTGTGGCATAGGCTACTTTCAGTTGCATGTTTGAGAGCCGAGCGTCTTCCCTTTATAATGCACCGCAACAATGATTGGGATGCTTAATTATTTTATGTCATCCTTAATTGTGGAAAAATAATCAACATGTACAAAATCAGATCTTAATCCAGTCATCACTGATTGTACGTACTGCATGCCATACTCAGACAAATTTTGTGAAATTGATTATTGAAAGAGAACAAGTGTTGCAGAAGAGGCCGAGAGACCTTGGTTTCAATTCGGCAGCTCACTATCATTCTTCTTCTCTGTATTTGCTTTATTAGCAAGTGATGGTGATGAAGAAGAATAAGGAATGCTCATTGTGAGATCAAGATTCAAATCAGGCAATAATCTACATGGCTCATCATCCCAGCAACTCCCAGCATCAGATGCTTGATAAATATCGTCACCGCGGGGTTCGACCGCTGGTTCATTCAAATCAACGAATTTCTGCCCCAAAGATGTTGCACCAGTAGAATTGTGAGGAAGGCTGTGGTGCAACCGATGATTTTTCGGATCAACTCCCATATTTATAAGCTTTCTTCTTAAATGAGAGTTCCAATAATTCTTCACTTCATTAGCGGTACGGCCAGGCAATCTTCCAGCTATCAGTGACCACCTAAAACATTATAAGCACCATTGTCAAAATTTTAGCATCAATGCAAAACTCTAGACTTGTTGCAATGAGTTTATGATATATATAGTACTTGTGTAAAATGTTTTTCCTGTAATTGAACTGAAAAGATGAATATATTTTTTTTCATATTTTTGCTTAAGAGAAAGAAAGATGACGGTAAGTTAAAGAGGGAATCTGATCATTAGGGGTGTATCGTGCATACCTATTGCCTAAAAGTGCGTGAAGCTTGATGATGAGATCTTCTTCATCTTCAGCAAAGTTGCCTCTTTTAAGGTCAGGCCTCAGATAGTTTATCCATCTCAGCCTGCAACTTTTACCGCAGCGAAGCAGGCCTGATCAATAAAGCAAATAAAAAAGGATCAAAGAACAAATAAAATAAACCCATTTATAATATTAATTTCATCAAACGCAAAATGAAAGAATTTAGGATGTGCGTTCTTTTCTTTTGCCTCGTTCTACATGTGCTTTATTAATTTCCACTATCACTATTTTGTAATATTATGAGATAAATTACCTGCAGCCTGAGGGAGGGTACGCCAGCAGCCTTCGCCATGTTTACGAATATAATCAATAAGCTTCTGGTCTTCTTGCTTGGACCAAGCTCCTTTGTTTGTGTCTTGCTTATCACAGCAAGGCTTCCGCATTGTGTAAGTTAAGATCACAACCTTAAATTATTATTCTTGAGAAACCTAGCTGATGGATAATGCTGTGATCGAATGAAGAAATGGAGAGAATTAAGCTGAAGAAGATTTGGAGCTAAAGAAAAGAGCAATGTGGGTGGGTGGGTGGTGGGGGTACTTGTGTATATATATATATAACTGCTAGGGTAGTTTGGATATGAAGACGAAGAGAGCAAAATTAAGTTTGACTTGGACCGGTGGTTTAGCCATGCTTGGGAAAGTGAGACTGTGAGAGGCTTCAAAGAGGGTGAGCAGGTACACGCTGTTTGACAAATTTTGATTGTGAGTTAGTTGCCGTTAAGTATAAGTCCTTGTCTTTCACCCATAGCCACAGTTAAGTTATAAATGATACCAGCATGCATACATATCTCAATACCTCATTATGTTTTCGAGGTTTTTTTTTTTTTTGGTTTTAGATTAATTAACAATATTTTATGGGTTATTTACATTGTCATTGTTTTTGTTTGTTTGACAAAAGAGCTTTTGTTCATGACACAAACAAAGTAATTAATATTACATTTCCAAAAGTATTATTCCAATATTTGCTTTGTTAAATAACTGGGCAATAATTGACACATTCATTTATTGGATACTCAATTTTATAATTTATCAAATTACTTATTAATTCATCTGAAAATGAATATCAGTTTGGTTGACGAGATGTAGTAAAAAGTATTATTTAACATTATATATTATAAGATCTTTAAAAGGTCGAAATGATCATATTTCATAACTAAAAAGAGATACCTTCTCTATATATAAATTACCATTTGAATAAATAAAAAAATAAATTCTTTGAAATAAAGAAATCAGAATCCTCCTAGTCGGATCTATCCCTACTTGACTGAGTATAACGTTTCCGTTACCCTAAAAATTACAAAAATAAATGAATGAATGAATGAATAAAAAGAGAAGAAGAATAAGCAAAACAAATTGAAAACCTAAAGAAAGTTGGCAATGTCACATGTTTTTATTACTTTGACTGATGGTTTTCGATATTTATCATGTAACAGAACAAACAGTCCTGTCTTTGGCTTCCCCTACTTCCCTTTATTTCAATAAATAAATAAAAATAAAAATTATATATATATGCGGGAAAGTTCAAAAAATATATAAATTGTGTGGTTTATGTACTTTAAGTTTTAAGTCTCTTAAACTCCACGGTTTTAAAGGTTTTTCAGACTTTTTCTACACTTTAAAATTCCGGACCAACCTAACTCACTTGTGATCATCGAAATTAATAAATTTTAAGTTAAAAAAATTTCACACCATGGAGAGCTAATTAGAAGAAAATAATATCATTTTTTATTGCACAAAACTCGAACATTGAATTTTTTCCGTGTGAGTTTTTTTTAACTCTATCTGTTTTTTTATTAACAAAATAAAGTTGGTGGGTTTACAAATATTTAAAATCTAGTTAATGAGTTATATTTTTCATTTTCAATAGTCCATTTAGCTTAATTGTTTAGGCTACAACTTTAAAGTATTTTGGTAAATTTTTACAACTATAACTTGAAAGTTAGAGTGATTTTACCCCAAACGTTTTCTATGAATAATTTGTATTATCTTTAATTTTTTGAGTTATATTTACGAAATATTATTAACTTTTATTTTACACATATATATTTAATAACCCATATATGTTTTACATATATAATATTTGACTACATATTTTATATTATGTATGTATGTACGTACATATATATTTATATATAATTTTCTAGCGAGGGCATCCTCATTTTGTTAAAAAAAAAAGTCTCCAATGTATTGAAATATGTGTTTTCTTAATATTTTACTAACATTCTCATTAGATAAGGATTGAATCTTACAGATGTACTAAGAAGCTGAACTAACTAAGAGAAAGTGACCCAATCCAAAAGAAACCAATATGTGAGAAGCTTATTCATCAAATTATGTATTGTCAATTGGAGAAGTACCTACCGTTTCAAGGTTCATGACCGGCATGCATTAGTACTTGCAAACATTTATGACTAGACACAATTCAGCGAGAGCAATTTATACTATGTTTGGACTTCTTGTTTAGCACATGTTTCTCGCGCGCCATGTACTGTTCAAAAGCAAGAAAGATCGGTGGGACTTTTGATGAGAATGAGAGATTGAGTGGTAAACAAAGGAGATGCCAAGTTCTTATATATAATTAAGATGTACACATATACATTTTATTGTTTCTTGGAATATATAGCAACAGGTCAAGCAAACATTAATTATCAATCTAACCCAAATTAATTTAACTGCAAGAGGTAGCTAGCTGTGGAATTGGACCATTAATGGATTGAATCAATAGATGCAGCTAAATTTTAGAATTCGATCACTTACAGTGTCTGGATATGATTTCGCATTTTGTTTAAGAATCCGATCAGTCGATTCCATGCATGCTTGCTTCAAGAATAGATTTTTAAGACATTTCTATAAATAAATATTCAACTTCAAGCGGAGATCAACGCAAATCAAGAAAACCTAATTTCGAATGTGCCTACGTGCTTTGCTAGCTAGCCTGTTTCCAAGAAAATGGAGGCAATTAGAAAAGTAGAATATTTTCTTCTAATGTTTTCGCATCCGTAGACTGCGTCACAGCCTCAAGGACATGCAAATGTATAAATAATATTCAAAATAAATAAATAAATAAAACCTATCTCCCTGCCTCACAATTCACATACCTACCGTCTTTGCAACCAGAAGTCATCTGTAGCAGAACATTTATTGAGCTGAATTAGATTTAATTAATTAATTGGCTACGGACTGGAATAGATTTAATTAATTGAATTGATATGAGCACAAATTTAGAAAGCCTTGCTATCCAATAGTAATGCTTGAGCTATACAACAACGTTGGAATTGATAGTTCAAACAACGACGTGTCGCTTCATGTGGATTAGAAAATTGACGATAAAAACTTTTACATGAATAAAAATTGATGTATGATTGAGTTAGCACAGTTCTTCTGCTGGTTCGCGCTTGAATAATAGACTGGCAGGTGATGACTTTTTCTTTCCAATATATTTTTTTAAAAGTCATCACCTGCCAGTGACGACTTGTATCAATAAATAAATAAATATATATATATATATATATATATATATATATATATATATATATATATATATATAAAAAAAAATATATATATATATATATATATATATATATATATATATATATATATATATATATATATATATATATATATATTGACCTGTTAATTAAAAAGAAAAAAAATCGATGCAATTTGTCCACTTCAAATTATGCGATTAGTCAATTACTCTTTCATTTCTAATGGTAGTTTAGAAAATTCAATGAAATAAAAATAGAATGGAAACCTCTTTTCAGGACATTTATAAAAAAAGATTAGAATTATGTCATGATCTAATCTTGTACTTGTACTGAGAAAAAAATTCAAGTGATGATTAGTAGCTCATAAATGAAAAAAAATAAAAAAATAAAATTTTACTCATACATCGAAGGTAATACAACCGATTGTATAATTGAATTTAATATAATTGCTACTTATATGATGCTTTTTCAAAATAAATGCACACATGGTCATATTATCATTTACTTAATATATGATTGACATGATATCTCTAAAGTATTCTAAATTTTTTTTACTAAAAGACATATGACATAAAATTTTAAAAACTTAAAAAAGATTACAAGAGGTATCTAATTCATGTCATTGAAATTTGATTATAATGTTATAGACAATTAATTTACATGCATGCATAAGAGGACATTATAATTTACACTTATATACTGTTACTACCTAAAAAGTAGATGTTAGGCCCAAAGGCCTAGTCTAACCATAAGATACGCATTTCATGGACGACCCAAACCTTGTTACTATAGGTTATGGTTTGGAAGGTATGATAGACGAAAGTGAAAGCTAATTCAGATTAAATTTATGGCTAAGCCCACTGCGAGGACTTTTTAGACTATATAAGAAAATGCCTTATAAAACGAGCTAGTAGAGAACCAATTATTCTATAAAAAAAAAGTTAAAAATATGTTTAGTTTGAACACCAAATTCTAAATCACATACATAAATCGTTGGTTCATATGCATCAACAATTTTTTTTGCTTTTAGATTAAGAGTCAAGGAGTTAGTGGATAATTAGTGGTTAAAAAGGCTCATTTTGGTAAGAATGCATCATAATTGAACTAAGTACACGGCTGAAGCTTGCATAAGATAAAATGTAGCCTAACAGATGTTTTTACCAAGCCAATTAATGGTAACAAGTTTGTATGAGGTAGATTCTCGTCTAGCCTACTAGAAATTTAAGCACCATAATAATGTAAAAGTGGAAAGGATGGTATGGAAAATTGATTGGTTCTCAATCAAAATTTCAAGTAGGAGAATTATTAATAGTGATGGCAGCCATTTGGTTTTGAGTTAAGTAATTTAAGAGAAAATTAAAGTGACTTAAGAGCATTTTCAAAACTCATTTTCTCCACAAAAAAAAAATTCATATTTTAGATTCAGTTTGAAAATGTTTTTCAAAAACTATTTATGAGAAAACATGCTTAAAATTCTTTCAAAAAAACATTTTTCGAGAAACCATTTTCAGGTTCATTTCAAGAAACATTTCCTAAGATAGTTTCCAAACACATTTTCATATTCATTTTTTTTAAATATGCAATTTTTTCACATTTGTCCTAATTACACTTTGTAGGCCATTAAAATCCTAAAACGTTAAATATTAAATTACTAGTTCTCCATTATTCACTAGTGTATTTCGCTCCCACACTACGGTTCACACTAGGTATCATTATTATTTTTAAGCGCAAAACCCACCACTCAACAAAACAACAACCATAACCAAAGTTGCAATATGAAATTATTTAGGCCATGTCAATGCCTAAATATATTTTTAGATCTTACTCTTTAGACCACATATTAGAATCAAGTAAATTGCAAACCACTAAATTTAAATTTTCAATTAGGCCCAATTTTATTTCAATCATGAATGAGCCGACTCTTGTGACACATGATCGGGTGAAATTTCTATCAAAAACACATGTTACAACTTAAAATTTGGCGTGCTAATAACTGCTTGTTTGGAATGAATCAAATTCGAATGGCCTTTTTTCTCCACGCACAACACCACTCCCCCACCCCCCCACCCACACCTCCCGGCGGGGGCCCCTTCTCTTGTCAGCTGTAATTTGAAGGATTCCATTTTGGCCCATCCTTCTCCCCTTCCCTTCTACATATGTAGCAAATTAAGTATACTAATGGAAATAACAAACGATAAAGTTGCTTGTGGGAACTGTCATTTAGCATTTATAATTGTACATCATGTGCCATATGCTACCGACTGCAATTTATGATTGGCGAAAAGTTACAGTAAAAATGATTCAATTAATTTTTATTTAATTTTACCTCTCCGTAAATCAAAAGCTGGAATAGCTCAGTTGGTTAGAGCGTGTGGCTGTTAACCACAAGGTCGGAGGTTCAAGCCCTCCTTCTAGCGTCATTTTTGTAATGTTTCACCCTTTTTTTTTTTCTTTCTTTTTGGGATGGATTTCACTTATTGTTTCTTCATCTACATTTACAAATTATCGCAATTTAGGTAGTTAAGTCTTTTTGTAACTGAAAATTAGTGTTACATTTGCAGTTATCGATTCATTGTTATTAAGTTTACAAATCAAATTGAAACTCCAAATGAAAATCTCTAAAATTGAACACCTAACGAACAAAAAATGGTTGGCTCTAAACCCAATTAAAGTGAAAAGAGACGTAAAAGTTGAAACAATATTAATTATCGTTCATTTTATTTGGTGATGTCATGACATTAAAAATTGGGACCTCTATGTAGAGGTGTAATATTAATACTTAGAAAATGAAAATGCTTTATTTTAAGTGACATTGGCAAACATGTTGTTCGAACCAATGTGTTTATTTAACTTATGCTTTCATTGAAACAATATGATAAAAGTAAAAAAGGATCTATAACTTATATCTACTCTTTTGAATATTTTAACATGTGCATTAATATTATTGACTAGCTGTTTTCTGTTTTCCGTCAAAATGTATCACACAATGTTAATGAACCAAAAGAAAGTGTTTTCAACTACCAACTAGTTTTACACTTAATATGAATTACTCTAATTTTCAATACGCTATTATTATTATTATTATTATTATTAGATCAAATACTTGTGGGCTTCAAAAGGCTTTTAGTCAATGGGCCGTCTTTTGGGAAGGCCTACAATGCCCAAATGTTGTCTCAAAATTTGCTAGCGAATCTCCTTCAAACTTCCAAATTAACATTATTCAAAAAGTAAAAAAAAAATAAAATCCATAATAACATCATCGCTCTAAAGTTGACCATAATCCTTTCTTAGAGTTTCATAAAATTATTGAAATTTCATTGTAATGGCTTTCATTTTCTTAGGTACTATGAGCATTATATATAATTATTCTTAAGTATGAACGTTCATATTTTTTTTTAATGCAGACATCTATTAAATTATTTAATTTAAAAGAATTAAAAATTAATTTTTTTAAATTTTATATTTTTAAAATATATCCGTATAAAAAATAAATAAAGATGCCTTGATCCATAAAAAGTTTTTGAGAGCATAAAGAGATATATTTAAACTTCTCACTTGATTAACTTCAGAGGCCTCATCATCACATTGTCCTCGTGATCCAAAACCTGCACGCGTTAGAGGTTAATTCAATAACGTAAAATCATAAAACTTTGCCATTGAAAGATGAAAAGTAAACAAGAAATTAAGAATTTACTTACATGGCAATGATACACGTAACCAGGCTCGGCGGTCGGATCAAACGGATACGATGCATTAGAATGTATGTAAGAAAACCTCATCAATATTTTTGTCACGTATCCTGGCGTCATCTTGTACACGTTCTTCCACCCCTTCTCATGTTCCGACACCTCTAGTTTCTTGCCACGTGCATACTTGCTTATGTGGCACTTGATCGCGTCGTTATATTTTGTCATACAAGCTTTAAACTCATCCAGTTTCACCAACTCCCTTTGATCCAACACCACGAACAGTCCCAGATGAATGTGTAATGGATGATTGTCCTCCGTTAGATTGATCACATTCCACACTTCACTGGTCCCAGCCTTGGGTGTTTCAGTCACGGGTTCCTCGTATGATTTTCCATTGATGAACAGATGTGTGGGCTCATCAATGTCGCTCGTGTACTCGTACATAGCAATGTAACGTGTCCTCGATGCACTCGATAGATCAGGAGATGGGTATTTTATCAACTTCTCTGGTACGCGCCACGTGTCAAGCTCGTGATTTTTCTTTATGATAAATTTCATCACCTTACCATTGGCATCATTGACCGGGTCACCTGATGGGTAAGGATACGGTGCGTCGTTTGCTAGGATAGCAACGTCAGACTTTGATTCCGAAAAGTCAATGACCACGTCAGCAATCTCGGATGGGGCCAGAAGGGTCTCATTGGTCACTACCGGTCTTCCAAGGTATACTGAATCAGCTGCCACGTGGATGAATCTCAGACCGTTGGTGAAGAAAAATCTATAGAATCTGGCATTGCTGGCATTGATGATGCGGAATCTATATTTTCGACGTCGTACCGTCATACGCGGCCATGCTTTCCCGTTAACAATAATCGCGTCACCGAAATACTCAGGTTGCCACTGTGGGTGTATAGAGGGGTTATTTCCTGTGGAGTTCATGTATATCGAACCATCGGTGCGAAAGCTACGATCAAAGACGACCAACGGTCGATCGAACTCATCACCGCTGGGGAGTCTAAGTGGGGTCTCAACATCATGATGGCGAACAATGTAGGCCCCAACTAAGCCAGCCAAAAGGTTGATCCTAGTCAAGCCCATGGCATGATCATGGTACCACAAATTCCCCGGCTGTTGCATGTTGTGATAGTGGTAAGTTTTCTTAGTCCAAGTGGGTCCCTTTTCTTTAAATCCAGCGGTGAACCATGAATTTGAGTTTCCATCACTCTCGGGTTCATCAATGCCTCCATGGAGGTGCACTACAGTAGGAATTCCCATCTTGCGTGGAATGGCAGTTGGAATTGTGGGGTCCCATGGAAGTATGTGTTTTGAAGGGAGATGATTTTGCCACGTCACGTAGGTGTCAATCCCATGGAGGGCCTCGATGGTTGGACCAGGGACGGTTGCTGTGTACTTGGATGTACCGTAGGCATACACTGGGGTTGGAGGTAGGTCTCTGTGGAATTTCTGCACTAGAAAGAAAAAAGATAAGCCAGAAATCGTTGATTAAGAATAGAATAATAATGAACTCTGGGTCCCCCACATTGACTAAACAAAATCAATGTACAGAGAAAACTAAGGCAAAAAAATTAAGGACATGTGTGATGTGGGCTTGTGGCCTAAATAAAATGCTTGTAGATAAAAGTACCTTTTTTTTTTTTTAATTAAGGTGATTTTTCTCATGAACACGAATGCATCCTAATTCTTAAGTCACAATTGATGTCAACAAAAGAGTAAGAGAAATTAATTAAAAAGAACTTTACATACGAAATGTGAAGAAAGAGAATCTTACCAAATCCTTCATGTGCTTTAAGCACATGTTTGGTTGCGAGTTTCAATTGGTACTAATACTTAATGGTTTCTACTTTCTACTTTCTGTAGGTTTTTTAATTTTGTATTTTTGATTTAATTTTGTGCATCATTCGAGGATTAATGACTTATTATTTATTGACAAAAAAAAAGAACTTTGGTTAAGTCTTGGAGAGAGAACTACACATTGGGAAAGAAAATTCTGAAATTTTTATGGAAATTAAATTAAGGAACTGCGTAAATATATATATCCAAGCTTGACTGTTAGAATGTGAAGAGAAATAACTATTACTTAAATACTATTAGATGTAAATACTATTAGATGCGGTCTTGGAGAAGAGTCACTCGGCAACTGCCTATATTGAATATATACCCAATGAACCGGCCGAATGGAGAAAAGATAGATAACACTGCAATCATATGTTCATATTTTATAGCAACAGATCGCCAATAAGCAATACTTAGGCCTCAATGAATTGATTGAATATTACAAGCTTCTGAAATTAGGATTCAGGTGCAGAGATATGTTGCAAATTCATGCACGTATAAGAGTACTCAATAAACACATAGTATGTGTCGAAATTCTATGATGGAAAAAATGGCCGGCTATATCTTAATTCAATTACTTGGTGCCCAAAAGACTGGCCCAGAAAAGTAGTGAATCGAAAAAGCACTTTTGAGTAGAAAGAAAGAAAGAAAGAAAGAAATGATTTAAATTACGCTTACCCATTTCTTTTTGAACATGCCAATCTTGAGTTTCTTTGGTTTTGGAGCACCATTTGCAGCATCTTCAAAGCATTTTATTTTAGGCATATCTGGAAGCTCATCAACAAACATCTCCAATTGTGATGGATTTATAAGCCTTTCTTCCGTCCGTGCAGCTGAGCTTATCATCACTCTCGCCGCGGCCAAAAACATCAAATAAAGAATCAAAACTCTCTCCACGATAGCCATTAGTCTCTTGGTTGCATGCAGAGAGAGTAAGAAGAGAAGAAAATTAGAAATTAAAGCGAGAGTGTGAATGTGTGTGTTCAATAGTTGTCGATGAGAATTATTGAACGAGGAGGCCTAAATTTTTCTCTTGGTGGTGGGGTTCGATGTTTCTGAAAAAGAAAGCTAGCCTTGTGAAAGGAGCTGCCCAATTCCAGAGCGTGCATGACCTTTCGATATGGAAGTTTTATGACATCTTTTGTCTACTTCCCTTTCTAATATGTGGGCATTAATTTTTTTTGCCTTGCACGGATTCTTGAAATTAACAAAAGCTTAATAAATTGTTTTGCTTGTGTGGTTTGTTGGTGCTCTCATACTCTCGTACATTCTTATGATATAAGGTTGTGAAAAAGATAGGCACTCAACTCTGCCTAGTTAGCACCTACATAAAATTTGGTTTTATTTGAAGTTGAATTAACAGCTACAGATTAATTGACAATCGGCAAATAGGGATACTCATAATTTATAATTATTTATCAATAACCTTTGACATAAATGAGTTGTATCGAATGAACATCTGGGCATATATTCTATTCTCGTTCCCTTTACTTTATAAAAAAGGTTATTCTTTGTCCTTTCTCACATACTTTGGATATTGAGTATTGACATTATTCTCCAAGTAAATAATTTTAGTTTTAAAATCCACTTTTCTCAATGGCTTTCCCTATAAAGTACATAAATTAAAGTAAGTTAAAGCAAATGATTCTCGACCTATTGGGTGGCCATTTTATTTGCTGGATGTATTATAATTGTATTTATTAAGTTCAAGAGCACTATGTTAGTGAGATTACAGGTTGGCCCATAAAAACAAGGATTAAAATTTAAAAAAAAAAAGGTGAAGGATAAAATAAACAAATCAAGAAAATGATATGGTAATTCTATCATTAAGTTCGATAATCAATGCATACCCGAGGAGAAAATATAAATTGGTAAAATGTTAATGCTAGAAGGGCAGTCAAATTTTATGAACGTTAAGGCTGTTATAGTAACCACAACCAACTGACTCCGAATCCACACTGTCCAAAAAATGTTGCTAATTTATGTTGAAAATATGTATGGATTAATCGTTTCTTGAAGTCAAACGTGGTAAACTTAATATGGAACCCTGTGGAAGCATGCAAGCAAGCAAGCAAGCAAGCAATTAAAATTTTGTTTGTTATTGTATTTTATCTTCTTGTTTTTTTGTTTTTTGTTTTTTTCAGATTATCTTTTCTCCTCGTTGTTGTGAACAAAATGGACCGTATACTTCAAATCCTAAACATAAAATTTAGTTAATAATAATAATAATTTAAAAAAAGAAGGAAGACCATTTGATAGAATATATTCATGTCTAGCTTCTGGCTTCTGCCCGAAAACATCGACATGATCAGTGAAGAGAGACCACATGTTTGATCAAATAAAATTCCAAAAAAGGGACCATCTTTTGGCCCCAGCTTTTGCATGGAATCAACTCTTCACAGAAGCACTTTTGTTTCTTCCGTCTGTCCTTATTTTCATTTTTTTGGACCAATTTTGGTTCGTTTAAAATTAGTACTCCACCTTCATATTTGCAATTTTGCAGAATGAATTTCAAACACCAAGCAGCAATTTCTTTTCTTTTCTTTTTTTTTTTTTAATTTTTAATTCGGTTCACCATAATGAAAATTTAATGTGCTAATTCTTTGCTTTTCTTGTCCGAATTCCATAGATGGAGAATGACTAAGGGATTGAAAAAAAAAAAGGAAAAAAATCCATCCGTCAAATCCAGTTATTATCAGTCATCATTGCAGAGTGTAATTTTCCAGTTCTGTTTGTTAGTGCTGTCTCTGTTTAGAGGTCATGAACTATGATTGATGCCATCTTTTCAGGTGATCAGCGAAGAAGCACTTTCAAATCTTGTCCCGGAACCCGGATTATAAATTTATTTGCTTCTTGCGCTGCCTTTGTGGATCTCCCCCAAGTGTAAAGCACCTTCATACATTACATATATATTGGTTTAGGCATTACCTACTTTCTTTTTTTGTTTTTTTTTTTAGGAGAAGCATTACCTACTTTATTGAATGGGGCAATTAATGACTAATTGAAAAATCTGTAGTGATAATATAGAAACTTAATTAGTCTAAGTAGCCCATGAGTGAAAATTTGATATCAAGTTCGGCACTTGATTGCCCATGAACTTTTCAAGTCCGCGGTAAAACACCATTAGCAACCCTTGGTTATCAACGAGTAAGTTTCTTTTTTTTTTTTAAAACTTTTGATTGCCCATTAGTTCAATACATTTGATAACCTTGACAATTAATGTTCTGTGTAATAATATAATTATTAATTCTAAATTTTTAAATAATTTAATTATGGTGCTACAAGATTTCTTGTACCTTAGTTGAGTGAGGTGTCGGCTCCTCCCCTTGTTTGTAATTAGGAGGTGAGATGAATTGTATTGTGAACAACAGTCAAATTAATCTCATAAAATGAAGATTAAATAAGTAAGAACGATTTATTTGTATTGGAGGGTGTGAAAATTATAACCAAAAGGGCAAAATGGAAATAGCGTGGGTGTATTGGGAACTTAAAATCAAGAAATTAAATGATGGGTACTTTAGAAATGGGGTATATTGAGATAAAAGCGTGGGTCTACTTGTGATAAACTTTAGGCATACAGCATTCGCTGGGACCCGACGACAACGAAAAGGGCACCTAATTGTCGAACCCATTATTAATCGAGCTCGACCCGAGCCCATTTTGGTCGCCCGCCAACTCGTTCAAAAATCCTCCCTCAATTCCCGGCCAATTCAGAGCTTCATCCTTCTTCTTAACATAACTAACCAAAGCTAACTCAAAATCCAAAACCCAAAATCAACAAATTTCAACAATGGCCGAAGTACATCTCTCAGAAACCTACGCATGCGCGCCATCCACCGAGCGCGGCCGCGGAATTCTGATCTCCGGCAATCCGAAAACAGACACCATTCTCTACTGCAACGGGCGGTCCGTTCTGATCCGCTACTTGAACGAGCCGCTCCACGTGGAGGTCTACGGGGAGCACGGGTACCCGGTCACCGTGGCCCGTTACTCGCCCAATGGCGAGTGGATCGCGTCTGCTGACGTGTCGGGGTCCGTTAGGATTTGGGGGACCCACAATGGATTCGTGCTTAAGAATGAGTTTAAGGTTTTGTCGGGTCGGATCGATGATTTACAGTGGTCACCTGATGGGCTGAGGATTGTTGCGTGTGGTGATGGCAAGGGAAAGTCGTTCGTTCGCGCCTTTATGTGAGTTTTGTTAATTATTATTATTAATATTTCTAAGAAAAAAACACATGCACAGACACTTGAAAAAAAAAAAGAAAAAAAAGAAAAAGGGAAGCACTTTTTAACAAGTTAAGTTTGGGTAAGAAAAACAATTGAATTGCTTTTTTAAATGTTTTAAGAGAAATTGCGGCTGCAATAGACAAAATCGCTTACGGGGAAAAAAGAAAAAAAAATTACAGAGCGACGGGTTTCAGTTTCACACTTCGGAGTGAAATGATTTTGGCACCATCTACTACTAAAAATATTGACCCTATCGCTTTCTTGATATTAGTGAATTAGATGAAGTGATTCCTGAAAAAGCATCAACAGAAATATTCGGTGCAAATGCTTTTAGTGCTTGGAATTGTTATATATTAACGCAATATTTGCATGTGTTGATGTAGGTGGGATTCAGGCACTACGGTGGGAGATTTTGATGGCCACTCGAGGCGTGTCCTGAGCTGTGAATTTAAACCAACAAGGCCATTTCGTATCGCCACATGTGGGGAGGATTTCTTGGTCAATTTTTATGAAGGTCCACCATTTAAGTTCAAGCTGTCTCACAGGTTCCTAACTTTTAAACTGATGTTGTTCCTTTAATGCTTTCATGGTTTTACAAAATTCAAAAGAGATCCTGACATGGAACCTCAACTACGGTCCTAATTCTTTGTGAAGCTGTGAATGGGCTAAGATGAAAGACCTTATGAGTACATGTTACATAGTGAGAGAGTCACTTGTAGAGTTATTCTTTAATGTTTCTTACTATATAATGTTTCTGCGCTGGATCTGCAGGGAGCACTCAAACTTTGTCAACTGTATTAGATTCTCACCAGATGGAAGCAAATTGATTAGTGTAAGCTCAGATAGGAGGGGTTTAATATACGATGGGAAGAGTGGGGAAAAGATTGGAGAGTTTTCCTCAGAAGATGGTCACCATGGCAGTATATATGCAGTTAGTTGGAGTCCTGATGGTAAAAAGGTAAGCTTCGTGTTTTGTTTGATTCGGCTGCTTGAAAGTTCATGTCTTGTAAGGAGATTTGCAATTATTAATTTATCAGGACTGAGGTTTTTTGATAAATTTTCCCACACCACAGTGTTGTATGATTGCAAGGTTGCTTGCCTGCTACATGTTTGGGTACATTCTAATGTGTGTATTGAACAAACGCAGGTTCTCACTGTGTCTGCTGACAAGTCTGCCAAAGTTTGGGAGATTCTTGAAGATGGCAGTGGGGGAAGGGTAATTAAAACATTTCCCAGTTCCACATCCAATGCAGTAGAGGACATGCTTGTTGGATGCCTTTGGCAGAATGATCATCTCATCACTGTTTCCCTTGGTGGAATAATTAGCATTTTTTCCGCAAGCAATCTTGATAAAGCTCCTCTATCATTTTCTGGACACGTGAAGAATGTCAGGACATTAACTGCTCTTAAAAACAGCCAACAGACAATCCTGTCCAGCAGCTATGATGGTGTCATCATTAAATGGATCCGAGGTGTTGGGTACAGTAGTAAATTAGAGAAGAAATATGATGCTAAGATTAAATGTTTAGCAGCAGTTGGAGAAGTGATTTTTACAGCTGGGTTTGATAACAAGGTGCCTATAGGGGAGAACATATATTAATTATTAGTCTTGTTTATGTTGACATAAAACGATAAAGGGGGTTCGTGTCTTTATCTTCTAAAAGAATTCATTACAGTAAACCTCATAACAATCATTTATCTTTCATTGCATATTGGAGTCAATCATGTATTAACTAACTCCTTGATTCTAAAAGTAAATCCTAGTTGAGAAGATAACATCATATGTATTCTGACTTGTGTTCTGTACACTTGTATTAAAATTTTTTAGTGTGTTTTATACTTGTGCTGAAACTTTTTGACTTAACTTGCATCATTAATAATCGATCATTACTTTTCTTAATTGACAGTGATTAACTTTTACCGAATTTTCAGGTATGGAGAGTTCCCCTGTGCGAAGGGGAATGTGGAGATGCAGAGCATATTGATATTGGTAGTCAGCCTTTGGACCTGAGCCTTGCCCTTAGTTCCCCTGAACTGGCTTTGGTTTCAACTGAATCTGGAGTTGTCCTGCTTGATAGTTTGAAAGTGATGTCAAAGATTGATCTTGGGTTTACTGTAACAGCATGTGCAATTGCACCTGATGGAAGTGAAGCCATTGTGGGTGGTCAGAATGGGAAGTTGCACATATATTCCATCTCAGGCAATACTCTTACAGAAGAAATGGTTCTTGAGAAGCATAGAGGTGCAATTACTGTGATACAATATTCACCAGATGTATCCATGTTTGCTTCAGCTGATGGCAATCGTGAAGCCATTGTTTGGGACCGTGTGTCCAAAGAGGTTAGATAGTTGGCTCAGATGACAGGATTTCAATTCATGTGATGTAAAAGAAGGCTTTCTCATTGTTGGATTTATGCAGCTTGTTTGTTACTAAAAGTCTACCACCGTCTCTGATAAAGTCCAAGGCTCCCTCTTAAATGTCATGCATTCCTTTCTTAAGCTGTTAAATGTTTCTGATAGTTATTTTCTTGCAGGTGAAGCTTAATAACATGTTGTTTCACACTGCTCGCATCAATTGCCTAGCTTGGTCTCCCAGTAGCACTATGGTGGCTACTGGTTCAATTGACACTTGTGTCATCATCTATGAAATTGGGAAACCTGCTTCAAGTCGCATAACGATAAAGAATGCTCATTTGGGTGGAGTCTATGGCTTGGCTTTTATGGATGACTTTAATGTGGTGAGTTCAGGAGAGGATGCTTGTATACGTGTGTGGAGATTAGCAACGGAATAAGAGGAAAGACTACTGCCTCCTACATGCCTAATGCAGGTTTGTGATAGGAAGGTTTTGTAAATGAAGAATACAAGAAGTAATAAAATAAAACAAAACAAAAGGTCATGCTTGTTCGATATTTTGTAAGTTCATATCTAAAATTCTTGTACAATAGTCAATTTGATGCAGGAAAGGAAAGGAATTTGTGGATAGGATTTTGTTGTAAAGACTATGTGACTCTCAGTAAGCTAGGGTTTTTATTTTTTTTAATTATTTATTTATTGTTGTTTACCTATGACATTTAATATGTGCAAGTTTTACATGATTTTACATACAAGTTGCATTAATAACGCAGCTCATGCATATTAGGGGCATTTAGGAATTTGGTCGAATATATTGTTGAGTTAGCAGGTAGTTACTGAGAAAGAAACTTGGTAAATGAGCATTCATGAAGCGTCGCCCAATTTGTGCATGAACAAACTACAGAGTTCACTCAAAGGAAGAAAGATTATCTATGTTTGTTTCTCTTGTCGTCATTGGTAAAAAATTCTCTTTTACATGATGCAGCAACTAGACTGAACTCTATTTGTTCCAAAGGAAATGTTTGAAATAATGGCTTTTCCAGTTATACTTGAGAAAATTTTTGTAATTGTAATTTCTTTCAGATAATGTAAGATGTTGGAAAATAAGGAGGTAAAGCACAAGACTAAAATTCATAGGACGGCCAAATGCTCAAAGATAAATGTAAAATTGTAAAGGGACAGATTGATCTGGAGAGATTGATCCTAGCAATATTTGCTTTGCTCTTTATCAATTATCACGTACATTTATCCAAATCCAATTAATTTGATATGACAAGCAAACTGCAAGAGTGCACAGAGGATCACAGCCAGGGAAGCTATTGCGAGCACAAGCCTCTTCAGAGGAAGTTCTGGCAGACTAACAGAATAAAACGACACTTCCAGATGATAAAGGTGATTTTGTGTTTCCCTTCTCGTATAGCATGTCTACATTTTTTTGGCTCCTTGGACAGAGAAATTTGTTCAATGTTTGTGATAGTAGCACTTCCATGTATCTGTTACACAAGGTTACTACTCTAGTCCTCTGAGAGTTTGTTTGTCAATTTCTTTTCAGTTACATGAGCTTTATGTGTTACATTAATCTTTGGGTAACAATTACAGATATGTTGTTTGCTTTGTATTTTATTCTCTTTGCAAAGTCACATGGCTTTCTAATCAAATATAAAACGGATTGATCTTAGACTTATAAAGTGAGTAGTAGGCCTCATCTTTCTTAATTCCATGTTGGATTTTTCTAATCGCAATTCATTTTGCACCAAAGTTACTTTTTTATTAGTAAATACTTTTGTGCATTACCATCATGCCTGTATGTCACCACACCAATGCTTGGCAATATTTTCATTTCCCATAGTTGAGCCACTCACAGTTTGTTTATTTTATTTTACAGTCCTCTTGTCGGTGACAGGTATCACTGTCCACTACACAAATAATGCACGGAAATAACACGTGCATATCCACCTAACGCGCACATAAATTCGATACATTGTCAACCCAGCTGTTCCTACCCTCTGCACAAAGTGTCATCATGTCTCTGCTCATACTACAGTAACCAAGGTCACCTTGTCTGCTCTTGGAATATAATAAAGGAGAGCCTTTAAATTGAGCACGTAATGGTCCTCAAATTCAAAAACCGCACACCAAGATTTATGTTCATATAGTTATTAGATATCAATCTCCAATTCTGATTGTTAATTATTAGTATTATTAGTACATCATCATGTTCCTTAGATCAAAACCAGTCCTCAAGCAAAGACAAAGCAAAGCAGATAGAGCTGGAATTAGATAAAGAAGTAAGACATCATGATGTTAACAACTACACACGCACACTGATAAGAGAATCACTAGGACATCAACACTAGTCCAAATACAGTCAAAAAGCAACTGCCACTTGCTTTTACCGAGAGAGAATTTTCAAGTCAAACAAACAACATTCTCCCCCTTTTACATATATCTATTTTTCTATTCATTACATTATGGAGCAGCTGCTTGTGTTCTCGTCGCTGAACATATGGGTTGTTGCTGCTGCTACAGAGTGGTCACCGCTATAATTAGGTTGTTCAGGATAGAAGTGTGGAGCTGGGCTATGACTATAGTAGTATCCAGTGTTTGGAGGAACAAAAGGGGACCTATGATACCTCATCTGGGGTTGTTGCATGGCATGCCTGTTTTGCATGTTCATGTTCATGTTCATCATCATTTGTGATGGATGGTTCATTCCATTCATGTTCATGAGCATGGCTGATGGGGGGTATTGACCTGTACCATTTGGAAATCCTGCTGCTGCAGTGGAATTCTGAAAACCATTGTTGGGTTGAACCGCTTGAAACCCATTCAAGCCATTGGCACTGCCTCCTAAAGCAGTAGCAGCGGTCGGAATATTAGCACCATTTCCATGAAATCCAGCAAGATTCATCATAGCATTTATATCATTTCCCCTTTTGACATCCCCACCACCACCACCACCACCACCAGCATTGATGTTTCCACCATTCAAAACATTGTTCATTTTCAGAGCTTCCATGGTTTTCTGATCAATCCCATTAGGATTAATAACCTTCATTCCCACATTCTGATTTGGGTTCCCTTTCTTTCCGGCATTTCCATTTCCCACATTGTTGTTCATTTTATTATTACTGTTGGAGGCTGCAGCAGCAGTCATGGCCCCAACAGCTTTCTTTGCATTATTTGCATCCATAGCTTGTGGCCTGAGTAAACCAAGTTGACCCAGTTGGTTTGCTTTGAGAAACGACAGTTCATCTTCATAGTCTTCTTCATCATCATCAAAATAATCATCGTCGTCCTCAGAGATGAATGTGGGGAACTTCTGCTGGTTTTTGAGGGGCTCAAAGCCCTTCATCAAACCCTGCTTTTGGCCTTTGTTGTTGTTCTTGTCATCTTTGATGCAGTTGTTCTTTTGATTCTGGTTTTGGTTGGATTTCTGAGACCAAAGCTCAGCATGCTTCCCTGCTCTAACCAGTTTCTTGATCAATGTTGCAGAATCAACACTTCCTGAAACTGTCACTTTCTGCTGCTCTGCATCTATATTTACTTGGTAAACTCCTGTAACAAAGGAGACAAATACAAATGCAAATAAATTAGACATGCATAAAGACAAATTATTAAGACTTGTGTTTAGGACATTCCACAAACCTATGTCCTATTACCTCTAGTGAAGAACAAGAAGCAGATCATTAATTTCTGGGTTATCACTTATCAAGACTTCCAAAGGTGCCAGTACTCGTTACGAATTAAGGTTAAAAAATTGGTCAAACCAGACCATCAATGAATTTCATCATACTTCACATAAATAATTCACAAAGAGAAATCGTCTTTCTTATTATCTAAATCCTAGAGAGTGAGATGATTCAAGGCAATAGCGGCAGGAAATGATGGCAGAACTACACAACCAGTAGTACGCCATGGGCATGAAAGTACAGCAACCAACTTGGGAAACACACCTCCCTAAGGTCAAGGTAAAAGTGTTAGGTTCAGTTAATAGGGTATTTTTCTATCATGCAGAACCACATTTCCTAGTAATTTTTCATACATTTTCTCAGTAACCAAACACCACTTCAGAAAAGTAATTATACTAAATACCAAAAAGCAGGCAAAACATTCCACAAATAGGTCTCACACAAAGAACAAAAGTGTAACACTTGTTTAGAGGGAAAAAAAGAAGAAGGAAAGTGATAAGAAAGCGAGCACCTTCAATTCTCTGAAGCAATTTCTTGACTTTCTGCTTACAGCCATCACAGTGGATGTTCACTTTGAGGACGCAGGTCTGCAGACAAAGCAAACAACAAAAAACATGAAGAAAGATTCTTGAGGAAAAGACGTTATCCACTTTGCTAGGACAAAAAGAAATACAATAAAGAAGAAGAGACTTTTTAAAAAAATAAATAAACAAGATAAAAAGAGAATGTGGTTAGGAGAGAAAGACCTGGATCTTGAGAAGCTTAAAGTCCTCTTCTTTAGTCATTTCTTCACTTCAGGGTGGTAGCTGTTTGTACTGTGAATGAAAGCCTACAGAGCAAAATAAGGAAAAAGTTTAAAACACTCACCTAAGCTAGTGGGGTTTGTTAGCTCTAAAACAATAGAAAATAGATTCCACTTTCTTTACTTTGCTGTAATCTCTTCTTGTAGTTGTTGTTCAAAAGCAAAGAAAAGAAATGCACATGGGCTTTTGGTGCTTCAGAGATAAAAAAAATTATATTGACATTAGCAGCAGAAGCAAAGAGAGACAAAAAGTCCTGATAGAAATGAGAGTTGGAAGAAGGATATATAAAGTAAAGTGAAAAAAGAAAGAGAGAGAGAGAGGGTAGAATGGTGGTAGCTAGTGGCTTAACTGAGTACTGAAATGATGTGATTTAACTTTAAATACTGAGCGGAAAAACGATAAAAGAAGAACAGCGACTTGACAGGCCGACTTCTATCCCTGTCCCTGCTGCTTTGCTTGTCACAGTTAAGTAAGTAAAAAGCGTTTTTTCTTTTTTTTTTTAACTTCTTGAAATCGAGAAAAAGTTGATTAATGTGTTTGAGCTTTGTTTGCGAGCAGTGCATTGCTTGTTTCAAACTTCGAACTTATTTCTTTTGTGGTAGTCAGTTCATTGATTCTTGAGCCCAACGGGCTTCTCTAACTAAGTCTTAATTCTCGCTCTAACATATTGTTTGATTGGGATCATAATATTTACTTTCCTCTCGGCAGTTCCTTGGACACCAATCCTTAATGGGTTTTATTTTTTTTTTTTTTCAAGTCAATTTGTTCAAATGGGTAAAGATTCTCTTTTTATTTTGAACTCTTACGGGTTTTTAAAGGTTTTATATCATATATTTTTAAATAAAAATATATAAATATAATTTAATTTTTTTTTATTTATTAATAATCAATCACCCACATATATTTTTACTCAATAAAAATAAGATCAAGAGATAATTCTAACCCAGTTTAATTATTAACATCATAAAACCACAAATGATTGTGCAAATAAAGTTGCATAAATTGACATGAAAAATATAATAAAAATTAATCATTTAGGTTTTATCATATTTTTTTTATTCAACCAATAATAATATGCCACGTTTGTTTGTATAACATTTCTTGTACAAAATTATTTGTGGATGCATCATTAATATATTAAACACGGGAAGATGATTTGGTGAGTACTAGTTCCCACGCTTGCACACATCGTAAATTTTTGTGATATTTAGTGATTAGCACTGAAGTTATATATTAACTAAATAATATCATGAGAAGAACCACAATCGATTAAATCTTACTCATTGAATATGTTTTAGTGATTAGAATATATTGGAAATGTTTGGTCAAATATTCAGATTTCCCCAATCCTATGTCTATACGAAGTACTGATGAAGTCCAATTGATCACTTATAAGTAATCTAATTACAACCTACAAGTAACTTCAACATTTCTTGCGAGTGATTCAAACGCGACGATGACAACAAAAAAATTGTAAAAGTAATCAAATAATGACTTTTAAGTATTACACGTTGACATAAATGCATCATAAATTTTCTCCCTCTATGGGATTAATCCAATATTTTCTCATTTAAGAGAAAATCTTGATAATTACATTGAAATCCGTTCAATGAAATCATAATATTTACCGTGAGGATTTAATTATGTTGAAGTTATTATACGATAAAACAAACTTTCATAACTACACGATTAAAGTTATAATAAATTTTTTATTATTTATTATTTTGTGTGTGGTTGAAATCGTGTTCTACCATAACATAGTCTTATCATAAAATTCATTTATTCTCACTTTACAATTGATTAATATTAAAAAATAAATGTAAAATAATATGATGATATAAGAATTAAAAAGAAGAAAGAAGATGATATATAAAAAAAAATTGCACAATTCAAATTTGCGAAATCACGTCACAGCTTCGAAAATTAGCTTTAAATCATGAATTTTAAACGCATTGGATGGAGGTTGATCAAATAACCGGTCAATTAATACAATTAATCATGTGGGCCTGGCCCAGTTAAGACCATTTTGCTAAGTTGTGCTTCCCGTGATACATTAATGGTCATGATAAATTGCTAATAACGTAACGTAACGTAACACGATATTATTATTATATCACATATCTGACGAAGTCCCCGTGACTCGTGGGTCCACTGGTGTGTGCACGACAATTCGGGTCTCAGTTACGAGGAAAAGTTTTTTCTTCAGTTGAAGTCATTTTTCATATACACCCTTTGAATTAGTATTATTTCTTCATGCTCCCTCATTATTTCATTTTCTGCCCATTCATTCAATACCTTATCGGTTTATATCCCCGTGAGAGTACAAACAAACATGCATCTAGGATTTTGATTTTGATTTTTTTTATTTGGAGTTTGGAGACCATGTTTGATGGTCCACTGAAAGCAAAATTAGAGTTAAAAGTTTTTCATTGGCTTGTAATCATTATGTCATTTACACTCCTCACTTTACTAATTCTTATAATTAACTTTGCAAATTTATATAGCTTCTAGGATCTGATCAAGTGGTATTTAATTAGTTTTATTAATTGACCAATTGAATTTGAATTTTTGAGAGAAGTAAGACAATAAAAAATTAAAAATTTGACTTTATCCACCCCTCTACTTAAAAAAAAAAAATATAAATCTACAAATTTTAAAATAGATTATGATATATTTTTTTAATATGAACTTTTTATCTTGTGAGTGACATCATCGATAAATGTTTTAGAGTATAAAAATGAGTTAGGGAAAGTTAAAATTAAAATGTTTTGTATTTAGAAAATTAATGATCCATTCATAAGCGATTAGTTATTTAAGGATGTTTTAACAACATCTTAAATTATATAAACAAACTAAAAAAATGAACACGTAGTTCATTTATTGAAAATTCTAAAATCCTTACCAAAATAATCACTTATTTCCAATAAATGCTTCTTGCAAAAGCTGCTTTTTGCCAAGAATTTGGACATTTGATACTCTTCGCAGATGTTTGCCTGTGTCTATTACATGCATGGCCCATACAAGATTCTTATTGGGTTCTGCACTTTACCCTCTTTAACCACTCGGTATTGATGACGATGGAGACATGGAGTTCCACCGGCCAGAGTAAAAAATATCCTTCCGATAAAATTAAACCAAACTTAAAGGACTCAACCATGCAAAGGAGAGAAAATCCAACAACTTCTTAAACAAAATTTCACCATTCTTGATGATTCTGAAAAGTCTGCAAGCTGAATGTGAGATTAAACTAGAAAAGACCAAAAGCAAAGGAGAAAAAGTCGACTTTTTAAACACTTTCTTTTGTTCACAATTCCCAAACAAAACTTGTATGGGGGATTGTTGTTTCTTGTTTCGTTGCTTGCTTGCTTTTTTGAGTTTTGGTCCTCGCGTATTTAGGCTTAGTCTTTGTTTATTACTTTTTCAGAAGCCAGGAGCCAGAGGCAGGCAAAAGCAAACATCACGCAATCACACAAATGATATAACCCAAAAAAAAAAAAAAAAAAAAAAAAAAACCAAAAAAAAAAAAAAAAAAAAAGGCCCTGCTAGGGTTTTAATATATAGCCTGTGCTGGCTGTGTTAGGTTCCATCATTACTTGCTCCCTAACGCCTGCAACAATCTGCATGCTGTCCGAAGTAATATTACTGAAAAAATAATAAAGAAAAGCCCTTTTAAATTCTCTTCTCTATCTTTTCTTTAATTACTCCCCCTCACCTTTGATTCTGAATCAAGTCTGTCTGATTTCTTGGGCTCACATTATTATTGCTTTAACTGCCACTGACCTTTTGAGAAGCCCGTGTGATACCATCCTGAGGAGGTGCGGTAGTTTGAAGTGTTTTATGTTGTGGAAAAAAATATAGGTTTAAAAATTAAACTATTAATAAGTTAATATTAAAAAAACTAGTGGATTGCACAAGAATCCTCTATTCCGTAACTTCCGTTGCAGGATAGTGTATTAATGAACTGTACAATAAAATCTTGTACTCTGTTACACGATAGAATATTAATGGCTGTCCGTGTTAAGGAGTTGGAACTTAGATCAGTTTCTCACAAGTTTTCTTTATCTTTTTGGGTGTTCTTTCCGAAAGAGAGGTTCTTCTGAGGAAAACCAAAAGAGGGTATGATACAATCTTAATGTGAAATATTAAGTAAGATCTTCATCAAGATATGTCATGGGTTCCACGTGTTTTGGATCCCATGCGATGGAGTTATGATATATGATCTACACTCTTTTTATCTGGGTCCCATCTTTGATCTTCTTTGGATACTGATATCGTCACACAAAAACACAGTAGTTGCCTTACTGGTCTTTGGACTCTGATATGTAAGTAGTGTCATCAGAAGGCGTTCTGCTTACCACTTTTGTATACGAAATGTCAAAATGCTCAAGTTTAGTGTTTTATATAGGGTAAATGAATAAGGTAATAGGAAAAAAAATCATCACTCAGTCTAATTCCAGCAATTTATTCATTGCCCATTTACAATATAATCTGATATTAAAATAATAAGACAAACTAAAGTTAGAAAGTCCACAATAGATGATATATGTGGTACAAATATACTAACTTTCACATGTTATATGTCATTTTAATTAGGTGCTCTAAAACGAGGAAAACCTATAGGCATAAAAGAGAGGGAACAGAAAAAATAGGGTGGCTTTTGAGTTTTGACCGAGCAGCATGAAGTTTTTAAGAAGCATGCTGTGAACAGCAACAGCTACTCTACTACGACTTGCATGGTCTTGGAAGAAAGTGCACTTTATAATTGCATGCCAAACTTTACCATCTTTGAGAATGTATATGACAATTTGATAGATGCCAAAGACATGGTCCACTCTGCCTTTGTAACGTTAATTCATTAATTATTTGATCCAAGCGTAGCCCTACTATCTATTGATGTCCATTGATGGTCTCTGTTGGTAGGATTTTTGAAATTCTTACGAAACTGTAACTTTTGTGATAAAATGTTAAAAAGTAAAAATTATATGGTTGGTTGAAGACTTGCAAAAAGTAAGAAAAATGTGTAGAAGAAAAGAAATTATCCAACTCCCAACTCCCAGGTGAATAAATGTTCAGTATTTTGCAGGGTAGAAGTTGACATGTATGAACTACTTTTAACCCACTACAGCCTAAAGGCTACATGTAGCAAATGAATGAAGCATAAAAGAAAGGGTCTTTAGTGACAGGCTCGCAGATTTGAAACTCACAAAGAAAGGACACAGAAGTTGTAATTTTATATTGTCTTGAAAGATGAAAGAGACAATTGAAAATAGAATGTTGTTAGCTTACTTAATTACTTTAAGGTATAATGGTATATAACTCTTCCACAATCTTCGGATAAAAATCTAATAATTATAAAAATAATATAATTTTATTATCTTATATTTCTATATTTGTTAAATTTTCATAAAAATTTGTCGAAAAATTATGTAACTTACTTAATTATATAAAGTAATTAAACCCTTGAAAATAAACAAGAGTCAACAGAGACTTTGTTCTTCGTTTCAGGTTCACTATAAGAAATTGAGAATAAGAATACCATCAACCAGACAACCAGTTAAGAGAAGGGGGGGGGCGGGGGGGCTGGGGCTAGGGCTGTGCATCAGAGCTTGTAGGCATATAAGTCGTAAATGATTCTAAATACACCACAACTAGTTGGTGACAAATTGTCAGAGATCTTTTTAACAAGGCTAGGGTCATTTGGAGCGTTATATTAATTCTCCATCGGCTCAGATCCAAGGCAATTATTTGAGCTATCAGTGCGGGGTTTAAGATGAATGATTGTGGGCCGAGCCTAAATTTGGAAATGATTCAACACGGAGCATTAAAATGAGTTGGGGGCCAAGTTGGAGACTTTTAGCGCAAAGCTGATAGCGTAAGATCTTTTCATACGTACTTAACTATTTTAATTCAGGGGGAAAAGAACGCGAAAAGAGAGGGAGAGAGTGTGTAATTTGGGTGTTTTTCTGAAAAGTGGATGTTTAAATCGAAGGCTAAAAAGCGTCATTCGAGGCTTTGTAAATGCTCTGAAAGCTGGTGTTGCTCATTATAATCAACCAATTACTCAAGGTCTTTGATGCTCTTATATCGCTTTTCAAAAGATGGTATAACTTATCAAGTTGATGAACAATTTCTTTTGTGCTGTAGTAAAGCCACATTATCAAAAGATTCCTAGCTTCACCGAAAAACAATTAATTTTTTGTATTATTAAGATATGAAATTACACAAGTTGAGCCTGTCTTAATTGTGATCGAACGGATTACACCTTTTTTTTTTTAACCTAAGTACATTAATATCAACATGCAGATAGTAATTTAAATAAAATGTAAATGAATATATATATATATATATATATATATATATATATATATATATATATATATATATATATATATATATATATATATATAAATCTTAACAAACATGTTGTCTATAGATGCTAAAATACATGGCATGCCAAGAAATCATTCAATAATTAATTTTAGGTAACTTGTTATTAGAAAGGAATTTTGACTCCTCCGACTTGATAGTTACCAATATAGGAAGAACAAGATTGTTAAAAATGGCTTTATCTTCGGTGTATGTACGATTATCATTGTGGTCTATATATTTACAACACAAATGGAGCATTTTACGTGAAATTTGATAGTTTCTTTCGACAATCTATGAATACACTCCTGATTATCTATCAAGCTAACAAGCTTATGCTATTGCCTTTCCTTCCTTAATGTTGGATTATCAGGCCCTTAACTAATGCACATTAATTGACAAGACTTTAAGACAAAGCATTGACAAATGAAACCACTTCTTGGTTAACTTGAGCTTCACTTTGAGGAGAATATATTTGTCTTCCTCTTCCAACGGGAATAATGAGAGCATCTTTGGCCTTTGTTCCTTTTCCCCTTTTTATTAGAATTTCCTAAAAGCCGACCAATTAGTGAAAACTTAACGAGTCTTTGGCTCTTTGCTGGAATCTCTCTAAAAAATTTTAAGCTTTAATTCTTTATTTTCTCCATAATTCCCTTGTATATATTCTGATTTTTCTTTCCATAGAAGATTAAATGCGTTCCAAAGTTTCCCTTTAATCTCCACTTTTTTTTTAATTTTGTTATACACAAAATTGTTGTTATTGATATTTCATTAAATAAATTGATTTTTATAATTAGATTAACATGATCCACATTTTTTAAACTCCCTCTCAAATATTTAAGAGAACACCTTTTATATTTCGTAAGGGAGAAATTATATGCACCCAATTATAAATAATTGAGGAAAAATTAAAATCAACCCCCAAAAGCTTTTAATAGATGATTGAATCTTTACTTTTATCATTCTAATTGAAAGAGCTCTCTGACCGTACCAAATACCCTCTAATCTCCACTTTATTCATCGGGAACACATATCTTGTGTAAGCACTTTATGAGAGCCTTAGTAAAAGCACTTTTCCCAGCTGGACTATGTTTAAAATTTTGAGTCAAAGGGAATCTATGGACTTGGAACCATACTTCTTTTATTTTGCTCTTCTTCCGAGCTCATAATGAAAGTGAACGGTGGGATGACGTAATAAAAAATAGTTAAGCTTAGGAGATACGAGGATTTATAGTATTTTCTTGAAGAATGACCTATCAAATACTATATTATTTAAAAAAAATTAAATTAAATTTAAGTTGAGTAGTATTATTGAGGTATTTAAAGGTGCGTCGATAGAAAATTAGTTTCTCAAATGGTAAGCCACCAAAGCAACAGTGGTCTTCATTGATTTTTACATATGTAATTTTATTTTAATCCAACTCTCTTTCAGGAGACGACACGAGAGACGACGACCATTAAATTAGCTTCAAGGGTTTCATAATTCCATGCATTTCCATCATCGTTGTGTTAAGTAACAAAACCTTTTCTACATATATCTTGTGGACACATGTCCATATAGCTAGACAGAGATTAATTGAAGACAGAAACATAACCACGTGTCAGAAGTGCATGCCTAGTGCCTAGCCCCGGGGCCTTCTTGCAGTAACAATCAAATGATCTCTTGAGATTAACAAGGTGTCGCGGCACTATCAAACAGAAACATTGCCTGATCGTCGTCCCTTGATTAATGATAACCCTCAGGAAAATTTTAATAAAGGCTCGCTATCTGGCAATCAACGTGAGGTTTGTTTCTGCAAAGAGATGAGTTCCGATAACAACACTATTCATTTCTGCTATTGTGGCTGCTTCTTTTACCACTAGTATTTGTTTAGCAAATCATACATTAAAGTTGCTAATATTTCAATTTTCTTTTGCTTTTTCTTTTTTAGTACCAGGAAGTTTCTCGATCATTATGTTCATCCCATTATTCTAAGTTGGGTTTCAAAGCCATGCTTATTAGATTTTAAGTTTGTGTTGGATGTTTTAAGTTTTGCTGTTGTGAAGAGTTCTAGGATTTCAAAAATTTGTGTTGACTTTTCAAGTTTTCTGCCCTTTTTTTTTTTTACTTTTTTTTTTTTGAATTCAAGTTTTCTGCTGTTGTGTATAATCTTTAAATATATGTTGAATATATACATACGTACAATTAGTAGTAGTGGGTTTATATGACTTCAGGCATATAGTTTTTTAAAATATGCTCCATACATTTTGGAGCAGCTACTAGTTTATAATTTAAACGGATGGAATTTTTTGAACTTAAATTTTTTACTTAAAACTATGACCTAACTTTTCATTTATTAGATTTATTCAATTCAATTTAATAATAAGTGAGTGATAATTTAATTATTTAAAAAACAAAAATATGTGGGATATTAAAATAAACTCTAAGGTCTATATATGTTTAATGCGGATTTATCAAATTAGACGTTCATCATTTTATTCAACTATCGACATCACGGGGAAATCATATATGCGCCAAACTTCATCATCTAAAAAGAGGGTGAGATATGTATGATCCACTAAAGGTAGAATAATTAAAATATGATTGTAATATAAAAAGAGAAAATGTAAAGAATCAATTACCAATCTTTGTTTTTCTTTTTTTTTTTACTTATTGGCTTTATTAATAAGGAATATAAAATTTTATGATAAGTTTCTTAGTTCTTACCAATGTGTTCTCCTTATGGCAGGTACTGGTGCCCACATATAACCTCATCCTCATGACTCGATAATAAAATACAAATAAAAGATCACACCTAACCAGATTGACATGGAACTCACATTATTTGCTTCTAAATATTGGTAACCTATAAATGAATAAATTCTTTATTTACAAATAAAGTATCCTGATAAATTTTCTATATTATACTAGATTCTAAGTCATGGTTTCATTTCAAATCAGTGCACTACATATATATTTCCTGAAAACAAAAAAGAAAAATATATCCCTTATCTGCTACGAGCATATATTACATGGCGTGCTGCAGTTAACTTTGGATCAAAATATAGTAATTAGAAGACTCAAATAAACCGATCACAAGTAGATGAAGCTTATCTCCACGTTCAAAGCTGATCTAATTGGTTTTTGTTTTTCTTTTTGGAGTGAAAATTACATGAAAATTATCTTCAAAGTTCAAAATCGGTGCTTATTGACTTTTAGAGTTACCCTAGCAGCTAGCAGCTGGTATTTTAGGACACGTGTTGAAGACCCAAGATGCTGAAAGCTCCTTGCTTTGAATAATAAAGTTGGAGTCAATTAATCACCGCCACCAAGTAAAACCGATGTATGTATAAATTTGGTTTGCAGAGGCAGAAAAATCTAATTGTGAAATCAGAGCTATTGCGGACAGCTGGTGAAGCAATCGCAGTTGAGTGGCTGTCACTTTCTTATATTTTTGGTTTCGGCAAGGCAAATGTAAGCAACAAGGATTAAAAGATAATGATTGTCTATTCATACGACACCGCCTAATTAGCAATTAATTTTATTGGCTTGGTTCATTGCTCTGTTGGGTCACATTACAAACCAAATTTGCTTTTTATTTTTATTTTGATTCAACATTGCAAGATAAAAACAAATTTACATTTGGCTATTTACAAAATGATTTTAGAAATTAGAAGTGTCATAAACTCTAAGGTCTCTTTTTTTTTTTTGATAAAATAAACTCTAAGGTCTTAATCGATCTTAAAGTTTAAAGATTATATTTTTTTTAAAATTAAGGCCACGAGAAAGTGCATGCTTTTGAAAGAAGCTTCTGTTTGCTAAGAGCCCATCTCCTACCAACATTTATTCTTTCACTTTTATGAGACATAGACTACACCAATGCTTTTTCTATAATTACTATTTTATTTTATTTTACTTTTCTTGTCTCCTTAATATTGATTATTAAAATAATCTCAGCATGAAGTGACAAAAAACATATCTTGGTTAGCTTAATCTTTTTATCTTTGTGCCTTTGATCATCACCGTACTTTATCGGCCTTGCAGAAATCAAGGTCCAATAATTTATTATTATAAGTTAATACCCCTTCTTTTTGTATCTTTCCAAATTATCCCTAAATTGCAGGGAGACCTTGTAAGATACGGTGACATCATTTGGTTACCAAATCAGAAAAACTTGACTCTACATAGGTGTCACAGAAAATTCTTTATCCAAGTAAAATGACTTTGTAATTATCTTTGTATTCAGATATGATGGTTTTTATCAATTCATAGTTAAATACTGAAATAATAAAATCCTCTGTTTGAAACAAATTGTGTGAGAGTTTTTTTTAACGTAGAGGGCGTATTTACTCAAATAAAGTAAGATAATAAGATCATCTCATTATTTCCCAACTTTGTAATAAAAATATCTTTGAAATTCAACACTTAACAAAACAATATTGAAAGGAAATCGGATTTTATTCTAGTTCAAGATCCTATATATAATTCGATTAAAATCTCCAATTAACTTGTATGAGTCTAAATTGGGTTTGCGTTTGTCTTCAAAATGAAATTTAAATCAACAAAAGATCAAACATATCAAAATGTATCGTCTAAAAACAATATTTGGTTTAAAAAAAACCTTGTGCGGGAGCCATTAATTGATTTTGCTTTGTGTACATATGTTATAAAAAGTAGAAAAAGGAATTCTTTTGGAAATGAAAGAAAAAAAAATACCATGGGTAATGTGTACAAGAAACAGTAAGTATAATAATTGCAGGGATGACTAATTAAAGACCACTATGTTAATTTCACAAGAAGATAACCTACATAAATAATTGATCGAAAAGCATCTTTATCTCAAATTATGGAGTATAACTAACCGAACAATCTTACCCTACATGAAACCATAAAAGCCAAAAGGGTCTTAATTAATTATTAATAACAACACAATATTTATGACTAGAGAAATCTAAAGTATGCATATACAATTTACATAATGGAACATGCATTTGGATTTTCATCGCTGAAGAGGGAAACGAGCTTCTCGTCGGCTGCATTAGGACTGGGAAGTGCTTGAGCCACGTTCCTAACATAACCAGATGGTGCTTTCTTGTCGTAAGCCTGAGCCACATATGGATACGCCACCAAATTGTATGGCACATAAGGCCAAAACTCAGCTCTCTTGCCTGTACTTTTCACTTTCTTTAAGACCTTGTTTGGGTCAACATGGCCTGTCACTGTTACCCGGCTTTGCTTCCTGTTCACTTCCACTGATTTTGCACCTGCTCATATTGCATGATTTTGAGTTAATTAAAACATCTAAGAAATTTAAGCTTTTGAGTTAACGCCCTGTTTGGTTTGCTTTTGTGGGATGTGGTCTAGCCGGGGCTGAGGGAGTCGTAATGAATGCCTTTATAGAAACTTGGCTATTGGTCCAGTGTGATAAATGAGAAACTAACGTACCACCCAGGACAGCCAAATATTTGGATGAAAATAGTAAAAAGGGTGTCTGAAAAAATAGCTTTTTGCGTGTAATATGTACCATAATTCTACTTGAAAGCTCAGACAAATTAATTGCTTAAAAGATTTGTTGAGATTTGCAAAAGAACATTGGAGTGGAGTTAAACCAAGGCCTCCATCATGTTCAATATCGAGATTCATGCACAAGAAAGAAAATCAAATCGGAACAAAAGCATTTGGCTTTTGTTTGCCTTGTACCTTACATGAAACACAAAAGAGCTTGTAAAGGAAAGAAACAAGATCAGAGGGAGAGAGTGAGTATGGCGTAATTTATAGTCAGCTTAAGTTACTTGTATGTGTATGTATATATACGCACCTTTCATGGAGGAAACGGCATGTCTAACTCTTCTTTCACAGCCATCACAGTCCATTTTCACCTTGATTTCAACTGTCTGTAAAAAGAAATAATAAAGTCACCAACGCTCAGTTTTTATAACATGAAAATTAAAGAACAAAGAGAGAGAGAGTTTTAAAGAGTTTTAGTGCGTGACTACATGCCTGCCACGGCTTTCGTCTCTTCCTTCTTGGTGTTATTTCAAACAAATCAAAAAGATGATCAAGTACTCCCATTTCACTTCTCTTTAATTTGCTAAAGGCAAAACCGAAGGAATGAGTTTTAAATTAGAGAGAGAGAGAGAGAGAGAGAGAGGGTTTTTGGAGGTGCAAATGTTTGTAGCTTGCTTGGTTATTTATAAGGAGAGAATTAATTGCGGTTAAGAGGGTAAAACCATTGGGCATATATAGATAAGATTGATTATGGGGCAAGTTAATGATTATATATAATAAGTTAAAATGATAATTAAATTTTACTTGTGTCCCTAAATCATGCAGACCATTTCTCAAAAAAATATCATGGCTGAAAACTTGTCATTTGGGATAAATCTGATTGGTCCTATTAATTACTTGATTAATTAATTAAAAATTTTAATTTTGGTCTTAGTGGTTTGCTTGTATGACAGCTTAACGTATGCATGAAAGTAGTTGTTGTTAATTGACATTGCCTGCTGATTCCTTCGGTGGCCAAAATACTGTTGTAAAGTGTTGCGGTGTTTCCTCTTATTTCCTTTACGAAAATACAACCCCAGTGAATCAGTGATGGTAATTAAGCCGAAAGGCCCCAGCCCCAGGCTTTTGTTTCATTTCAAATCAATCAAATTAATATCCTTTCGTTGTTTTAAAATTTTGTGTACCAATTAACTAATAACAAAATTCATACGTCGTCATTAATAATTTTCTAGTACTTGTGAAAAAAATGGCATATATGCGCTAGATTATAACAAAATATTTGACGCGTGTCACATATGTATTTTAATTATACGTTATCTTTTGTCTTTTAAATTAAGTTAATAACTTTTTCTTTTTTTAAATTTTGTGTACCTATTAACTGATAACGAAATTCATCTATCGTTATTAATTACTTTTTAGTACTTGCAAATATATATATATATATATATATATATGATGCGTGTCACATTTATATCTCTCTGTGTGTGTAATTATACGTTATATTTTTGTCTTTCAAATCAAGTTAATATCTTTTCTTTATTTTAAATTTTGTGTACCTATTAACTGATAACAAAATTCATCTGTCGTTATTAATTACTTTCTAGTACCTATGAAAAGAATTATATATATGCACTAGATTAACATAACATGTTTGATGTGTTACGCACACGTACACACATTGTATTTTATCTTTTAAATTATGATAATATCTTTTCACTATTTCAAATTTTGTGTACCTATTTACTAATAACAAAATACACCTGTTATTATTAATTGTTTTCTAGTAGCTGCGGAAAGAATGATATACATGTACTAAATTATCATAACATGTTTGATGTGTCGTTTTATAATTTAAATGGATGGATGGTCTAGACTGGATACATAGTTTAATCGAAGCCACGCTGAATTTATTTATGATTACTCCGCGTATGAGTATTGTACGTAACAGCTCAAATCCAACCACGTACGAGCTTTGATGGTGATAGATGTAACACAAGACACTTTTATGAAGATAAAACTTTTAGTATTGCCCTGATTTTGTTTTTAAAATTTCAGATTAAATGCCGTTGACTTAAAAATTGCGCAAGTGTTTGGAAAGGACCCGGCCCATCTTTAGAGTGTAGATTACCCAATTGCGTCACAAGCTTGATTCAATCGTAATTAAGGTTCTCTCATCAATGCCCAAAAGTCAGAAACATTCATTTGTATATAGCTAGAAAATTTACACTTTCTTTTTTTTTTTTAAGTTCTATGAAGTCAGATAAAAGAATTTCTTTTATAAATGTCGATGCCTATCTTAATATATAATTAGGGTGGAATCACCACCTTATTAAAGTTTGTTATCCTATAACTAAGATGTTAATAATGGATTGAAAATTATCATCCTTGATCCCACCACAAAAATAAATTTAGTCCTATTTGATATTCATGTTAGCCAACTTTATTTTAAAGGTTATAATAAAAAAGTGTCTGATAAACATTAGGGTGACTGTAGTTTAAAGATATAATAATAAAATATTTAATAAACATTAGTTGTTAAGTCTTATAAGTTAAGTTGATTTGATCTCATTTTTGTATGATGAAAATTTTATAATTTCTTTACTATTTTTAACAAATTTATTATTGAAGAATCGTATTCACTATACATTATCAATTATTATTTCATAGTTGCAATTTTTGTTTTCACATCAATGGTGATTTTAAAAGTTATGGCATCTTAGCACAATATATATATATATATATATATATATATATGATGCGTGTCACATTTATATCTCTCTGTGTGTGTAATTATACGTTATATTTTTGTCTTTCAAATCAAGTTAATATCTTTTCTTTATTTTAAATTTTGTGTACCTATTAACTGATAACAAAATTCATCTGTCGTTATTAATTACTTTCTAGTACCTATGAAAAGAATTATATATATGCACTAGATTAACATAACATGTTTGATGTGTTACGCACACGTACACACATTGTATTTTATCTTTTAAATTATGATAATATCTTTTCACTATTTCAAATTTTGTGTACCTATTTACTAATAACAAAATACACCTGTTATTATTAATTGTTTTCTAGTAGCTGCGGAAAGAATGATATACATGTACTAAATTATCATAACATGTTTGATGTGTCGTTTTATAATTTAAATGGATGGATGGTCTAGACTGGATACATAGTTTAATCGAAGCCACGCTGAATTTATTTATGATTACTCCGCGTATGAGTATTGTACGTAACAGCTCAAATCCAACCACGTACGAGCTTTGATGGTGATAGATGTAACACAAGACACTTTTATGAAGATAAAACTTTTAGTATTGCCCTGATTTTGTTTTTAAAATTTCAGATTAAATGCCGTTGACTTAAAAATTGCGCAAGTGTTTGGAAAGGACCCGGCCCATCTTTAGAGTGTAGATTACCCAATTGCGTCACAAGCTTGATTCAATCGTAATTAAGGTTCTCTCATCAATGCCCAAAAGTCAGAAACATTCATTTGTATATAGCTAGAAAATTTACACTTTCTTTTTTTTTTTTAAGTTCTATGAAGTCAGATAAAAGAATTTCTTTTATAAATGTCGATGCCTATCTTAATATATAATTAGGGTGGAATCACCACCTTATTAAAGTTTGTTATCCTATAACTAAGATGTTAATAATGGATTGAAAATTATCATCCTTGATCCCACCACAAAAATAAATTTAGTCCTATTTGATATTCATGTTAGCCAACTTTATTTTAAAGGTTATAATAAAAAAGTGTCTGATAAACATTAGGGTGACTGTAGTTTAAAGATATAATAATAAAATATTTAATAAACATTAGTTGTTAAGTCTTATAAGTTAAGTTGATTTGATCTCATTTTTGTATGATGAAAATTTTATAATTTCTTTACTATTTTTAACAAATTTATTATTGAAGAATCGTATTCACTATACATTATCAATTATTATTTCATAGTTGCAATTTTTGTTTTCACATCAATGGTGATTTTAAAAGTTATGGCATCTTAGCACTAAACAAGGCCTAAGAAAAGTGAAAAGCTCGCAAACACAATCTGATTGATTTATGGTAGATTAAACCTTTTGACACCCCTCAAAATTTCTTATAAAATCATTTCTAAATGAAATTAATAAAATAACCAAAGACCATTTAATTCATTTTTTTCAATAAAAATTCATTTAACACTTAAAGAAGTTAATCTTTTAACAAAATTTTTACATCCATGTCATTCACTATTTATATATATATATTTAAATTGAGAAAATTATGAGAGTTTATAGTTATGAAGATAAAAAAAATATATAACACAAAAAAAAATTAGCATTTTGAATTTCTAAGCATTTTATAAATAAAAGCTTTACAAGTTTTGAATAACGTGAAATTTTATTGGGTGATGATTAATTTTGATGTATGGGACGTCGTGTTTATAAGTAAAAAACAAGGTATTTTAAGAAATAAAATTGAAAAAGAGTGTTATACAGATTTTAGGGAGCTGCTAAAAGCTCCACTGTTTTTGTTGGCACAAACGGGCTCAAATGTTGTGAATCCTAAATTCATGAAGAATTTTGTAACCCCTTCTTAATTGTTAACTTCAATATCAATTCAAACTAATTTATTCAAAGTTTCAAGAAAATTGTAGAGGGGGGAAAAATTGGACCATGAAAATGAATTTCTCAAAACTCGATTTTTGAAAAATTGAAAATATAGAAACATTAAATTTGAGTTTAAATACTATAAATCAGAGAAGAAAACTTCTGTAATCAAGCTTTTGGTTTTGGAAGGAGCTTCTCTAGTCTCTACCAAGAAGTAGCCCTCATCCTACCAACGATTACTGTTTCGCCTATGTCTTTATGAACGGGAGTGTGGTAATTTAATTATCTCTTCGGCTAGCTAATTAATCATTAATTTCATCCTTTTGGCTTTGATTACCGAAACATTAACTAATGACTTGTTTATTTATTTGGTCATGGCCGGAATCGATGGCTGATAATGCAATATTAATATATCGTATTCAAGAATCTTTATATTCATTGTCTCTTCCCAAGGGACCTAATTATTTCTGCAATTGCTGAGATACATTGTGAGATGTGGCGACGTCGATTTGATTATTTGTATTTAACCATCATATGCGAAAACTTCTTTTCATTTATTATGTCACCAAATTATTTATAATTTAAACGGTGAATTGTCTTACCATTTTCATATTTTCTGTACATGCAAGTATTGTTTTTATCTACTTGTGATATCATACACGTCTCTTTGGGTCACAAAGTAGTAAGATTAAACTTCACTTTAAATCAATGGCTTCAAATCGAAACTTTGGGAACTTTTATCTTAGTCTATAGTGAATTTATTTATTTTTTATTTTTTAATTCTCATAATCGAAGTACAGAACAAAATTTTCCTCTGGAAAATTACAAATTCAAGCACTTAACTCAAATTAACTACATACCGTAACTATAAAAGGCTATATCCAACCATGTCCTAATATCGGCAAGAAGCACTTTGGGATCTAGAGAAAATCGTGCTACTTTGATCGATCCTGCTAAAATATTGCTCACATAATGGAACATGCGTTTGGGTTTTCATCACTGAAGAGTGTAGTGAGCCTCTCGTCGGTTGCATTAGGACTAGGGAGTGCTTGGACCACGTTCTTAACATAACCAGACGGTGCTTTCTTGTCATAAGCCTGAGCCACATACGGGTACGCCACCAAATTGTACGGCACGTAAGGCCAAAACTCAGCTCTCTTGCCTGTGCTTTTCACTTTCTTTAAGACCTTGTTCGGGTCAACATAGCCTGTCACTGTTACCCGGCTTTGCTTCCTGTTCACCTCCACTGACTTGGCACCTAATTAAGACAGCAATTTAACTATGAGTTAGCTAGCGCTCATTTAATTAACAAGGGCCTGTTTGGACGCTAGTAATAGCAAAACCCAGAAGTTGAGCATTGAATCATCACCACCCAAAACTCTGCAGGAAATTAATGATTATACTGTTTCCCATACGAGGAAGCTGAAAATATGATCTTCTTTGACTAGTATATATCTACATAATGGACTTGCTGACAGATATTCTGAGATATATATACCTAGCGCCTAGCAGCCATAAATGAAGGCCCAAAAAATGAGGTGCTAAAGTTGAAGGGAAGAAGGAAACATAAATAGGAAATTGAAACCCTTTTGAAAGAGTAGTGTTTGAAATGTTTTTAATTTTTTGCATGAATGATTTGTGTTCACTAATTTAACAGGACCGGCTTTGAAGAGAGAGAGGGAGCTGGTGTAATAAGATTCACGTATGCATATATGTGTACCTCTAATGGAAGAAACAGCATTTCTAACTTTTCTCTCACACCCATCACAGTCCATTTTCACCTTGATATCAACCGTCTGTAAAACCAAAAAAAAATAAAAAAAAAAACAATATTAATTACTCACTAAACAAAGTCGACACAGCGATCCAGTTTAGAGAGTTAAAAAGGTTTTGGGTCCTAGAGATCAGCATACCTGCATGGGCTTGCGTTTCTTCCCTCTTGGTATAGTTTCAAACAAATCCAATAGATGATCAAGCACACCCATCTTTTGCTAAAAGCAGAGGCAAATTGAAAGCTGCGAGAGTTTGGAAATAGAGATAGAGATGAAACTGAGGTCTTCTATATATTTATAGAGGGATCCTGGTCCTGGAGCAAGTTTTGTACATATAATTTAAAAATGACAATCGATTATGATAATGACCGATGTCTCTAAAAATTAATCATGCAACGCATACCATATTTCTTCTGAAATTTGAAAATATCACCGCTGACAACTTGTCATTCGGGTTTGGATTCTCATTGGCTATTAATTAATAAATAAATAAAATTTTATATCTTGGTCTTAGTTGTTAGCTTTTATGACAGGTTAATGAGGAGCTGTAATCTTGCTGTTTTCTTTGCTCCAAAGAAACCAAATTAAACTTAAAATTGTTGCACTCTCAGTTTACGCGGTAGTAGCTAGCTAGCTACACAAAATGACACTGTAGTGCCCACTGTTTTTTTTCCGCTCATTTCACATTTCAAAATCAGTCTATTCATCGATTGCTATTAATTAAAATCTAAAATCATGATCGCCCCCATCGTTAAATTTACGTACTAACCTAGCTGCCTAAAGAGTGATAGCTACAGGGTTATCATAAGTAAAAAAATAAAATAAAAAATTTAGATTTAGGGGTATCATGACATTTTGAATACAGGTTTCTTATACGGAAATTTTGAGATTTATTGGAATGCCAATGTGTGAGCGGTTGTTTTTGTTACTCAGAAATTCCAATAAGCTATCAATTTTCATACATATATAGATATTTGCATTTTTTTTAATGGAAGATTGACATTTTCTCTTTGAATTTTGTCACTTATCCCTTATAGTTTTTTGTAATATGCCATTATCCCTTAATGTTAAAATTTTCACAAAAATAAGTGATTGGTCTGTGGTTGAAATGAATTTTTCTATGAAGGTGTTACTCTTTCTTTATAAATATGTTCGTACTAAAAAAAAAAAAATGAACTCTTTACCAATTGCTTTCATTGCCAATGACTAATCAATTAGACTGTCTTTTGGTGACAGCTAATATATTTATCTTACATAGAAGTTGAAATGATTTGATCAAGGTCTATGATTACAAGCATCAATCAATAATGTGCAAAGCTTCCCAATGATTAAATTCTTGGAATCATTTTTCTCATTTTTTGTGGTGAAGTTTCTCTGCAAGGGTTCTTGCTGTTTCCTGTGCCGACGGGGATAGCTATTCATATATGTACAAGAAAAACAAAATTGTTTAAATTAAAAGAAATGGAGCCCATATTTATTGCATTATTGCAAACAAGAAAGGGATGCTTTTCCAGTTAAGGGAAAAATGGACGGTAATTATTGAGTCAACCCATGAACACGTTCAAAAAATTTTCAAACATAGCTGCTGTGCTTGGTGGGTTCTTAATTTCCTTTCTTGTAAGTAACTTATCAAAAAATTAGAAAACCCTACCTACATGCATTACACCATTATTTATGAGTTTTTAGTTAGTTTGCTGAATTTGGGATTTGCTTAAAAATTGGCCCTTCTAACTTATCGCACGCAATGTTCACGTCACGGTTCACAATAAAATTGAAGAATTTGTAATAAGAATAATGATACAACCTAATGTTTATAATTTTTTTAATTAATTAGACAGTTACATAAAGATTGCTTCTTTATTGGCTTACAATAATTTCCACTAGCCATATTCATAATGATCATATTTATTATATATTGAATGAATCATGAATGCCTATGTAATGTACTTGCTAATTTAACAGACCAAAAAAATCCCTTATATATATTTTTTAATTTAAAGACAATTTACATGGCTTCTTCTCTTGTATCGACTATTTGGGATGGGGTATTGGGTCTTGTGTTTGATTCTTATCATTGACACGGGAAAAAACAATCAAATGAAACAGTGGCTGTTAAATTATTTCATGGAAGAATACAAAATTTTGGTTACTTTTATTATAATGATAGGGGGATGAATTTAATAAAATGGGACCAATAATTGAAGAATTATAGGTGAAGTAACTCCTAGAAGATGGCAACTTCATTCCAATCTCTATATCTTATGTGTGTCAAGTCTTTTCTTCACCCAAAATTGGTGTCCACTTGAGGAAATTTCATGGCTTGAAACGCTCTCCCCACCTTCATAATTCAAAAATGTCATTTTCTGTTTATAATTATGCATTAATTATTGACTTTCATTCATGGCTGTTGCCCTGCACGTACCCACAAAAACCGGCGCTCCCCCTGAATTTCTTTCATTAAAATTATTATTATTTTTTTGCAAATTAATTTATTTGAATTCATTTGGGTAAAATGTTTTATTGCCACCATTACATGCATGCAACAATTTTACGTAAGTTATTTCAAAAAATTTGAAATAGGAAATTAATTTTAAAATGCCTGCAGCCTACCCATTCAAATCATTTGATTACTTAATAACAAGCTGTCTTTCTTCTTAAAAATATCTCCTATACATGCACATTGACAATATCAGTTAAATGGCCATCCTTAAAAACAAATCCCTAATTTCCTCTATCTATAGAAATATTTATACGATTCAATTTAATCGAATACAATACGATATATATTTGGTACCCAAATAAACTTACAAGAACTGATCGAAAAATTTTCTGATTTGAATTTAATTAATGGATTTGGAAGAATAAGATTATGTTTTCGAAGAATCCTGCACATTGACAAATCATGTGCAAGAGACTTGAAATTAATAGAAAAACGAAAACAGATCATGTGCAAAATAAAATTATGAACGTACCACATATCGAGTTGGGGAACGGAAAATGAAGAGGAATGAATGAAATAAAGAAAGAAAAAGGAATAAATAAAACCACGATAATTAGTAAGCTACAAACTAATTAATTAAAGCATACATGCAAAATTGAAATGATGTTAAAAGCCGTGCATTCCCGAAATTTACATAAATATTGACCAAGTAAATTACCGTATCAACTGATTAAGGCAAGTGATAGAGTTTGTAATTACTTATTTATAGCCAACAGCTAGCCGGAGAGCATAATCAATATTGGCCATGAAATTTGAGTTCTGATTATATAATTGAATTTGAAGGCAAACCAAGGCGAGCTCGGCAGAGACAGAGTTAGCTGTAGTTTTGGTAAACGTCGTTTTACTCTTCTATCAATTTTAAAAGTATAATTAATTCAAGATAATTATTCAGCCCCCACTCTCTGATCGCATCTCTCTCTCTCTCTATATATATATATATAAAAGATCACAGGGTTAAGCTGTTTATTGTAAGTGATCCCTGCGAAATTTTTATGACAAGCTACCTTGAACGACCGTGACAGCCAACTGCGAACACAGACTAACACACATAGCATTAATTATTTACAGATAAAATCATTATCAGGATCATTCGTAATACCAAGATGTACAATTCTATAACGTGCTGATCATGCTAATGTCAGGTATGTGCTAATATTTTTACAAAGTATACGACATAAGATCTATTTATATAAATATCAACATTGAATCTGTTGAGTTATATCCCTAGTAAAAGAGAGTTTCTTGTGCTTATAAATACGATAAGTCACTCTACCCAATCAATCTTTTGTGATGTATATCTAGAAATCATTGACCAAGTCCTCCCCTAAACACGTGATATCAGAGACATATCCTAATAGTTAGAATGTGGTCTTGGAACAATTGAAGTGTGTTGAATGAAATGACTGAGGTTCGACGGTAGTTTCATTCGAGGAGAGGGATGATGAGTTGTTTTCTACATTTGCTAGTAAGGGGAGTTATTTGGGCTTATAAGTAAGTTAGGTTACTTCATCCAATAGGCTAATCTTTTAGGTCGAATACCTAAAAATTCTTGGTCAAGCACACCAACAATATATAAATTCAATAAGATTATCTAATGAAGTTACTTAAACCAAAGCTTCATAACAAAGGACATAACATATTGCATGTTTATATTCAAATAGTGCATATTCACTTAACAAAGACATCATTACTATGGATTGAATTATGGTTCGTAACAAAACATGTCGGTGAAAGAGACTGAACGATTAAGGGATTGATTTTAAAAGAATGTGCATGAGCTTTTTTCATAAAATAAAATAGGTAAATGCTCCTTTATTTTTTATAGTTTGAGTTAATTATTACCCAATTAGTCATTGTATTTTTTTTTTAAATTTATTCAAAATGTCTAGGCCTTTACAATTTTTTTTTTAAATTAAAGTTTAAAGGTAACTTTACTTATCGCCCACCGTGCGAATGAGGTTCAAACCTAAATTTTTTGTTTCAATTTAAGAGAGTTTACCAATTGAATTGGCTAGCACCATCTCATTGTGGTTACTTCAATGTCTATTGCATTTCTACTTTTCAAGGTAAAATTATACATTCATATAATATAACTTAAAATTCTAGTAAAATAGGTATGCACTAGTTGAAAAATAGAGAACAATGTGATAAATTTTGATGAAACTAAAGATAGAACAAAAACTTTTTAAGTAATATTTTAAAATATATGAACTAAATTAAATGAGTAATTGACTCAAATTATATAGATTAATTGAACATTTTCCTACATATAAATAATGCAATATGATATAATACGACAATGATATGTCTGCAAAAGATTTTTTTCCCCATACTAAATTATCATAAATTTCTTATAAGCAAGTCTAACTAGTTGTCCATAAATTGGGGTAATGGTGTGACTGCGCTATAGCAATTATATATATATATATATATATATATATACATACCACAAAATGTCACATCTCTTGCCATGATATTCTTCTTTTTCTCAAGCCTCGGACATAAACGTGGCAACCTCAAAACCAAAAGTGAAAATATCAAACCCATAAGAAATGTCTGGTTAGAGTATGTGTTTGGTTTTGTTATGTAATCAAGAGCATTTTTTAAATTTTAGTCCACAGAGTGCTTTGATACAATAGAATAGTTTGAATGAAACGGTTTTCAAGCAAAAGGAGAAATAAATTATAAATAAAATATTTTTGTTGACCGTTCTGTTTACAAATCAACTGTATAGTACTGATGTATATATAATAGAAGAACTTTCAACTTCAAGCCTTTCATTTTTTTTTTTTGGGTTTGATCTTTCATATATACCTAAAGTTCATCGAATAGAAAATTATGTTGGTGGCTTAGACGTGGTATGTTTATGTTACATAAGAAATGAAATGCTCAATTATTGATCAATATGCGTTCCTAATTTATCTAAAATTCATGCACGTGTCTCCTATGCTATATTTTTGTTTGTGAGAAAGAATTTTAGATATAGTAATACTATTATAATAGCTTCAATTAAGAGGAAACAACGTTAAGATTCCCCGATGAAATTAAAAAAAAAAAGATTTTTTGGGTTAAAAAATAAATTGAGCTTACATGTTTATTTCAAGACCGTGCTATGCGCACGTAAGAAAAAGAATGTGCAGTTAAATTTCTTGTTTTTGACATCTACCCAAAAAAAATTATTTTGCTTAATTTAATTCTTTGATTTGGATTTGGCTACTTGGTCTTTTGGACCCAGGCCCAACGCCATCGCAAGAACAAGGCCAGTCAAAATAAACAGCAAAGCATTCGAGAGCAGCAAGCATCTTATAGTTTATGGGTAATTTTTAGGGACCTCTCCTGAGGTTTGATTTATTAACATTTAGATGAAATGTATCCATATAATTACATATACCTCTCCTGCTGTTAGTTACCAATTAGCTTGACCGTTAGTAGACATTCGAAATTACTAAAATATCATTCTTACTGAAATAATAAATTATTAAATATAGTTTTCAGAATTCCGCAGTGAGGATTCCATTGAAAATCCATTTCAACAAAATGACTGTTAGTGGAAGCGTGCTACCTGGTTTGGGGTTGTTTGATGGAATGGACAGCAACGATATGGAACCATCACTGTCCTCTGGTTGTTGCTTCACTGGCCTCCTCGAAAGTGAGCGAAAATGGTTCAACGTCTCACACACCGCACGCACCACAGCTATGCCACCAAGTCCAACCAGCACCTCGTCGTCAAAACCCTTGGGGGGAAGCTGCTTTACCAGAGAACTAAGAAGAGAGCAAGTGGGCCTAAGTGTCTTGTCACTGGAAAAATGATCCAAGGAATTCCTCACTTGAAATAAATTATTCATTTTCTTATGAAATTTTGACTTGTATGAATTATTTACAATGGCATTTTGTGCCGTTCTATTTAAATGTGACTGGGCATTTGGTTTTTGATTGGAAGTTTCTTTACCCAAAAAAAAAATTGTAACCATCACCGACGACAGAAATTGTGGCTGTGGCATGTGGTGTGACAAGCCGCAAGAGAAGGGTTTTGTGATTTGTGTGCAGTTGTGTTTTGGGATGTCAGAGGTTGCGGCGTGGTATCAGGATGACTCAAGGGTGATGGTAGCTGTTGTTGGGTGGTGTCGGCAATGGCCAAAGAGGCGGCAACCGTTTGGGGTTGTTGTGAGACAAAAGTCGTGTACTTGGGTTAATGTGTATTGGTAGACACAGTTGATTCAAAGGCTGTCGTAAATGGGGTTGGTCGCCGGCGTGAGGAGGGAACTCCAGCACTAGTAAAACACCACCACCAGCCACCAGTGGCGCCATGATCGGCTGGTCAAGGCTGGGTCAACAGGGGCAAGTGGTGGTAAAAAATTTATTGATCTAGTAAAAGCATACATTTTATTTCTTAATATGTTTTTACACATTCACCCTTATATATTGGTGTTAAACATATTTTTATATTAACGACAGGAGAGGTATATATAATTACATTGATACATTCCATTTAAATATTAATATGCAAAATCTCAGAAGAGATCTCTAAAAATTATCCCATAGTTTATTCACTTTCCATGTTAATTAGGATATGAAGGTACGCTTGTACTTCATAAAATTATAGGTTCAATTAATGTCTGATTTGAACTCTAAAAGGTTAAAGAAAGATGAATTAACATTCCAAGAATGTGATTTTTTTTCCCCTTTTTAGTGAGACTTATTAATTAAAACTTGATTTCGTCTTTTTTTTTCCTTTTCATGGTAAGTACTTTAATTATGAGCAGATTTCTTCTTGCAAATTAAGAGATGCAACCACTATATAAATGAGGAACGCTAGACTCACCATTATCATACTTCTTCAAAGCTGAAATAATTAATTGTTAGTGACTTGACTTAAACTTCTCAATAGAAGATATGGGAGCCAAGAACAGCAAATCTTTATGAAATATGAACAACTAATATGATTTTAGCTATGCATGCAAATAAGCCCCGTTGCAAACTTTTCTTTATTCAAATAAAATAAAATAAAAAAGCCTCAGCAAAATGAGGACCTTTATTAATTATGAAGGGATGCTTTACATAATTGCATACCGTACTGCAAATTTGGGTTATGATTTACTGTATAGGCTATGCAAGGACTTCATACAATAATACACAGGGCTCATGCATTATTTATTTGAGTGGTGTAAATTACATTAAATGTAACTTAACATTTGCCTAATATACATCATTGCATGACATTGAGCTAATTAAATTGGTAACAATTTAACTTGCACTACAATTTATGATGAATCGTTACATTAATTTGATCCCAACTCAATGTGAAATTTTTTTTTATAAAAAAATTCCCAACTTTGTTCACATATATAGCACTATTAATAATGATAAGGATCCTACAGTTTGAGTTCCAACTTAAGTCCCAAATATTGTGTGTCATTCATCTATTGAATAGTAGATTTCATAAATACTAAAATTACTTAACCACATCTACTAAATGAATGCTACATTAGTTGAGACTCAAATTAAAACTTATATGTTGGGATATCTAACATTACTCATAGCATAACTATATTAATAAATCTTTTTTTTAATATGTGAAAGGAATTGTGTTAAGTAAACCCAAAATACGCAAAAAGATTAGCTTGAAGCCTTTTTAAAGTATTATCTGAGGCTCTATTAATCACAACAGTTGTTCTAAAAGAACATCAAAGAGCAATCATTTTCGTGATTTCTTGGTTTTATTTTCTGAAAAAATTTCCCCTTACTTGTTCTACGTAGATTTCTTTTGCTAATTAAAACTAATTAAACAATATTACCACTATATAATTAAAAAAACGAGTTTATAGAAATATGGGACTGCACTTGAAAAGGGAGATATTAATTTGTTTTATGTTGTTACTGATAAGTGCATATTTTTTTTTATATATTTTGTTATTAATTTCTTCATCTTTTTCTTGTTTTGATCTTAAATATTCTAGTTATTTTAGTTAAATTTTAATTGAATAGTGAATTAATTAATAAACATATTTTACCCTTTATTATATATTTGCTAGTTATTTTTATTTATTATTTTTAATTAATTGTATTATTTTATTGAATAGGAAATTAATTGGAGATTGTTGATAAAAAAGACATGAAGAAGTTCAAATTGAGAAGGAATAAAGATTAAATTGGAAAAAGATTTCAATTAGAATTGAAAAAGGATTTCTTTAAACTTGTTGGAGAAGAATTCGGTCAACTAGCATTATAAAAGGAGAGCTGCTAGAGAGCGAGAGGGAGGAGTGCAGACGCAATTCGGGCAGAGGAAAATCCGCAGCCGCAAGGAGAAGAAAAAAATTAGCAGCTGGAATTAAGTTAAAGCAAAGGCAGCCGCTTGAATTAATCTCCATGATTGGTTTTGTCAATCCTCTTATTCCCAATTCAATTATGTTAGGCTAAATTTTTATTTGGTTGAGGGTGAATTCAAAACCCTAAACATGCTATGCAATTAAATTTAAATTCTATCATTCAATTTATTTAATTGAGATTGTTTATGTTCTTCTATAATTAATGTTCATGGTTTATTCTTGTTTTATTTGAGTGGCCAATTAGATAGGACTTGAATAAATTCTATTGCTAGATTAAAATTCTTGATCCGTAATTGTCTTGATATTTTAATCATAAGTAGCAGGTTGGAATCAGTGATTTCAATTGGAGAACATAACCTAGGTTAAATAATCCGAGCTTGTGTGTTTATTGCCTAGATCAACCTAATATCTTTCTTTGTTTAATGCTTACATTATCTTAAATTTAAAAAGCTTGTTTTAAATTATTTGATGGTTAGAGATTAGGTGAAGAGCTTGTTTTGCCTAACGACACACTAAGGAAAAATTGAGACTAACAGAGCTTATTGTTGTCTACGGTTGATAGTTTCAATATAAATTGATGATAGAATTGATATATTATGTGCATGTTTGGTGGTGGCGAATGATCCTTTAACCAAAATTTTCATCATTATTATTTCTTTTTCCTTTAACTAGAGTTTTTATTAAATTCTTGTTCGTAGTTTTAATTTCTTTACTTCTTACTATTTAGTTAAAAATTCATAAACTCCCTTTTAATTTATAATTGGCATTTGCTTTAGTTAGATTAATTTATATTATTATTACTATTATTTTATTTTAAATCTTACTTTATAGTTGATAATAAATATAATTACATAGTCTTTGTGGGATCGATCCTTACTCGCTCTGTACTAATTATTTATATTAGTGGTAAGGTTTTAAATTTGGTGCACCTTAACGACACTACCAAATTTTTGGCGCCGTTGCCGGAGACTAGCGTTTAGTTTGCTTAATATCACTCGTTTTATTTTATTATTTTTCTTTTTATTTCTTTTCTCATTTTATTTATTTACTTTATTTTAATTGGTTATTTTTTGTTCTATATTTAGATTTTCATGAGCATAGAGGACATTTGATTGAAACTCGAACAACTTAGAGCAACCTCATCATATTCATAACTCGATTTTGCCATCCACATTCCACTCCCGAAGACAGAGCCAAGTAGCCTAGAACCCGAACCAATGGCTCAGAATAATAACCGAACACTTAAAGAGTTGGCAGCTCCTAACTTGGACCAGCAACCCCTATGCATTGAGAATCCAAACCCTCAGGTAAACTTTGAACTCAAATCTGGGATGATTCATCTTCTTCCTACTTTTCATGGTCTTGCAGGAGAGGATCCAAATAAGCACTTGAAGGAGTTCCATGTGGTCTGTTCCACAATGAAACCAGCCGGAGTTTCTGAAGAGCAAGTTAAGCTAATGGCCTTCCCATTCTCTTTGGCGGATTCAGCCAAGGAATGGTTGTACTATCTTCCCTCCGGTACTGTCACTACATGAAATGAGATGCGTCAGTTATTTTTTGAGAAATATTTCCCAGCATCAAAAGCTAGCAGCATTCGAAAAGAAATTTGTGGAATCCGACAGTATAATGGAGAGCCGCTCTACGACTATTGGGAACGATTCAAAAAGCTATGTGCTAGTTGCCCTCACCATCAGATAAGTGATCAACTTCTTATTCAATACTTTTATGAGGGTCTACTACCTATGGATAGGAGTATGATTGATGCCGCTAGTGGAGGAGTACTCGTGGATAAGACACCAGAAGCAGCTCGAAATCTCATTGCTAATATGGCTGCTAATTCCCAACAATTCAACACTAGGAACGATCTACTGCCGCCACCTAAGTGAGTCAATGAGGTAAGTACTACTTATCTAGAAAAACAAGTTTCAAATCTTACTTCTTTGGTGCAACAATTAGCTCTAGGGCAACAAATGAGACCGTGTGGCATATGTTCTATGGTTGGGCATGCGACTGACATGTGCCCTGCCATCCAAGAGGGTTCACATGAGCAGGCCAACGCAGTTGAGGGGTTCCTAGGCCAACCAAGACAAATGTATGATCCATATTCTAATTTTTACAATGAAGGGTGGAAGGATCACCCTAATTTTAGGTATGAGAACCAACAACAAGGCATTCCTAATGTGGCACCATTTCGACCACCGGGCTACCACCAACACGGGGTGCAACAGTCTTACCAAGTTCGGCCACCTACACCTCCTCAAAATCAATGTGCGTCTTTGGAAGATCTTGTAAAAGCTCTCGCTACTAACTCTATGCAATTCGAACAGACTACCCAGACACAGCTCCAATATTTAGAGAATCAAATTGGCCAACTGGCCACATCTATGAGTAGGATAGAGGGTAGAACTTCAGGAAAGTTACCTTCTCAACCAGAAATTAATCCAAAAGAGAATGCTAGTGCTATGTCTCTTAGGAGCGGAAAGCAATTAGAACCATTATTAGCTAAGCCATCAAAAGTGTTTACAACATCATCACATTCTGTGACCAATTCCTCCCTTGAGGCTCTTCCTTTAACAAGAAAATACTATTCCCACTCGACATTGCCAGTCGATCCATCTGGCCAGGTAAGTACCCCCTCACCTCGAATTAAGACTCTTTCCATTTCTCCACCATTTCCTAGCAGATTTAAACAATCCAAGAAAGAAGAGCAAGAAAAGGAAATCCTTGAGACATTTCGTAAAGTAGAGGTAAATATTCATCTACTTGATGTTATTCAACAAGTGCCGCGTTATGCAAAGTTTTTAAAGGAATTATGCAGCAACAAGCGAAAGTTGGGCGGTAACGAAAAGGTAAGTGTTGGAGAGAATGTTTCTGCTGTACTGCAAAGAAAATTTCCACCTAAGTGCAAGGATTCAGGTACTTTCACTATCCCCTGCATTATTGGTAATACCAGATTCGAAAGATGTATGCTAGATTTAGGGGCCTCAATTAATGTTATGCCATATTCAATTTATAACTCCTTGAATTTAGGTCCAATGGAAGAAACTGGTATAATTATTCAATTGGCTGACAATGAATTGATCTTTTCAGCTGATTTTTATATCCTTGAAATGAAGGATGAATTGTCGCCCAATCCTACTCCTATTATGTTGGGGCGGCCATTCCTTAAGACAGCCCGAATCAAGATTGATGTTCACGATGGAACCCTTACAATGGAATTCGATGGTGAAGTGATCCGCTTCAATATCTTTGAGGCAATGAGGTATCCTAGTGATGTTCATTTTGTTTTTACCATAAATGATATTAATACTTTGGTGCAAGATTTCTTTGAATTATCCGGTAATGACAATTTTGAAATTGCCATAAGTAAAAATCTAACGAAAGATGATTCTAAGGAGCATGCAAATTTGATAAAATTGGATGATGAGGTAGAGGAAGATATGACAATCTTAGATGAAGCAGTTACATTACGCACCAATGGGTATAATGTGTCTTACCTTGAATTGCCTTTATTAAACGAGAAACTTTTACCTTCAATTGTGCAGGCACCTACCTTAGAACTTAAACCACTCCCAGAACACTTGCAATATATTTACTTAGGTGAGAATGAAACGCTTCTAGTCATAATTGTTAAAACCCTCACCCCAGTTCAACAAGAAAAGTTAATTAGGGTGCTTCGAGATCACAAGACGGCAATTGGCTGGACCATTGTCGACATTAAGGGAATTAGTCCTTCCATGTGCATGCATCGCATTTTGCTAAAGGAATGGTCTAAATCAACGAGTGACGCACAACGCTGCCTTAATCCACCAATGATGGAAGTCGTAAAAAAAAGATACTGAAACTCCTTAACGTAGGGATTATTTATCCCATTTCTGATAGTAAATGGGTGAGTCCTGTGCAGGTAGTTCCAAAAAAATCAGGCATCACAATGGTAAAGAATGAAGAAAATGAGCTTGTGCCAACTAGAGTTCAAACTGGGTGGAGAGTTTGCATTGACTATCGTAAACTGAATGCAGCCACTCGCAATGATCATTTTCCTATGTCATTCATTGATCAAATGCTTGAAAGGTTAAATAGTCACTACCATTATTGTTTTCTTGATGGTTACTCAGGTTATAATCAGATCGTTATTGCTTCGGAAGACCAAGAGAAAACGACATTCACATGCCCCTTCGGAACATTTGCTTACCGACGCATGTCGTTTGGTCTCTGTAACGCTCCTGCCACTTTCCAAAGGTGTATGATGAGCATTTTTTTCTGATTATGTGGAGAACATCATTGAGTTATTTATGGATGATTTTACAGTTTATGGTGATTCTTTCGATAAATGTTTAGATAACATTACACTTGTTCTTAAACGATGCATTGACACTAACCTTATGCTTAATTGGGAAAAATATCATTTTATGGTTAATCAAGGTATTATACTAGGCCATGTTATTTCTAAAAAGGGGATTGAAGTTGATAAATCTAAGATAGATCTTATACGCTCCTTACCACCTCTCACTAGTGTGAGGGAGGTTCGTTCTTTTCTTGGTCATGCAGGTTTCTATTGTAAGTTTATCAAGGATTTCTCCAAGATAACTTTACCTCTATGCAACTTACTTCAAAAGAATGCAACGTTTAACTTCAATGAAGAGTGCCAAAGAGCTTTTAAGAAGTTAAAAGAGGTTTTGACATCGGCCCCTGTGATTCAACCACTAAACTGGGATTTACCATTTGAGATTATGTGTGATGCTAGTGACTATGCTGTTGGAGCCGTGTTGGGCCAGCGTGTGGGCAAGCTTCCTCATGTCATCTATTATGCCTCTCGTACATTGAATGATGCACAACTTAACTACTCCACTACCGAGAAAGAACTTTTAGCAGTTATCTTTGCCTTAGAGAAATTTCGTTCTTATTTAATTGGATCTAAGGTAATCGTTTACTCTGACCATGCAGCTATTCGGTATTTGCTCAGCAAAAAGGATGCCAAGCCGCACTTTATTCGATGGATACTTCTATTGCAAGAATTTGACTTAGAGATTCTAGATAAGAGAGGTTCTGAGAATTTGATGGCAGATCATTTGAGTCGACTTACCTATAACGAAGGTGCACTTTCATTGCATTGAAAATTTTCCAGATGAGCAGTTATTACATGTATGTATATTATTTTTATTAGCCTATATGACTATAAATATTGATTTTGATGATAATAAACCGCATGTATTTATTAAACAAAGATTTATGAATTGTGCTTTTATAATAAGAAAATGATGTTGTGGAATTAAAGCATTTTGGACTAAAATGAAAGTAATTTTAAAATCTTTGATAGTATTTTAAATTTCGAATTTGGACCTATTTGAAACTATTTAAATGTTTTTGGGTCATTCTATAATTTCACAAAGTTTGGGAAAAATCACAATTTTAGAAAGTTTTGAGATTAACGAAGCATTACTTAGAAATTCTGAAATTAGACCTATTTGTAAAGTTTCATAACGTTTTGGGTCATACTATAATTTTATAAAGTTTTGGGGTCAAATTAAAAATTTGAGAAAAATTTCACTGTAGTAGATTACTATAGCAAGCGGCTATCCGGATTCTGAAAATTAAAAATTCGGATATGGGCAGTAAGCACCCAGAACGAAAACGGCTTACCGGATTTCGTAACCGGCAAGCCGGATAAGCAAAATTCAAATTCTTGCCTTAATGGTAACATAAATCTGGCTTACTGGATTCTATAAATGTTAAACCAGATACGCCTGGAATGTGAGTAACGACTAGTTTTTAAGCTCAAACTATAAGAACTCAAATCTAACTCATTTTGAACCTCTCCAATAAGCAAAAACAAAAGGCACACGTGATATCTTGAGCTTTTAACTTGCAAAACACAAAACATTGAATCATTTCTTATTCTTCATTTTTTAATATCTACTCATTGAGTGAGTTTCATTGTAACTTTCATTTCTTCATTTCAATTGTAAGAGTTTGAGTGTGTGAGACACTTGAGTGAAGAGATTTGAAGATAATCTCTTTATTGTAAAGGTTTATTGACACCTCGAAGTCAATTGTAATCAGTTGAAGCCTCGGAAAGACTTGGATAGTGAAATCCTCAAGCTTGAATTGCTTGGAGGCGTGGACGTAGGCGGGAATTGCCGAACCACGTAAAAATTCATGTGTTTGTTTCTCTTCTCCCTTACTCTTTAATTATTGTGCCTTTATTAAATTTATTGCTTTCAATTTTTATTAAGGCATTAGATTGCTTGTTGTGTGGATTTGCTAGGTTAATTTTTAAATTTCCAATTCACCCCCCTCTTGGGTTGCACTCTTATATTTCATTTGGTATCAGAGCGAGATGCTCTTGTATAGACTTAACTGTCTAGAGTTAAAGATCCGTGAAAACCCATAATGACTCAATATTTAGGGAATGACAATCCACAATTAGACCACCGTTCTTTAACGGTAATGACTACCTATATTGGAAAACTAGGATGAGAATTTATTTACAAGCTTTAGATTATGAAATTTGGGAAATTGTTTGTGATGGTTCATTTATGCCTTTGACTAGAAACGAAGTCGGGGAAGATATTTCAAAACCTTCACGGGAATGGAATGAATTGGAAAAGAGAAAAGCTACTCTAAATTCCAAAGCTATGAATGCCTTGTTTTGTGCACTAGATAAGAAAGAATTTCATAGAGTATCTAGTTGTGAGAGTGCTAATGAAATTTGGCACAAACTTGAAGTTGTTTATGAAGGCACAAATCAAGTGAAAGAGTCTAAAATTAGTAGGTACACTCGGCAATATGAATTATTCCAAATGGAACAAAGTGAGAGTGTGTATTCTATGTATACTAGATTTACGGACATAGCGAACACTTTAGGAGCCCTATGAAAGACTTTTTCAAATAGCGATAAGGTTAAGAAAATTATTAGGTCTCTACCTAAGGAATGGAGACAAAAAAAGGACTGCCATTGGGGAAGCCAAGGATTTAAATGTCTTACCTATTGATGATTTAATTGGTTCTCTTATTTCTTATAAGGAAGACTTGGAAGCCGAAAGAGGCAATGAGGAGAAAAAGAAAAACATTGCTCTCAAAGCCTCGAAACATGAGATATGAGGAAAGCGAGCTGGATGAGGAAGAGATGGATATGTTGGCTGGGAGGTTCAGAAAACTTTTTAAGAAATCCGGTGAGCGAAGAAAATTTAAAGACCTCAAGAACCGAAAGGAGAAAAAGAAATTAATCAAATGTTATGAATACAAGAAGCTTGTGTCAAGATTGGGTATCTTGATATTCAATGTTTGAAAATTAAAATCAAATTTCTAGATATTCAAACTTTGAATATCAAATTCAAAATTCTAAATATTCAAAGTTTGAATATCAAACTTTGAATTTTGAAATTTTGAACAATATTAAATAATTAAAAAAATATGTGAATAGTAGCCAAGATTTTGGCTATAAATAGAGGGACTCATTCCCTCATTTGATCATCCAATCTTGAGATCCAATTTTGTAGAGAGAGTTGAGAGTTGTGAGAAGTGATTCTTGCAAAAGCAAATAATTTTGTGTGCTTAGTGATTTTGGGAGTTTGGGTGTATTGGGGTTTTGGGTAGTGAGCTAAAATACTACAATACTTATAACTCCTTTTCACTAGTAAAATATTTCCTTTTGTCTTCACCCGTGGACGTAGGCTAAAAGCCGAACCACGTAATTTCTTGTGTCTAATTTTTGTGCTTGTTCTTTATTTTCTTACAATTTCATCTTAGCTGCGGTCCTGCTTCACCAACCAATTTCCTAACAGTGGTATCAGAGCTATTGGTTGTATTTTTAGAGTCGGGTACTGTTCACGTAAGGGGTACTGTTCATGTATACAGTACTATTCATGTGAAACGGTGGGAGCGATCCAAAAATTTTATGGTGCAAAGCAGGGAATAGTAGTGTGAGTAAAACAACTGTGTGGTTTTGTACATGTCTAGGAAAGTTCTGTCACAAAGGCGATAAGAGCTTAAGGAGTCTGGGTTTTAATTGAGACCATTGTGACCCCTCCAGTCTTTCCTGTGAACTTTCCTGGTGTGCATTCTCACACATACTCACAATTATTCAAGGTGGTATACTAGCTTGTATGCGGTATTTATCAACAAAATGGCGGCAAAGTATGAAATTGAGAAGTTTAACGGAAATAATTTTTCGTTGTGGAAAATGAAGATGAAAGCAGTATTGAGGAAAAATAATTGCTTGACAGCAATTGGAGAAAGGCCTATGAAGATAACTGATGACAAGTGGAACGAGGTAGACGGCAACGCTATTTCTGATCTACACTTGGCACTTGCAGACGGAGTATTATCCAGTGTGGCAGAGAAAAATACAGCAAAGGAAATATGAGATACTCTCACAAAATTGTACGAGGCCAAGTTACTACACAACAAAATCTTCTTAAAAACGAAACTTTATACTCTTCAAATGGCAGAATCTACAATGGTGACCGACCACATCAACACTTTGAAGACTCTATTTTCACAACTCACAACATTGGGTCATAATATAGAGGGAAATAAACGTGCAGAACTTCTACTTCAAAGTCTACCAGATTCGTATGATCAACTCATCATCAATCTGACGAACAACAATCCAGTGGACAGTCTAGTTTTCGACGATGTTGCAGCCTCCATATTAAATGAGGAGAGTAGGCAAAAAAATAAGGAAAACAGACAATCAAGTTCGCAGCAAGCGGAGACGCTATCGGTGACGAGAGGGGGATCAACGGAACGTGGCCCCAGTGGGAGTCAAAATCATGGTAGATCAAAATCTAAAAGTAAGAAGAATGTTAAATGCTACAATTGTGGCAAGAAAGAGCACGTCAAGAAAGAGTGTTGGAGTAACCGAAAGAGAAGAGAGGGCAAAGAGCCTGAGTCATCAAATGCTCAGGGTTGTGTAGCAAGTACCTCAGATGATGATGAAATTTTCTACAGCGAGGCAACAACTATTTCAGAAGGCAGAAAACGACTATTTGATGTCTGACTTATAGACTCAGGAGCTACCTGGCACATGACCTCTAGGAGAGAATGGTTCCACACATATGAACATATCTCAAGAGGATCTGTATATATGGGAGATGATCATGCCTTGAAGATCGCTGGTATTGGTACTATCAAAATAAAAATATTTGATGGTACAATTGGTACAATTGGGGAGGTATGACATGTCAACGGCCTGAAGAAAAATCTATTGTCTTTGGGACAAATGGATAGTCATGGGTACAAAACTCATGTGGAGAATGGAATTATGAAGATCGTTAAAGGTGCGCTTGTATTGATAACGGCAGAAAAGATCGGTGCTAATCTATTCATGCTTAAAGGAGAAACACTACTGGAGGCTGATGCGTGTGTCGCGTCAAATGGAGAAGAGTCAACGATGATGTGGCATCTTAAACTTGGTCACATGTCAGAACAAGATTTGAAGATTCTCTCTGAGCGCAAATTACTTCCGGGGCTCAAATCGGTAAGTTTACCATTTTGCGAGCATTGTGTTACAAGTAAGCAGCATAGATTAAAATTCAGTAGATGTATTGCTAGAAGTAAATACATTATATACTTGATTCATTCTGATGTTTGGGAATCATCGAATATATCCATGAGAGGTGCAAAGTAAATGGTGACTTTTATTGATGATTATTCCAGAAGATGTTGGGTGTATCCAATTAAGAAAAAGTCAGATGTATTTTCAATGTTTAAAGAATACAAAGCGTGGGTGGAACTTGAATATGGTAAAAAGATCAAGTGCTTGAGGACAGATAATGGTGGAGAGTATACAAACGACGAGTTTCTTGCTTTCTGTAAGCAAGAATGTATTCAGAGGCAGTTCACGGTGGCATACACTCCTCAACAAAACAGAGTAGCGAAGCGGATGAATAGAACTCTTATAGAAAGAATAAGAGCTATGTTGAAGACTGCTGGTCTACCCAATTCATTCTGGGCAGAAGCAGTCAAAACTGCCTGTTATATAGTAAATCGGTCGCCATCTACAGCTATTGGATTGAAGACGGCGATGGAGATGTGGACTGAAATGCCAGCTGATTATTCTTATTTACATGCATTTGGATGTCCTGTGTACGTGATGTACAATGCCCAAGAAAGAATAAAGTTAGATCAAAAATCTATAAGATGTATCTTCTTAGGGTATGCTGATGGAGTAAAGGGGTATCGTCTGTGGATACCACTGCCCACAAGATCGTCATCAGCAGAGATGTTACTTTTGTAGAAGATCAACTGCAAAAGAAAGATGAAAATGATAGTACTGTAAAAGAAAAGTCAGAAATTGTGCCGGTATATGTGGAAAATAATCCAGAAGATTCAGATTCTTTTAAAGCAGCACCAGAACACGAGGAACAAGAACCAGTCGAGTCCGATGCTCCATAAGTTCGTCGATCAACTCATGAGAGACGACCACCAACGTGGCACTCGGAGTATGTCACAGATATCAACGTTGCATACTGTCTTCTAACAGAGGATGGAGAGCCTTCAACTTTCCATGAAGCTTTAAACAGCTCAGATGTTGCTTTGTGGATGACAACAATGCAGGAAGAAATTGAAGCTCTACACGAGAACAAGATATGGGAACTTGTACCACTACCACGTGGAAGAAAAACTATTGGAAACAAATGGGTCTACAAGATCAAACGTGATGGCAATGATCAAGTGGAGCGGTATCGTGCGAGATTGGTGGTGAAAGGATATGCTCAGAAAGAAGGTATTAACTTTAACGAGATATTTTCTCCGGTTATTCGACTCACAACAGTCAGAATAGTCTTGGCGATGTGTGCTACATTTGACTTACATCTAGAGCAGTTAGATGTGAAAACTGCATTTCTTCATGGAGAACTTGAAGAAGAAATATATATGCTCCAACCAGAAGGTTTTGCAGAAATAGAAAAGGAAAACTTAGTTTGCAGGTTGAACAAATTTCTATACGGTCTCAAACAGGCGCCGAGGTGTTGGTATAAGAGATTTGATTCCTTCATCATGAGCCTTGGATACAACAGGCTCAGTTTAGACTATTGTGTATATTACAAGAGATTTGAAGATAATGATTTCATCATTTTGCTGTTGTACATGGATGACATGTTGGTAGCAGGCCCCAACAAAGATCGAGTCCAAGAATTAAAGGCACAGTTGGCTAGGGAGTTTGAAATGAAGGACTTGGGACCAGCAAATAAGATTCTGGGGATGCAAATTCACCGAGACAGAATAACATGAAGATTTGGCTTTCACAGAAGAATTACTTGAAGAAAATCTTGCGGCGCTTCAACATGCAAGATTGTAAGTCAATTTCTGCCCCACTTCCTGTTAATTTCAAATTATCCTCAAGTATGTGTCCTAGCAATGAAGCAGAGAGAAATGAGATGTCTTGAGTACCGTATGCATCAGCAGTGGGAAGTCTGATGTTCGCTATGATATGTACAAGACCAGACATTGCACAAGCAGTGGGAGCAGTCAGTCGATACATGGCGAATCCTAGTAGAGAGTATTGGATAGTTGTGAAGAGGATTCTGAGATACATCAGAGGAACCTCAGATATTTTATTATGTTATGGAGGATCAGAGTTTACTGTCAGGGGCTATGTGGATTCAGATTTTGCAGGAGACCTTGATAAAAGGAAATCCACTACTAGTTATGTGTTTACACTTGTGAGAGCAGTTGTAAGTTGGGTTTCGAAACTGCAGACTGTTGTGGCTATATCTACAACAAAAGCAGAATACATACCAGCTACACAAGCTTACAAGGAAGCTATTTGGATACAAAGGTTATTGGAGGAGCTCAGGCACAAACAACAGAAAATTCCTGTGTTTTGTGACAGTTAGAGTGCCTTGCACATTGCAAGGAATCCAGCCTTTCATTCCAGGACAAAGCATATAGGAGTTCAGTATCACTTCGTTCGAGAAGTAATGGAAGACAGAAGTGTGGATTTATAGAAAATCCATACGAAGGAGAACCTAGTAGATGTTTTGACCAAGCCGATAAATGCTGACAAGTTTATCTGGAGTAGATCCTCTTGTGGCCTAGCAGAAACGTAAGCAACCTGACAATGGCGAAGCAGAAAGGATGGCGTGGAGATTGATTGGTTCTCAATCAAATCTCCAAGTGAGAGAATGTCAAGATTGGGTATCTTGATATTCAAAGTTTGAAAATCAAAATCAAATTTCTAGATATTCAAACTTTGAATATCAAATTCAAAATTCTAAATATTCAAAATTTGAATATCAAACTTTAAATTTTGAAATTTTGAACAATATTAAATAGTTATAAAAAAATACGTGAATAGTAGCCAAGATTTTGGCTATAAATAGAGGGACTCATTCCCTCATTTGATCATCCAATCTTAAGATCCAATTTTTGTAGAGAGAGTTGAGAGTTGTGAGAAGTGAGAAGTGATTCTTGCAAAAGCAAAGAATTTTGTGTGCTTAGTGATTTTGAGAGTTTGGGTGTATTGGGGTTTTGGATAGTAAACTAAAATACTACAATACTTGTAACTCCTTTTCACTAGTAAAATATTTCCTTCTGTCTTTGCCCGTGAACGTAGGCTAAAAGCCGAACCACGTAATTTCTTGTGTCTAATTTTTGTGTTTGTTCTTTATTTTCTTACAATTTCATCTTAGCTGCGGTCCTGCTTCATCCACCAATTTCCTAACAGCTTGGCTATATAAGAACAAAATGTCCTCTTCCCAACAAGCTCAAGAAGAAAGCAATGGTAGTCACATGGGATGATAGCGATGAGGAAACAAGTGATGATGAAGAGTATCAAGAAATGACAAATCTAGCTCTCATGGCAATTGGAGATGAATCGGATGATGAACTTGATGAGGTAAATGATCTTTTTACTTATGATGAATTATATGATACTTTTAAAGAATTGCATGATAATTGGATAAAAATTGGTAAAAAGAATGCATGTCTTAAAAAGAAAATGGTAGAGCTCAAAAATGAAAATGATGCTTTACAAAAATGCAATAATTCATTAAATGAAAAGATTAAAGGACTAGAGTTAGATAATAAAATGTTGCATGATAGAATTGCATCATTCACATGTAAACAAAGTACTTCGTATGAGCATGAGAAATCACATGTTGATGAATTAATAAATGAAAATGAAACGCTTAAGAAAAGGAGCAATGAGTTGAATGAGATTGTTTTGAAATTCACAAATGGGCAAAAGATGTTGGATAACATGCTTAATTCACAAAAATGTGTGTTTGATAAAGGAGGACTTGGGTATAAGCCTTACTTGAAACAAAAATATTATAAGAATTATTTTGTTAAGGCTACCTCCATAATTGATCATAAGATTGTTTGTCATTATTGTAATGGAAATTGTCATATGAGTTTTAGATGTCCAGTTAAGAGAAATGTATATTATGGAGTCAAATGTATTTGGGTTCCGAAAGGAACTAAATCTAACACTCAAGGACCCAAGAGTATTTGGGTACCAAAGCACACAACTTGAATATTTTTTTGTAGGTACCACAAACAAGGAATGGTGGAGAGTTCCTTGATGAAGCTTGTGAGGATAATCATTTGAGTATGATCTAGGAGAAAAAGATGAGGCAAGATGATTTAATTGTTTTGGTAACAATTCTTGCCATATTAATTTTGTTGAATGAATCATGATAAATGAATTTGCGAAAGTATGCTTGTATGTTTACATGATTGAATTATCATTGTGTTTAACATTGAATGCTTTATCATGATGCATGGTTATATATATAAGATGATAGCTTGTCAACTCATCATGATAGCTTTGTTTGATTTTGATGATTATGTAATGCCTAAGCTTGATAAATGAATGATATGCTTGAATTATTAATCTTTGAAGGCTTATATGTTTCATGATTGTGTAAAATATATACATGATCAATGAATTATATGTGTGAATTCTTGTGTCGTTAATTGTGTTATATCATCATTCACTTATAAAATTGACATCATTTTTTGATACAATTTCATATGTTTGGTCTTGTATGCATTTATGTCTCATGTATTAAATGGCTTATTGAAAAGTTTTAAATCTCAAAATGATTTAAAATTAATCAATTTTAAAAGCCAAAAATAAAAATGGTGAGTGTAATACAAGTATAAGAGCTAGCCAATATTCAATTAGAGACAAAAGGTTTTCTAAGTCTAAACCAGATTAGCTTTGGTTTCTCTTGGGACAACATTTGGATAACCGGATTTTCAATCCGGAAAACCGGATTTGCTAAGCCTTCTCTCTGCCTCAAAATTGGATAATCGGTTCTTAAAATCCGGAAAACCGAATTCAAGAGGCAACTTTCTGCCTCAAACCGGACTACCGGTTAGCAAAACCGAAAAGCCGGATTCGCAAGGAAGCTTGCTGGAACAAACCGGATTTCCAGTGCTGTCAATTCGGAATTCCGGATTCGACCTGCACTTTGGCAAACCAGCAAGCAGATTCTCACTTGCTATCTTCTGGATCCAATCGGCAAGCCGGTTCGTGTTATCCGGAAAACCGAATTTGCGTGAAACATTTGCTGGAACCAACCGGATTTCCAGTTAAACTCATCCGGCAAACCGGTTTCGATTTTTCCAGCTTCTAGATACTAACCGGACAGCCAGTTAGTGACTTCCGGCAAACCAGTTAGTGACTTCATTCGGCATTCCGTTTCTTACTCTCTCACTAAAAACCGCTTCCTCTCTCACGCAATATCTCTCTAAAATCCATCAATCTCATCCTTTTTCACTTCAAATCCTTTATGCTTGTATTTAGACACACTAACATTTCATTTACTGTTTTATTTTTCTTTTATTTTGCATTTTGGATTATATGGATGTTTGCTATGATTTTGAATTATATGATTCTTCTCACCTTATGGACTTAATTTTAGGAGATCCATCACAAGATGTAACTACTAGATCATCATTTAGAAATATATATAAACATTTGTAATAATGGATTTGATCACTTGTTCTTTAGCTCATAATGATGGCTTTTCTTAATAGTTATGTTGATTTTGATGATCTATATATTGGCATATGTTGATTTTGATGATTTATATATTGCCATTATGTACTTATGTTTTTACTTAAGTTTTGATGATAAAGAATGTGCATTGATGATTACATTGTACTTGATGAAGCTTTGATCTTATGCAATCTATGATTAGTGAATGAATGCATTTTTTTTTTGTACTTTATCGATGTATTGTTGAATATGTCTTACTTGTTTTAAATGATATCGAAAAAGGGAGAAATACATATATTTCGAGAATCTTAAGCATATGAGATTTTTTTTGTTATATTGAAATGTCACATTAGATATTTGATGAGTTTAGGTGTCTTTATTTATCAAATGTGATTGATAATTATGGAGCTTGAATATTTGATAATATGCATGCCAATTTGGTAAAGAAATCAAAACCTCTTTGCGAAGAAGAATTTTCAAAAAAATTCGGCATAAACTTGGAATGATTTGATTTCTTGTTGATTTTGGTAATTGATGATTATATGTGCGTTGCTTGATGAATTGAAGGAGTTGTTGGTTGGTTATTATTGTTTAAGCTTATATGGAAGTGTTTTTAACCATGTTGTGTATTTGAGAATTTGTTTTTTTTTTGTCTAAAGAGGGAGACAAAATAATATATCATTTCGATGTTATCAAAAGGAGGAGAATAATATGCATTTTGAGTAATTGTTTTGATAATTAGTATTTGATTATATGATGATGATAATTTGTGAGTAATATTATTAAATTTTGTATTTGAGGTGATGCTTGTTGTTAGGGGGAGATTCTTTCAAAATTTCTACTTAAACAACATGGGTAACAAATTTGCTACTTTTATTCTTTTCTTTTACGTTTTTTTTTATGATGAAGGGGGAGAAGAATACATGTTTTTAAATTTATAAAAAATTTTGCTATTTTTTCTTTGCCAATTAAGTTTTTCTTTTTGATGATGAGGGGGAGAATAATTGAATATGTGTTATAAAAAGTGTTATGAAAATATGCATGTATATATGAGTATAAAAAGTGTTATGAAAATATGCATGTATCCAGGGGGAGCATGTATGCAGGGGGAGTTTTTGTTAAACAATTTTCAAATCACTTTTTAACTTGCATTGATAAAGGGGGAGTTTTTTCATAACAAGATTAAAGTTTTTTTTTAATGTGTTTTGTCATCATAAAAAAGGGGGAGATTGTTAGCCTATATGAATATAAATATTGATTTTCATGATAACAAACCACATGTATTTATTAAGCAAAGATTTATGAATTGTGCTTTTATAATAAGAAAATAATGTTATGGAATTAAATCATTTTGGACTAAAATAAAAGTATTTTTAAAATCTTTGATAGTATTTTAAATTTCGGATTTGGATCTATTTGAAACTATTTAAATATTTTTGGGTCATTCTATAATTTCACAAAGTTTGGGCGAAATCATAATTTCAAAAAGTTTTGAGATTAACGAAGCATTACTTAGAAATTCTGAAATTGGACCTATTTGTACAGTTTCATAACGTTTTGGGTCATATTATAGTTTTATAAAGTTTTAGAGTCAAACTAAAAATTTAGGAAAAATTTCATTGTAGCAGGTTACTGTAGCAAGCGGCCATCCGGATTCTGAAAACCAGAAATTTGGATACGGGCAGTAAGCACCCAGAACGAAAACGGCTTACCGAATTTCGTAATCGGCAAGCCGGATAGGCAAAATTCAAATTCTTACCTTAACGATAACATAAATCCGGCTTACCAAATTCCATAAACGGCAAACTGGATACGCTTGGAATGTGAGTAACGGCTAGTTTTTGAGATCAAACTATAAGAACTCAAATCTAACTCATTTTGAACCTCTCCAACAAGCAAAAACAAGAGGCACACGTGATATCTTGAGCTTTTAACTTGTAAAACACAAAACATTGAATCATTCATTATTCTTCATTTTTTAATATCTACTCATTGAGTGAGTTTCATTGTAACTTTCATTTCTTCATTTCAATTGTAAGAGTTTAAGTGTGTGAGACACTTGAGTGAAGAGATTTGGAGATAATCTCTTTATTGTAAAGGTTTATTGACACCTCGAAGTCAATTGTAATCGGTTGAAGCCTCGGAAAGGCTTGGATAGTGAAATCCTCAAGCTTGGATTGCTTGGAGGCGTGGACGTAGACGGGGACTGCCGAACCACGTAAAAATTCGTGTGTTTGTTTCTCTTCTCCCTTACTCTTTAATTATTGTGCTTTTATTAAACTTATTGCTTTCAATTTTTATTAAGGCATTAGATTGCTTGTTGTGTGGATTTGCTATGTTAATTTTTAAATTTCCAATTCACCCCCCCTTTTGGGTTGCACTCTTATATTTCAATTTTAGACCAAAGAGAACAGCCTTTAAGGTACTTGCGAGCGGTTTTTATTGGCCATCTCTATTTAAGGACGCATATTTGTTTTGCAAATCTTGTGATCGTTGTGAGAGAACAGGTGATTTGGGACCTAAAAATCAAATGCCGTAATCTCCCATTCTTATAGTTGAGATTTTTTATGTTTGGGACATCGACTTCATGTGATCATTTCCTTAATCATTTGGTAATCTCTATATTGTTCTTACGGTTGATTATGTTTCAAAATGGGTGGAAGCAAAAACCACTTGAACTAACGATTCTAAGGTTGTGGTAGATTTTATAAAGAGTAACATCTTTACAAGGTTTGGAACACCAAAGACAATTATCAACGACAGAGGCACTCACTTTTGTAACAGGTCAATAGAAGCCCTCTTTCGAAAATATAACATCATTCACAAGGTATCTACATCTTACCATCCTCAAACTAGTGGGCAAGCCGATGTGTCTAATAGGGAAGTGAAATCAATTCTTGAAAAGACAATTAATCTAAATAGAAAAGACTGGAGCTTACAGCTTGATGATGCACTTTGAGCATATAGGACCGCATACAAAACTCCTATTGGTATGTCACCCTACAGGTTAGTATATGGTAAGCCTTGTCATCTTCCAGTGGAACTTGAACATAAAGCATGGTGGGCTGTGAAACAATGTAACATGAAACTGGACGCCGCCAGCCAACACAAAAAGCTCCAATTGCAAGAATTAGAGGAAATTCGAAATGATGCCTATGAGAGTTCACGAATCTATAAGGAAAAGACTAAGGCTTTTCATGACAAGCAGATCTTGAGAAAGAATTTTGAAGTTGGACAGAAAGTTCTGCTATTTCATTCTCGCCTTAAGTTGTTTTCAGGTAAGTTACGGTCTCGATGGGTTATACCTTTTATTGTTATTAATGTTTTTCCTCATGGTGCAGTTGATATCAGGAGCTTAAAGACATGTAAAGAGTTCAAAGTTAATGGTCATAGGTTGAAGCCTTACTATGAAAACTTTCAGACACT